>JACEEZ010004008.1:15000-93129 GCA_016584305.1 Chionoecetes opilio | reverse complement strand
CGTGGTTCCTTGCTACGGGGAGCCGCAAAAAGGGGGCCGGTTAAGGGTAGCGCTCTAAGGGGATGCTCAACCGTTTTCTCACTTGCTACGGACCGCGAGCTAGGGTGGTGGGAAACCTTACTCCCTAAGAGAGTGAAATTTGAAGCGACAAGACATCAATAAACAAAAAAATTACAAGTTGTATCACTATATTTTATGTTAATTGTGTATTATAGAGCCATTTCATGCTTGCCTGTTTGAAATGTGATGTGTTTATTGCATCATTGACTCCATAAATATCATATTTAACATACAATACCTATACTTGTAATAAATTCATATCAGGGCAAACCTATATATTAAATATATATATATCGGTCGACTTCTTGAATCAAAACGTATAGTTCATCATGCAAGTTTGGCCGCTATAATGATCCGGTGGTGGTGGTGGTATCAAATGTCTGACGTACTATAGTACACACGCACGTATACACACAAGCAAGGATATTATAAAGTTATACTATCCTTGCACACAAGTGTCACGTGTGTCACAGTGAGGTGTTAGCCCCCCCGTGTGTCTTGTCTGACCTAAAGAGCGAACGCGCAGTTCTCGTCCACTATAACAGAGTACCGCCAGGGCCACGGATACGGCATACGTACGGCGCGGGCCAGCAGTGGTCTATAGATACTAATTTCGGGCACGCGGGACTCGAACTTATGATCAGCGCATCAAGGTATACCCTGGTTACGTCTCTGTAGTAATCAGTGGGAAAATATTACGCTGAAAGGCTAATATGGCAGCTATGTATTATCGTAACATTCTGGCGATAGTGAGCTAAAATCGGACCTATTTCGGAAATCAGCCGATCTTAGCTCAACACCGGCAAACATAGTTTTTAGGTTTAGGTTAAGTTATGTTTAGGTCTGGTTTAGGTTAGGTAAGGTTTATAATAGGTTTGTGTTAAGTTTTGTAGAGTTATTTAGGTTAAATAAGCGTCCGCGGGACGATTTCCGAAAGAGACAGATTTTAGCACAACAGCGGCATTTGAATTGTCTTAAAATTTATTTATCGGGCTCCCTGACAGCTGAGAGCATGATGATTGGCTAGATAAAGCCGCGTCATGCGAGGCGCTGCTCTGTGATTGGTTAGCAGAATTTTCCCACAAATATCCCTAGAATATCCCTATATTCCCACCCAGAGGCCACCGATAACCGTACGGGAGCGACGGCTCGGTACGAGCATCTCCCTCAGCCTACCCTCGTAAGGTTATTGTAGCCATACACTCGTAAGTTGTCCCTTACGAGGGATTTTCGAGCATCCCTGCCCAGGGTGGTGAGATGCGCTCGTCGCTGTCGCACCTCTGCCTCCTGAGCCGCCCGCCACTCCCGCCACGCCCGCGCCTCTGCCCACGTCCATTCTCGCCGCGATCGCTGCACCTGAATAAGCACGGCTGCGTTAGGAGGAATAAAGGTAAAAATAAGCAGATTATAAAAAATCATGTCATCATTTGTTCCTTCAAACGGTTTTTTCCTTAATTGATTATATTCACGTATATTAAGCCATTTTATTTTATTATTCGTAAAGTTATGTGTTAGCTTAAGTTTAATAATGCCTCAGAGGGATAAGAACTGATGAGGTAATTTTCTTTTTTTCTGATTTTGTCATTGAGGGTTGTGCATAATGGTTACTACTACTACTACTGCTATTACTACTATAACTGCTTCTACTACTACTACTACTAGCCCAAACTACTACTACTATACTACTTCTACCACTACCACTACTACTACTACTTCTACTTCTACTTCTGTTACCACTTCGACTTCTTTCATTACTAATGTTACAACTATACTATTTCTATTACCACTACTATTATTACCGCCACCACCATCCCCACTACTACTTCAACTAACTACCTCTACTACTAATAATAATCTTTATGCCGTTATTAGTTATAATACTATAATGATGATGGTAATAACAGTGACAATAGCAACGATAATGATAGTAAAACCCCGTTCGCACTGTGCCGATTTTGGGACACGACAACCCAGCGACTTTCGGATTTGACAAGTCGGCTCCCACGCTCAAAGAATGGGGGGATGTTTTTTTGGTGTCTTGGTATCGGCTAGTATGATTTCCGACGGTCGTCGCCTGTCTGGGATATTCGTCCAATCAGTTGCCAGTATGTCGCCGACATGCTGGCAACTGATTGACAACTGATTGGCAACAGTTAGTCTTAAGACAAGTCTCACTGGTCAATTTTTGAACTGGCGCCATGTCTACGACAACCACGACTCTGCCGACCGATTGACCGACAGTCGCAGACGGTCTTGACGACAGCCATGCAGACAGTCGCCGACTGTCGGCAAGACTGTCTGTGGAGCGGTTGGCCAACCAGTTGTCAAGGAGTTGGCCGACGGTCTTCCCTACGGTCTTCCCGACTGTCTTGGTGACAGCCTTGCTAACTGTCGCCGAATTAACCAGACTTTTCTTCTCCTGTCGGTACAGACGTGTCTGTAATACTTTTTCTAGCTTTTTTTGTACCCAAATGCTGGGCAGATGTCTGCGGCCAAAATATCCTTTTGAAGAAAAATTTAGGTAATTCGGCGACAATTGGCAAGGCTGCCACCAAGACAGTCGGGAAGACCGTAGGGAAGACCGTCGGCCAACTCCTTGGCAACTGTTGGCCAACTGGTCGGCCAACCACTTCACAGACAGTCTTGCCGATAGTCTGCGACCGTCTGCATGACTGTCGCCAAGATTGTTTGCGATTGTCGGCCAATCGGTCGGCAGAGTCGTGGTTGTCGTAGACATGGCGCCAGCTCAAAAAATGACCGGTAAGACTCGTCCTGAGACTAGTTGCCACGTGGCAACTAGTTGGACGAATGTCCCAGACAGGTGACGACCGTCGGCAATCATACTAGCCGACACCAAGACATCAAAAACACATCCCCCCATTATTGGAGCGTGGGAGCTGACTTGTCAAATCCGAAAGTCGATGGGTTGTCGTGGACCAAAATCGGCAGTGTGAACGGGGCTAAATGCTTTTTCACGCCCCCCCTCGCGACTCCACATCCCGCCCCGAAGTCTACTCAGCATCCGGCGATCGTTTATAAACCTCTTTCAGACCACGCGCGATCATTTCACATCAATACCCAAGACCTCGTATACCCTACCGTAGATAACACTTTAGTCGCCAGCTGCAATAATGTCGCCAGCCGCCAAATATTACGAATTATAGCATCACTACTGATTTTATATGCCACTGAAGATGATACACAGTACAGTTTATATCATGACTGTATAATCTACCTGTTTCAGTGTTGTTTTATGCTTGTTGTTTTATACCTGGTTTTTTCGCGCGCGACGACGACGGCGGGAGGACACTCATAACATAAACACTAACTGGCGACCTTATTGTAGGTCGCCACTCTGGTGATATTTTGTAATTTGTTCATTTATAGCCATAGCCATTAGGGTACGCCGTAGGTCGAATGAAAAGTGAAATATAGATTATTCGAATTTGGCAGGGTGTTTTCTTATGTAAAATTGAATTGTAAGGGTGGTTTGTTCCTCTTCAACTTTTTGGTTGAGCACTTTCTTGCTATGGGCAAAAATGGACTTTATATTTATATGTAAAACATAGCTTAGCCCCGCCTAAAGTAACTCTTCATTTGCACCTATCATCAATTCTTGAGGTCCTTCGACTTGTTAAACTCAAGTGGGTCGAAGCCCGAACTAGGACAGAGCTCTGGATCACAAGTTGGCAGCCTTTGTTGGCGGTGGACGAGAGTTTGCTGAGGAGTGAGGTGCTACCGTATCGCGGCGTGATGAAGAGGGGAAATCCTTCCCAAGAACATCCAAGCGGCATCCGGGAGGTGTTGACAAAGCGGGGGTACCCAGTGAGCGAACATTGCGAAGATCTGACCCCCATGGTGCTTGCCCAGTGGAAGAATCAAACGCCCAGTTGCAACCTTCAGTGGTTGTTATTGACCGGTCCGTGACCAGAAGGATAGATAATTTTTGGAAGAAGGTTAGTGAAGTGGTGACGAAGACAGAGCAACTAAGGCTAGTAAAGGAAATTCGTGGAGAAGAATATGGACAGGCTGTTTGACCCATTAACGGCCTGCCCTACACGATCTTCCTCTGCAAGAACAGGAATGCCATGCTCCAACCCCCAGCTGTGCCACGCCGAGAGCACACGTGCAGTTGTGACTGCCCCTGGCCAGCCAAAGTCCCATACGTTAGACTGGCGTGGCTGTACTACCAGAGGATCACAAGTTGGGGGGAGGGAGTGCAATGATTGGATGACAGGAGTTAGACAAGAAATGAGAGCATAGACAAGAGAAAGCATGTTGGAGAGGAGGATAAAGTGAGAAGCAGCAGCAGAAAGATGAAAAGGTCAGACGTCTTGCGCTGCAGGAGCAGATGTCCTGGGCCAGGCTGAAATCACCAGGATTCTGAGGAATGGGACGGAGGAGTTCGTTCCACCCTGCCACTCAGAGGATAAGAGGCAGGAAGCAAACAGTGAGGACTGCCTACTGGTAGACCGACGCTCAGGGAGAGGCTGGGGTCACCCATGGCACCCCTGTGATGCAGGACTTGGACAGCCAGCTGCAAGAAGAAAACACAATGCCAGTCCGCGAAACTGGCGCTGGCAAGCATCCGGTTCGACGTTCCGCCCAGGTGCTGCTGCCTTGGCTTCTGGATTCCTCCGTACCTTATCGCTGACGGCCACTCTCTCCAGGACATGTCGTACCTGGGCTGCGAGCCTAACACGCGAGGAGGCCAGGGCAGGATTGCCATGGCATCGGCAGGGACATTGACCAGGGGAAGCACCAGGGTACCAAAATAGTTGCATTGGGCTACAATGGAGGAAGGACAAGACCAGGGCGATGGTGCCGACAGCTATGGGAAACTGCACCCAAGGTTGATCAGGGAGGGAGCATTTGTGTCAGTGAAGAGGAGCCATCTGGAAGGTACCTTTGGCACTTTGTACCAGAGGACCCGGTGCCACCTGAGAAAGCCTGGCGTTCAAGGGGCTCCAGGCTCTCTATGACTCTTATGGTGATCATTACGTACTCCACCGACTCACTGATCGTACGCAAGGTGACTCAACTAGGGGCCAACACGGGGTGGAAGGGTAGTACTCACGCCATTTGAAGAAGATACTGGGACGCAAGCTCTTCTGGAGTATATGCGTGTTGCACACAAACGAGTTGCCCCTGCGCCACCTTATCACCAGCCATCGACGGGTCTAACGATCATCTGACACTGGCTTCACGGGCCAGTGTGCAGTCTGCTGTCCAGCGTGATGAGAAGATTGAAGTACAAACGCCAGATTCAGAGGAGTGCCAGGCGGTGAAGATTCTCACGGAGATACCGGAGTATATCCTGGTCACCATGTCCACTGACCAGCAGGTCTCCTACCAGCTGGTCCAGCTGTGAAAAACGGGGCGTTCATCCCGTCCGAGCTTTTTTGGGGGGCCGGAGATCAAAGTGTGGCAAGGTGTCCCACTCCAGATGCTCACCCACAGACCAGTCGCTCGTGTACATGTGGACCAGAAAGCAGGGACTGAATGGCAAAGAAATGAACCACCTGAAATCATAGTAAGTACTGGAGACTTCAAACTCTACTACACGACATTCAAGGTTCACCACAACTAGAGGACGGCCCCAAGCACTACCACGCAGCATCAGACTGTGATGAGGTCGCAGCCCAGAAGTCCAAACAGCTGTGACCTTTACGTGCGGACGGAGCATGTTCGCACACTCAGAATGTGTAATATCTCGCTTGATGGCGAGTCAGGAGGTACGACCGAGGTTCGCCCGCGGACCCCAGAGTTGTGAAGCTGAGGGCTGGCGAGGCGATGGGGGACACCAGTGTTTGTAGACCTCGATCACACCCAAGTGAACTTGTCAGCCACAGCTGCAGACACTGATCAGCTGGCAGCTGGCAGAGGTTGCACGAGCCGCATTCACCTGTTCAGTGTCGGGGATCAGATCTAGAGACCTGGCAAGCCCAGTACGAGGTTCGGAGTTCTCTATACACCATCAGAACACCGCAAGAGTCGTGAAGCAGGTGACAGAGCTGGGCAGCAGTTGTGGGCAGAAGGCCAGAGACGGTTCATCCGGGCTCGGGCCCCACCACCAGGGAGACATGCCCTGCTTCAGGTCTAAGCAGGACATGAGGACCACGTTCTAGGCCAACGTGAGAGGTCTGTGACACTGTGATGTAGTGCCGGATGCAACCAACTGATCAGAAAGAGCTTACCACGCTAGTCATTTGGAACTCATATTGGTGCATGATGCAATAAACAGGACCAACCGGACACTGCGTACTCATTTACGCAATTAGTCGAAAAGGGTGCAATATAAAAAGTGCGATTTTGCATAGGAAGAATGCTCAAATCCAAAAATGGAACGAAGATAAAATCGCTTAGAATTCCATTTGCATAGGAAAATTGGGCATGCCAAAGTTGAGAAAAAGAATTTTGTATACGGCGTACCCTTAAAACACACCTTTGAAATAATTATATTAATAATTTTAAAAATTGTTCAAATAATCATGGTGGATGTTATAATAAGAATACTAATGAAAAATGATGATAATAACCATAATAATAGCTAGTTTACTAATAATAATAATAATAACAAAATTAATGATAAGTAATACACATAATAATAATAATAGTAATAATAATAACAAAAAATGAAAAATGTGAGCTAGGCTAGATTTTATAGTGAACTTGCCTGTTGTGTGATAGGTGAAGGTCCGTTTTCTGTGGTGGTTACCTCAGGGGTAGAGGCGAGGAGGGAGGGATAAAAATAAGATACTTTGATCCAATCTAGACACTTTGCAAGTACAACTACAAAGGTTATGACTATTACAAAGCGCCACACGCCAGGACCGGAATTTTGATGGACTCGAACCGCTGACCGCAAGGCATAGAGGACTCTGCAACACCAGTCCGTGATTCTCCACCAACCGCGCCACCCTGCGGGTAGGGAGGGAGGGAGGTTAGCCGAGCAATGAGGTGAGGAAGGATCATCATGAAGCCAAACAGGTGGGAGAAAATGTTTATGGCCACCCGTTTTACTTAACCTTGTTTTCGTATACTGTATTACATTACAGTTATAAAATGTATACTATGCGATGCAAAACTTCCTCAGGGAATCAGATATGGTTCTCAATGTTTCTTAATCCAATGGTATTTTCAGCAATCGGGTAAGAGTGAGGTGTGTGAAGTTGTTGATTTTCGTTTGTTGACAAGTCCACACATTCCAGTCTTTAACTCCAGCTGTTTCGAATGCATATAAAAGCAAATATATACAGCTGTGACGACGATTATATTCTCCTTAATACACGCCGCAAACCGCCCTTATTTGATCAAAGATTTTATTGATAAGACATTAAAATAAGAAAGTGTAAATTGATTTTGGCGAAAGTACCCCCCCCACCCCACTTTTTTTTGTTTGTCATTCTTTTATTGAAGCAGGAAAGCATCGTCACGTTAGCGAGCGCTGCCGCCTTCCCTGACGTATTCTTTTCTCTTGATCCCAGCAAGAAATCTCTTGCCTTGCAAGATTAAATTTATCGTGCTCCCCGCAGAAAAACTGCTCATTGGTTCGTGGTACTAGTCAGGAGTCTGTTTCTTTTTATGAAAAAAAACCAAAAAAAAACCAACCGAAATCCAAGTTTACGACCAAAAATATATCGGATACCGGTATACCGATACAATTACTAATACCGAAAACCGGTTATACCAAGGAAAATCAAAATAACCGGTAATACCGACGCCAAAAAATACCGGTATTTACGGTATACCGGATACGGTGCACAACTGCACATCCCTAAAGCTCAGCTCAGTTTCCGTCCAGAGGAGACTAGACGTTCAGCGGGCGAGCCTCTCTGGGAAAGTTGCCCCCCCCCCCCCCTCCCCAGGGTATATCTTTCTCCTACCACTCTTACAGGAAGTGAGGGGGAGTTTGCATATAATTAAGAATCTAGGTCCACGTACACTATATTGTACTCCCCGGCTATAGTATATGCAGTATTTGATCTCAATTTTTTTACTATTAATTTGGACGTTTTTAAAGAGGGGCAGGGCCCATACTTATAGAGATTAGTGATTCGTCTTATTTGTATTATTCACTCGAGTCTTAAATATGGCGGCCGGCGTCCTAAATAATTTCGAAGCGCATCCTAAATCGCTAAGCCTCGTCCTAATTTCGATGTTTGGCTAGGGACAGGGGTGAGGTGTCCTGCGAGCAGGGCGGCGGCTAATAAGTCCTGAAGCCAACCGGCCCATATTTTGAAAGTGAATGCCCCCGGGCGGATTCCGGTCTCCGGAATCTCATCTCATGCACATGCATGAAGGACGTGTCGAACCGTTCAGAATTGAGCCTGAATACGAATGGGTTGAAGTGCACTGTGTTGTTGTAAACGCAAGGGATGCTCCAAAACAGGCAGGATGATGCTATCGGGCTCATGGTGTATGTCCAATGACTCTGATGTGGCGGACTCGAGATGTAACTTGTGTGCACTGTATATTGTATAGCATAGTTGTCTCTATATAATGAAGGCCAAATTGCTGAAATCTTTATAGACAGAATAAACGGTTTAGCAAAATGTTATAATTTGGAGATCATAACGGTGTATGTGACTAAAACATGACAATGTTCAATTTGTTGGGGGGGGGGGATACCTCGCTTGCTTATTAGGAATATACATCGTATGGTGTTAAAATCAGCTCCATAACGTCTTTCAACAACTTCTCGTAATTGAATAATTAATATAATTGTCGGCCATTGTGAAAATCCAAGATGGCCACCAAAGTGCAGATTTCCTAGTAACAATTTCCACCTGCTTATTAGATTATTCGTCTATGGTGTTTAAAATCCTCTACGTTACGACATTCCTAACTTGCGTTATCGATCAGAATGGATAAGCCGCGCGGCCTAAGTCATTTTTATGCCTCTTTACATATATTTGTTGTTAACTCGTGGTGGATGAATGTGTACTTGTTGAGTATTTTTATAGGGACAGATAAAACGGTGTAGCAAAATGCATAATTTGGAAAATCATACCCGTGTTGTTTTACTAAAAACGTACAAGTCTAATATAAAATATTGAAAAATATGATTGATTTTTTTCGATAATGGACTTTTATTATAATAATTAATCTATAACAAAT
This sequence comes from Chionoecetes opilio, assembly GCA_016584305.1. NCBI lineage: Eukaryota > Metazoa > Arthropoda > Malacostraca > Decapoda > Majidae > Chionoecetes > Chionoecetes opilio. The sequence goes on along the minus strand of JACEEZ010004008.1, from coordinate 83,949 downwards.
ATGCTTCATATTTTTTTTATTTAGACGGTACACTTTGGCGTTTTTAGTCGTCAACCGACATCGATAGCTTATGAATCCAATACACGGCAAAATGTACCCCCACAAATGGGCTTTTTCGAGCTGGGGGGGTTTTCAAAATTGGGTCCCTCCGGGCACTAAGCTCCGTTTTCAATGTCCATCACACCTTTTCTGAACTTGAGACATTGGTCTAATGGAAAATCATAAAAGGAAATTACTCCCCCCGCCCGGGCATTACTTTTGGTCTGGCTCAAGGGCTAAAGCTCGTCCCAAACTAAAATGGGGTGCTCCACCATCCTGAGACTTTTCGTGTAGGGTGATGTACTGGCGACTTGTTGATAATAACTAATCAAGCGTACCGCTTGGACCGGGGGATTTTATATGTCAGACTAGTGGGAGTGTAATATCAAGCAACACTGAAAAAAAAACGGGGAGCAGTGATGAAATCACGAGTTGTTATTTTCCTCTTTGAGGGGGTCTGTTCCTCCCCCCTTATATCATTTCGTTACAGATTGAAGTGCATCCTCCACCCAAAATGTTGAAGAATGGGATCATTTGAGAAAAAAATGATTTTAGAGTAGGCTCACAAAAATAAATTAAAAAAAAATTGAAAAACGTGATTTTTTTTTGCCATGGAACAATATCCATATAACTCTATTTCTCTTCCCCCTGCCGTATCCCTTTTAAATTTTCTTATTTTTCTTGAAATCTTTTAATATACCAAAACCCCACCTTAAACCCAAATTAACAGTTTTTGGTTGCAAGAACTAGATTCTGTAGTATATTTTTCAGCATTATATTCAATTGCGCCATGGGAAAATTTGGGGTTTAAAAGACTCAGAATGAAGACTCTACCTATGAAACAGGTTAGAATGGCCAGACATAACTACGTCACGGTTTGTTTACATCGGTGCATTGTGGGATAAGGGGGGTCGCCGCGGTGACCTACGAAGGGAAAACTACGGCGATGGAAGAATTTAGAGTTATGTTTGGCGCGAATTGATATTCCGTGCCATATTACTGTGTCCTTCTGTTTCTGCTGACACACTATAGAGAAGACCTGAGGTATTGCTGATGTGCACAGGCGTCTAAACCAAGGAAACAGAGTCATAACCAGAGGGCTCGGCAAAGGTAAGCCTGGTGGGTACGTAATGTGTCCTACTACTTTGCTTACTTCTTACTGAGACTCTGCTGTGACTGTTTTCCTGGTTAGAAGCCTTTGCACATCAACCATCACTCAGGTCTTCTCTATGTTGTCAGCGAGCACGGAAATATAGCACTTGGAATATCAATTTCGCCGCAAAACTAATCGAAGGTTTTTTCATCGTCGTAGTCTTCTCTTGTAGGTGTACAGATTCAATGGTTTATGATAGTATTAAAATACGTTATTAATTGAGTTCCTTTTGTTGTCTTCCCTCATAATAAGTAGTGTATTATTCTCTAGTGTTTGCCCATACTCCCTCCCACAAACAAGCTTGGGACCTGGGGAATGCGGGCTTTTTGGCTGGGGTACAAATAGCGTCGCAACCACATAGTTTTTGAGTTTAGGGGTTTGTAAGATTTTGTCCTAGATCTAGGGAAAATTCATTGTGATTGGTCTCTGAGATCCATAGACGTGTGAACCTGACGATCCTCACAGAAGTGATGACCGAATTGTCGAGAACCCACCCAACCTCCGCTAGGAGGTTTAGTTATATTGGTTAGGTTAAGGTAGGTTATATTTGGTTAGGTTATATTTGGTTAGGTTAGTTTGGTAGCTTTGGTTTGGTTAATTTGGTTAGGTTAGATTTGGTTAGGTTATGTTAACTTAGGTTAGGTTAATTTTGGTTAGGCAAATTTTTCTCTAGATATAGGTATTACTCCTAGATTCTAGGGAATTTTACCCCACATACAACAACTCTTAAAAATTTTTAAAAAATTGGTGTTTCCGAACGCATAATTTTGTTCCCCACCCGAAAAACCCCGCATATTCCCACAGGTCTCCAGCTTGGTTGTACTTGGGGGAAGTGGAGAGTATGGGCAAACACTATAATTTTATATGTGGGGTTTAATATTTAATGTGGGTTTTCGGTGGGGAACAAATTATGCGTCTGAAACACGATAATTTTAAGAGTTGTGTATGGGTGGTAAAATTTCCTGGCTCAGGGTAATTACCTTATATCTAGAGAAATTTGCCTAACCAAAAAGTTAACCTAACCTAACCAAATATAAACCTAAGCTAACTCACCAATCTAACAAACCGACCTAACAAATCTATCCTGCCCTAACCTAACCAAATCTAACCTAACCTCTAGCGGGTTGGGTGTTCTCGACAACTTGGTCATCATTCTGTGAGATCGTCAGGTCTCACATGTCTCTGGACTCAGAAAAATCCAATGAATTTTTCCCTCAGATCTAGGCAATTTTAAAACCCCCCTAACTCAAAACTATGTGGTTGCGCGCATATTTTGAAAACCCCACCCAAAAAACCCCTTCCCCCAGCCCCCCCGCTTTCCCCCCACGGCCCCCAAAGCTTGTTTTTGGGAGAGGGGAAAGTATGGCAAACGTGCACTAGAAAAATAGGGGAATTTTACCCCCTATACCACTTTTAAATTATGTGTTTCCAAACGCTAATTTGTTCCCACCCCAAAAACCCCCTTCCCACGGCCCCCCAAACTTTTTGGGGGGAAGTGGGGGGTTTGGGGAAAACACTAGAATTTTACCAAAATTTCCCCTAATCGGGGTAATTCCCTTTATCAGAAAATTTCCCTAACCAAAATAAACAAACCCACCTAACAAACCAAAATTTAACCTAACTAACCAAACCCAAATTAACCAAACCTAACCCTAACCAAATCAAACCCTACCAACCTAACAATCTAACCTAACCTCCTAGCGGAGGTTGGGGGGGTTCTCGACCGGGGGGCATCTTCTGGGGTTTTAGGTTACACGTCTCTGACTCAGAAAAAATCCAATGAATTTTCCCTAGATCTGGGTAATTTTTACAAACCCCTAACTCAAAACTTGTGGTTTGCGACCATTTTTTGTCCCCCAGCCAAAAATCCCCTTCCCCAGGTCCCCCAAGCTTGTTTTGGGAGAGGGGATATGGGCAAACCTGAAAAATCCCACTTATTAGAAAAAGAAAACAAAAGGACTCATTAATAAGTATTTTTAATATTATCATAACCATGAAATTTACAACCTACAAAAAAAGACTACGACGATAAAAAAAATTCGATTTTTTTGGGCAAAATTGATATTCCCCGGGTGCTTATTTCCGTCTCGCTGCAACACAGAGAAGCCTGGGTGAGGGTGATTGCGAGGTTCTAAACCCGGAAAAAACAGTCACAGCAAGTTTTAAGAAGAAAACAAGTGGTAGGGACAGTTACGTACCTACCAGCGCTTCCTTTTTTGACGGGGCCTGTTTAAATCTGTTTTTTTGGTTTAAAAAGCCTTGCACATCACCCATTACCTCAGTTCTTCTCTTAGTGTTGTCAGCGAGAACGGCACAGTAAATGCACCTGGAATATAATTTTTCGCGCAAAAAACCAAAATTCTTCCATCGCCGAGTTTTCCCTTGTAGGCCCACCCGCGGCGACCCCGCCTTATCCCCAAAATGCCCCGTGTAAAAAAACCGTGACGTATTTTGGGGGGGGTCCATTGCCCGCTCGAGGATCCAAAACCCAAAACGTTAAAATTCCGCGGGATTTGGGCGGGCCAACCACCCGGCAATCCGCCCCATCATTTTTTTTTTTTTTTTTTTTTTTTTTTAACCTAAATTAACATAACCTAATCCAAATCTACCCTAAGCTTAACAAAACCAAAACCAAAAACCTTACATAACCAAAATTAACCTAACCAAAACTAAACGTAACCAACTCAGCAATTTGAAAATAAGGGATGATGATTTCGCTGTCTTTTTCAGAGAACCCCCGACTTTTTTTTTCCTGGTCTTCATAGGTGCATTTTCTAATGGAGTAGTTTTATTTTCGCAAACCCAAATTTAAAAAAAAAAAAACATCACCGAATCTTATGGTACCTTTTCCATTAAAACACTGAAATTCCATCAGAAAAAGCATTTACATTTGGGCCCGGGAGAAATAGTCGGGGTTTTTAGGTTTTAAGAAACCAAACCCAAACCTTTTTTTTTAATGAAAAAAAAAACTAACCTAAAATCTTAAAAAAAAGTCCCACGAAGCTGACAAAAATTTTTGGGCTCTACGTATTATATTTGTCTTTAAGACATCTTTTATTTTTTAAGAGTGCCGATCCTTTTTTGGGCCTACTTTCCGATATTAAATTTCAGCGACCCATAATGTTTTTATTAAGTTTTGGTTGGGGGTCCCGGAAGTCCAGTAGAATATCTGTGCCGAAACCCCGTTTGACAACGCGCATTTTTTTTCCCCCACTACGGGCATCTTTTGATAGCAAAATCCCAAAAAAGGGGGGGGAAAAAAGGGGCCGTGTGACAGGGCCTTTAAAGGGTTGGGTTTTAGGGCAGGTCAGGTCAGGCGGTTGGTTGGTTAGGTTAGGTTATTTTAGGTTAGGCCAGCCAAGGGGCTCGAAGAGGGTGCGGGTTTTAGGTCTGTAGAATTTTTATCTTTAGAATAAAGGCTAAATCTCAGTATCTTTTTATGGCCAACAAGCTTGGGGGGACATGGGGGAAAACCGGGGTTTTTGGGGTGGGGGAGCCACACTAAGGGAAATATGACCCCCTCCAAAAAAAATCCTTAAACTGGGGAAATTTCCCTAGTTCATGGATTTTATCGGGGAAATATTTCCCTATATGGTGCCCCCCACAAAAGGACAACTCATAAGGGAAATATGGCTCCCACAAAAAATCCCAAAAACTGGAAAAATTTCCCTAGTACTAGACTTAGGGGGAAAATATTTCCCCGATAAAGTTCATGAACTAGGAATACCCCTGTTTAGGGATTTTTTGGGGGGGCCCATTTTCCTTATTTGTGCTCCCCCCCAAAAACCCCGGTTTCCCACCATGTCCCCAACTTGTTGGCTAAAGAAAAAGATAGAGGGTGGGCCTTTTTTTCAAAGATTTACCCCAAACCCTTTAACCACAAAGTATTCAACCTAAAATTTAGTTTTTATTAAAACCTATAAGACTCTGACAAATCTTTTTCCCCGGGCCAAGTTTTTGTGCTTTTTTTGATGGAGATAGTGTTTTTTAAGGGAAAAGGTACCATAAAATTCGGTGATGATTTTTTTTTTTTTTAAACTGTGGGTTTGGGGGCCCAAAAAAAAACTATCTCCGGGTTAAAGGACGAGAGTTTCGCGGCGTTTACGAGACCCGACTATTTTTTTTTGGGCCACCAAAGGGGCTTGCTTAATGGGATTGTTTTTTTTTTGCGCAAATAAAAAAAAAAAAAAAAAAAAAAAATGAAAAAAAAAATTAAAAATTACCCACCTTATAGGTTTTAAAAGAAACGTAACCTAACTGTAAGAGTTTTAATGAAACCTAACCCACCATATAGGTTTTAATGAAAAACCCAATAACATTTAAACCCCAAAGTATACATTTAAAAAATCTTTTTTTATGGTTTGCGCAAAAAAAAATTTCATTAAACAACACCTATTGTAGGCCAAAAAAAATAGTCGGTGCTCTGAAAAAGACCGCGAAACTCTCGCCATTTTAACCCTATCTCCTTAAAAAAGCACCTATTGTAGGCCAGGAAAAAATAGTCGGTGTCTTTGAAAACGACCGCGAAGTCCCGTCCTTATAACCGGGAGTCCTTACGTATGGAAGGCGGCGATATGTGGGTTGGCGATGGCCTGCAGGCATCTGCTTGCTCTTCGCCGTCATCTCGGCATGGAAATTCCCTCGCAGGACATAGGACATTTTTCCTTCTTGAAAAAGTGGCCTAGGATGAAAGTCTCGTCCCGCGTCCTGAAAAAATTTTCTTTCCTCGTTGATAGAGCGAAAACCCTGTCAATGTTTGTGTCTTTTTTAAAGGAACGTTGCATATCTGGTACAATTTCCCCTTTTAGTAAAAATTTTTGTTGTATCTTTAGCAAATTTTATAGAAAATATTAATCTTCTGTTTTTTGATAAAATTTTTAAATTTTTGATGACTCTTTGTAGTGATATTTCATGAAATCCAATTGGACTCTTCTAAATTACGCTACCTTCGTCCTAAACCGCCCTCTTAGACGGTCTTAGCTTTCCTCGAACCTTTGGGCCAGGGTTAGGACGTCCTAATCTCTATAAGTATGGGCCCTGGGGCCGTACGGTCCTTGAAAAAACCGCATGCGGCCCCCAAAACACAGGTTGCCAAACCCCTGCACTATGCCTTTCCCCCGGTGGCTTACAAACGGGGGGACTTTCCCCTTTTGGTGTCCTGGTTCCGTCTGTTACTTTGGGGTTTACATTGAAATATCTATAGCATTGTAAAATACTATACGTATATAACTAATTTATTTCAAATTATGGGAGGAAAAAGCGTACACTATTTTCTATTTTCAGTTTTCTATCCTGTAAATAAAAAGCGGGCTAAAAATATAGAATACAAGAAACAAATGACAAGATTAGGGAATTCCAGGGCAAAAGCATTTTTTTTCATGAAAAATAAAGTAAAATTGCATATAATAATTCCTTCAAGCAACAAAAAACATTGGGCCCGGCTGCTGTTGCAATTTGTTTTATCAGCTTATATCGAGGCTCAGATGATTTTCAGTGCTCCCGCATGATGGATCCAAAAATTTGGAATGGCATTCCTTTTTTTTGCCTTGATTAAAAATAAGGTTTAGAAACCTTGTCACACATACATAAGTTGGCATCTGCAAAACATGGCGTTCCCGCTCACTAAAATCCTTGTATTCCGAGTACAAGCGGGCAACCCATAAAAGGCCAATTTTTGAAGTAGTTTTTTGAGAATATTCCCCTCGAACCTCCAATAGGGCATCGAATATCGTTCAAAGGAGAGTGTATCCGCTGAGTGCCCCCCCTCCCTCGTCAGGATGGGCAAGCCCCTCCTCGTGCCGCACACCAGCAGTCGAACACTCCTCTTTCCGGGAAAAGGCGATTACCTGCCCCTCGCCCCCCGTCTTTTTTTTCCCGCACCTGCGCCGCTGCACTGCCCCACTAGGCTGCCACCGATCCCACTCCCCTCGCACATCAAAGATCCTCTGTGGGGTCAAGCTAGCCGTGGGCCCCCCTGCTGGAGGCCCGATGACACGACAAAAAAATCAGTTCCATCATCGAAAAAGGAGAAGCTTCCAACATTTGGAGGTCAGGTCTCTTGGAAATATAAGCAAATTTTCCTGCTCAAAGTAGATGTCTGGGAATCAAGGGACTTCGCACATGCAGTGTCTGTTCTGCTCCCTGCATACCCCATCCATTTCTCAGCCACATTCTTATATAGTACTATCAAAACGACTACAAAATCAAAAAAAACCTGATTTTAAATGACACGTGGCATGCTCTCGTCCACCCTCACTGATCTGTCCCCCCTTAGGTCGACCGTCCCCATTTTCAAGCAGGGACTAGACTATTATGGGAGAAGAGCGAGAAGGAAGGGAAAAAGGGGCTTCCTTGGATAATTTAAAGGAACGATTCGCGGTGAATTAACCTTTTCCGCCCTCAGCAGTATTAGTCAGGTCTATTAGTATCCGGTCTAGAAATCCAGCCCCCTAACTCGGGCTAACTTGATTACAGACTACATTGACACGCACTCGAATGAAAGTACACTCCTGAAAGTCATTAATGAGTAAATTTTATCAAATAAAATAATACCTTTAAAAAAAGATCCCTTCGTACTTTTTGTATCCATTGCGAGGAACTCTCATTGTACCCCCATAAGCAGCTTTTCCCAGCACCCCCAAAATTGATTTCAGCACCCCCTGGGGGTGCTAAAGCGGGGCCCCTTTGGGATTTTTTTGGGCCTTTTGGTTCAAATTTCTTCCAAAAGCCCCCAAATTTGGCCCAGATGTTGCCCATGTCATGCTCTTCTATTTTGACGGCCCCAAGACGGGCGTCCCTGGGGGCCGCCATATTGGCGAAATCAAAATGGCACCCATCCGATTAGAGGAAATCATTTAACCCCGGGAGCCGGGGAGACTTTTAAGAGTTCCCCCGGCGGGCTGCGGGAAGACTCTTAAGAGCAGAGCTTTTGAACCGTACCAAAACCGCGGTATTGGCAGGCGGCTAAAATTGGTGTGGTAAGTACTACTTTAAATTTTCGACACCCCCCACCGACTACATGTTTTTTGTGGGCTTCAATGTGCTAAAAAGAAAAGTCTGCTTTTTAAAAAAGCAATTCTGAAGTCCATTTAACTAGACATACGCAGTCTCACTTTTCTCTCCTCCATTCCTGACTCATGTTTTGAGACCCCTTTGGGGCAACGAAACCAAACACCCCCTAGACAAGGTTAAAAAATCCCCAAACTCCATAAACCCCGGGCCCTCCACAATTATCTATCACCAGCTGCATATGTTTTTTTCTGCCTTCACTCCTCCTCGAGCTCCTTGCCTCCCTCAACGCGGGAAAACCCCCCCCTCCTCCCTTCGTTCTATCCCCTGGGCGCGTGAAAATTCGGCAGGGAAATCTCGCCGCTCGATGACAATCTAGCCGCGCGGTGCCATTCGCTCCACATTTTTCAACTACGGACCGTTCCCCCATCCCCCCCCAGTCATTTTTTTGGGGGTCAAATATATATGGGCCGATGCACGCAAACATTCCCTACACGCTGATGTACTTTTTATCGAAATTGGCAATGGGTCCCAAAATCATCATACATGCGCACAGTATGACCCTATAGAAAACCCCCTGTGCGCACGTCTTAGGTTAAATATGTCTGTAAACCATGTATGATACCACTTTTCAGGGGTTTTAGAGGTCGAGGAAACTATTTTATGATGTTATTTTGATGATTTGAGGTCAAGGTCAACCCCTCAAGTTCATCTTAAAGGTCATTTTCGGGTCAAACATCTATTATTTGGTTTTTCGTAGTTCATCTATTATTTCGGTATTTCGCCAATATGGCGGCCCCGAGGGGCGCCCGTCTTGACGCCCGTCAGAAATCGAAAGAACATAGTATGGGCAACATCTGGGTCAAATTTGGTGCTTTTGGAAGAATTTGAACCAAAATATGCCTAAGGGCCCTGACTACTATAGTCTATTCCCTTAAGCTGGATTCCTGGGCTGGGAGCTGGGAACTGCCTAGCCGAGTTTGTAAGGACGTCGCTGATTGGCTGATAGACCCGGGCTGGGTGGCGATAGTGGTGGTACTTGCCTGCTCGCCGCAACCCAAAACCCTTGCGTTGCCTCAGAAAAATATTCATATTTCTTGGCTTACTCATCTCTTACACAAGATAGGCCTATTTTGTTTGCATCAGTAAACTGAACAATCAGGCAGTGATTGTTCAACAACAACACGCCGTTCATAACTCAATAGGGAAAAAAATAAAGTCATGACTGACTATCACAAGAGTAGGCGGACTTTTAGGTTTTCAATGCATTGAAATGTTGTACTCCTACCCGATATAACCAAGCTACCAGATAATATTTATGAAAGCTGAGCCTACCATCGTGTTCATAATACATTGCTGTATATCATGAGCATAAAAAAATTACAGTAAGACCACTAATATTAAGATATTGAAGGAAAGTAAAAGAGTGTATAAACATTATTTCTTGCTTATTTTGCTTCAACTCGCTCTAACTCCATAAGTTTTGGTCACATTCAATTTCAAGAACTGTTTCAAAATCCTTATACTTTTCCGCTTCCTGTGGTATGTAGCACGTACCAATAAGGAAAAGAGTAGTTGGTCAAAATGGCTAAGAAAGTTAAAACTACTACTGCAAACTGGCACAGTGACGGTGTGAGCATTGCTCCCTATATAGGAGAGACTGTTTTCGAGAGAGTTTATCAGAGATTCAGAGGCTCCACCCGTCACGGCACCAGTTTGAAACAGTTTTAACTTTCTTACCCATTTGACCACCTACTCTTTTCCTTATTGGTACGTGCTACATACCACAGGAAGCGGAAAAGTATAAGGATTTTGAAACAGTTCTTGAAAATTGAATGTGACCAAAACTTATGGATTTTAGAGCGAGTTGAGCAAAATAAGCAAAAATAATGTTTATACACTCTTTTACTTTCCTTTAATTATCTTAATATTAGTGTAGTCTTACTGAAATTTTTTTTTATGCTCATGATATACAGCAATGTATTATGAACACGATGGTAGGTCAAGCTTTCATAAATATTATCTGGTAGCTTGGTTATATCGGGTAGGAGTACAACATTTCAATGCCCCTGAAAACCTAAAAGTCTGCCTACTCTTGTGATAGTCAGTCATGACTTTATTTTGTACCCTATTGAGTTATGAATGGCGTGTTGTTGTTGAACAATCACTGCCTGATTTACTGATGCAAACAAAATAGGTCTATCTTGTGTAAGAGATGAGTAAAGCCAAGAAATATGAATATTTTTCTGAGGCAACGCAAGGGTTTTGGGTTGCGGCGAGGCAAGTACCATCCCCATCGCCACCCAGCCCGAGTCTATCAGCCAATCAGCGACGTCCTTACAAACTCGGCTAGGCAGCGAGCAGCTCCCAAGAATCCAGCTTAAGTGAATAGACTAATAGCACCCCAGGTTAAGAAACTCTGCCTTAAGGGGACCGCCCACCCTAAATCTTGTTTACTAAGGGATTTTGCTGCAAATTTAATGCGGTATTTAGGCTAAGTAGACACTTTAAAGCATAAGTTTCATTCAGATCTGGCCAATAGTGTTTGGACAAATAATAAAAATGTGAAAAAAGAGGAATATTCGGTGTGGTTTTTCTCTAGTCCGGCAGATAAACGCCAAATATGTGCTTGCCCTCTTTTTGGAGTATAAAGTTTTTTTTAATGTTGATTATTGATGGTAAGGGCATATATATTCAGAAACTGCCGAATGACATCTTGTCATACTTGAGCAGTTTGTGCTAGGAGGCGAAATCCAAGATGGTCGCCATCGAATCTGGGAAAATCTATTTTCCTCATATCTTCGTAACTATATGAGACGGAAACACGAATGAAAGGTCCTTTTATATGTTTTCAGGCATCAAGATTACAATGCAGCCATTGTTATATCAATAAAACACAAAATACAAGATGGCCGCCATAAATGTTTTTTTCATTGCAGAAAATTTACTTTCTCAACAGCCTACAACTCAACTTTCTCTACATGGCATGTAAAATCTGGTTCAAGTATTGTAGTATAATTGTGTACATATTCGCGATGTTCTGGTGACGTGTGAGGGATGTTGGTGTGCTCGTGTGCGGGGATTTCTCCAGAAGTGGATTTCCCCAGACGTTTGTGCGCTGTGCGGCGGCCGGCCGTCGAATTTTTTTCCCCCCAAACAGGTTCGCAAACTTTCGGTTAAGGTTAGGTTAGGTTCTGGTATACTCTCCTCTGGTAACTTTGTGTGGGAATCATAATGAGGTTATTTTCAAGAAAATCCTGTTGTTAGTTTCGGAGCTACAGCCATGCGTAGAGGGACGCCAACCTTTGCAAACTCTTTAGGGAAAAAAAAAATCGCGGCCGGCCGCGGGCGGGGTGAAGGCAGTGCGCTAGGGAGCTTGAGAAGGTACGGAGGTGTGTGTGTGTGAACTGTGTGTCAGTTAATACAGCAGCCGATTGTCTCAAGTATATAATCTTGTTAACTGATGTTTAGTACATATACATTCAGAAACTGACAGGCGACATCTTGTCACAATTGAGCAACTTTTGCTGGGAGCATAAATTCAAGATGACCGCCACCGATTGGGGATATATAATTCACCTCGTATCTTCGTTACTAGATGAGCTAGAAACGTGAATAAAAGGTCATTTTATATGTTTTCAGGCATAAGGAATCCAATGACTATGATTTTTAGAATAAAACACAAAACAATCAAGATAGCCGCCATACAAATACATGTGTAGTTAAGTTTATAATGAAATATTTTGTTTGTTTCTAGGTATTTTCAATGGTACTTGTGCGGTGCGGTGGTACTTCGTAAGTCATGGCCAGTGAGTGCTTCTTCAAATGGAGGTTTGCGTGTGATGACAGCCAGAAAAACTGATCGAGTCTGGACTGAGAAGAATTGAAACCATCATCAAGTGCAGCAAAATATATATCGACGGTAAACATCAAGTGACTAATAACGGTTAGACTATGAATGTCTATAGTCGTTTCGTACACTCAGCTCAGAGTTGAACTTGACTACTAGAGCTACGAAACGACATCAGGTATCTACGAAAAAACTCAAAATCAGTGTACGAAACTACTAACAAAACCTGGGTACGAAACAACTTGTGTAAGAAACTCCCTGTAACCGTAGGAGGTTAGGTTAGAATATCGGGGGGGTCGAGGCGGCAGAGCCTCCCCGTTTGGAGGTTCAATTTGGTTAGGTTAGGAAGTTAGGGGGTATTATTTTACACTAGGACCGAAATTCCCCACAAAAATTGGGAGTGTTTTTTCTATTTCCCCTTAGGGATTCTAGGGTTTTATTATGTTTTTTCCATACCCCCCTCTCCCACAAAACGCTTGGGGACCTGGGGAGTGCGGATATTGGCGGGGAACAAAATAAGCATCGCAACCACATAGTTTTTGGTTGGGGGGTGTTGAAAAATTCCTAGACTAGGGAAAATTTAATTGGATTTTTCAGAGTTCAGAGACGTGTGCCTGACACCTCACAGAATGATGCCCGAAAGTGCGGGAACCCCCCAAACCCCCGCTGGGAGGTTGGGTTAATTTGTTGGGTTATTTTTGGGTTGGGTTAGGTTAGTTTGGTTTTGGTTAAAATTTGGGGGGTTTAGTTAGGTTAATTTTGGTTGGGTTAGGTTTGGGTGGGTAAGCCCCCCGCAGGTTATTTTTAAAGGGGGCTAGGTTTTTTAAATTTTTTGGGTGGGGAAAATTTTCGTAGTATAAGGAATATCCCAGAATTAGAAAATTTACCCCCCAACAAAAACCTTAAATTGTGTTCTGAGCAAATTTTTTCCCCCACCCAAAACCCCCTGCTTCCACGGGTTCCCCAAAACTTGTTTGGGGGAAGTGGGGGGTTGGGGCAAACACAAAAAAATTTACCGATTCTGGGAAACATTCTCCTATGGACTTCTGTCGAAATCATTATTTTGGAAAGCATTTGTTATAGGGAGGGAGAGACAAAGTGTTCGCCCCGTCACACCTTCTTCCCTTTGACCTCCTTCACTTTTTTCTTCCTTGCCGCGGAACTTTTTTAATGCGATTTGGCTTTAGTTTGGGGGTTTTTAACGTGGGGGGGAAATTTGGGTTTTAGGAGGTTAGATTAGATTAGTTTAGATTGGAGTTAAAGGGGGGTGGTTATTTTAAATTTTTCATATCTCTTAACACTCCTTTATTAAAAAAGTCTTTATCTCCGAAATTGTTTGGAGGAAGTTCATAGAGAAAAATTTTTCTTAGAACTTTTGAGGTGTCAAAAAACAACATTTCCCCAATTGTGAAAGGGAAAATTTCGCCCTATTAAAAATTTAAGGTTAGGTTTTACTACTAGGTTAGGTAAATTTTTTCTAGCCTGGGTAATTTTCCTTAGATATAGGGAATTTTGACTCCCCTACATAACTCCATAAGTTAGTTGTTGAACGAAATTTTTCCCTACCCGAAAAGCTCACTTTTTCCAAAAGTCCCCAAACTTTTTTGGGGGAAGGTTTGGGGGTCGGCTCCCCCCCTTGGGAAAGGGGGGGAGAGAAAAGGGCAAATGCTAAAAATTTTAAACCAAAACTAAAAAAAAACACGGGGGTATGTGTGGGTATCGAGGCTCGTTAAGTAATCAATGCCCAGTGAATGTTTAACAGTACATAATTTTCTACAAAATCATAAGTAGGTTTGTTTTCCCTTTAATGGTTCTGAAAACTTCAGTCGAAAAGACTATTTTCGGAGATATGATGTTTTTATAGGTAAAGAGTAATGGGAAAAGGGAAAAAATCTACTAACCAAAACCTTAATCACAAGCACTAACGAAACCTTTTCGCCCGGGTAAAGGGTACTTTCAAACTTAATTGATACGAGTTAAAATATTTTTTCCCCTATTATTTGTTTTGGTAAGAATTTTGGGGCACTTAAAAAAATTGTCGGAAATGCCTCCTTTTGCGTTATCCCCCTCCAAAAAAAACCCGGGGGCCCCATCGGGAACGCGGGGTTTTGGGGGGGAAGGGGGGGAAACGGTTTTTATGTGGAGTAGATTATGTAGTGACGTAAAATATATCCGGGATACACTATGGATGAAAGAACTGAAAAAACACAAAATATAAACCAATAACTACAGGTCCTACCCATTTTGGGAATTTCCCAACCTAAACCCAACCTTTAAGGGGTAACTGTAAAAAGAGCCATTTCCCCGATTTTAAATTGACCATCATTCTTAACACATCAAAAAAATAAGGAAAGAAAACTTTAAAATGTCGTACCAAATTTCGGGTTAATACCATCTAACAAATCCCGTTTAACCTGACTAAAACCAAAATTCCGTTAAAAAAATGTCCGGGCAAAGGAAAAAAGGGGGCGTCAGGTCACAAGAGAAAGAAGAGGAGGCGCACATAAAAACTTTGTTCTCTTGTCCTTGTCGTTCTCCAAAAAATATTGTTGCAAAAGGAAGCTCATTGAGAGTTTTTCTTGAATCCTAAAAATAAACATTTCCCCTGGTCCCCCCTTGTTAGGGAATTCGGTCCTAGTGTAAATAAAACCTAATGCCCAGTTTTGGTTGTGGTTAAGATTTTTTTGTATCAACCCTGCCATTTTCGTTTTTTACCCTTATGAAGGGTAAACTTTTTTCATACTGTCTTTTTTCTAACCCCTTTAAGCCTTGGTAAACTGTTAATTTTTCCCCAAAAAAGGGGGTTAAATTAGTTTTTTTTTAAAAAAATAAAATAACCTTTAAACCTTAAAAATAACCTAACCTAGCCTGGTGCTGTCAGTGAGGGAGGGATTTGGCCCGCGGGCCCGACGTGTGAGGCGACGGGGGGAGTTGCACCCATTTTTTTTTTTATCATTTTTTTCCCTGATTTTTTATTGAAGAAAAAGCTTTCCAAAGGGTTTTTAAGGTTAGTAGAAGACGGGATGACAAAAAATTTTTCCCTTTAAGGAGTAAGCTAATTGGCAGGGGCGATAAAAAATAATTTAACTAAAAAAAACACAGATTTTTTCAAAAAAAATATAAAAAAAAGATCGAAAAATAAGTTTATTGAAAAAGGGGAGCGTTTATAAAGCGAATCTTACCGATTAGTGAATAAAGTGGTTTGATATAATTTATAAAGAAAAAATAACACAATATGAATTTTTGTTTTGGGTTTTTTTGTTTTTTGGGGTTCCAGGAAAGCCCCCGTTTTTGCAATAATAAACATTATTTGGAAATGGGCTTTCCGCAAAACCCTTTAAAAACCGATTTGTGTATTGTATTTTCTTCTGCGGATATAGTAGTAAAACCAAAGGTTGCCGCAAAATTTTTTTTCAATTTCGAAACATAAAAAGATAATTTTTCCCCAAAATGCGATAAAAAAATAAACGAAAAAAATTTAAAACCAACCTGGGAAGGGATAAAAAGAAACGATAGCGAAAAAAAAATTTTAAATTGCGATAACAAAAGCGAAAAATGATAAGTCCTTTTATTTAGTGAAAAATTAAAAAAAGCATACAAACTTTTTTCCCAGTGAAAATTAATTAAAAAAAAAAAAAACTGTCACTGAACCCGTCTAGGGGCCCACAATTCTATTCCACATCAGCTCTCTCTCTGAGTACACTTCCTCCCTCCCTCCCTCCTCAAGACCCGATCCAGGGGCTGCATTTTCCCTTGGTGAAGACCATTCTCAAACCTGTCCGGTTGTTGCACCTTGGGCCTGGGACGTCACCCAGTGTGAACATGCCTCCACGGCAGCAGGTTTTTCAGGCTGAAAAAAGTAGCGGGCTGTGTGACTATTGCCGCCGTGCACATTTTCTAATTTTTTTCAAAAGTCGTTTGAATTTTGTTTTTCGTTCCTCATTTTTTGGGGCTAGCGGTAAGTGGACGATAATTTAGAAAAAATTTGGATAAACGAAAACGATAAAAGTTTGACCTCAGCGAAAATTATTTTATCGTTTATGCTATTTTATCGCACGCGGCAACCATGGTAATTCCATTATTTTGGGGCATTTAAAAATATAACCCATATTTTGGAAATATTCCACAGGATGGCGGCCGCCAACTAGCCGGAGCAGTGGGGCCGCTTATTTCCCAAGTTGGAAAGGGTCGCCTTGCCGGGTGAAGACGCTTGACTGTCGCTCTGTAGCTAACCATCGGATTTTCTCGAAAATACCATCATTGTGATTCCCACACAAAGTTGACAAGTTGGTAAGGAAAACTAACCGTGACCTAACGTAACCTAACCTGACGTGTTCAAGAGTAAAGTAGGCGACCCTTTTGTGTAGGCTTAAGGCCGGTTCCCATAGCCCGCTTCTACGCCGCCGTTGCCGTAAAACCGCCCAACAATGACGTCACCATCATCACCGCTTGAGTGGCATTTTGGAAAACCGGGCACAGTTTACACCTCCGCTCGAGCGGCCCACCGCCGAGCGGGAGAGATGACTTGATTTTAACTTTGTACGGCAGCCGTACAGTAGTACGGCGGTGCGGTCAACTTTATTGTGACGTCATTGCTGTTCATTGTTGTACGGCGGCCGTGCAAGCGGGCTAGTGGGAACCGGACTTTACACAACCATCCGGGTGGCCCAGTTCTGACTAATATTAATTGCCATTTTGTTTAGTTCTAGGTTAAGGTTAGGTAAGTAAGACAATTTACCTGAATATCTACTAGAATTTACTGGGGGCAAATTTTATATAATATATATATTATATATATATATATAAAATATATATATTAATATATATATATATATATATATTATATATATATATAATATATATATATATATATATATATTATATATATATATTTTTTTAATCCCCCCCCAGGTTTAGAAGGTTATGTTAGGAATCCTTGGAGCGAGTTAACCTTAGTTTTTAATAAGGGAGGCTTTTGGCCCCTCCTGGATTTTTGCTGCAAGGTCATTAACTATCCTAACCTCCTGGGCTTGGGTTTTTCACTAAAAAAACACGAATCTGCATCGGTAATAGATAGAGTAGACCCTAACTAATTGGACAAAGATAGAATAAAAGTGATATCGAAATAATGTATGTGATTAAGGACAAACTCTAATTTACCGTTTAAATAATGCTGGGTGTCACACAGAGCCAGGTGAGCTGGGCGGCCCCTTCCCGTCTAATAGAAAAACAACAAAGTCCAACACGGCGAAGAATCAGCAAAAAATGTTAGCAGCCGCAAAAGTTTTTATTTGTCACCGGGTCTATACCGGGTCCTCACCGGCCTGGGTACCATGATCTATATAACATGGATCGCGGAAGCCTGGCTCAGCACTGGTTCCAACTGTCCACCATCTTGCCGTAACCAAAAAAAAAGCCTTTTTTCTGCGGCTCGCGTTGCTGTCTGGCTGTGTTATCGCCTCGTCATGCCCCAAACTGTGCTGCTATGTCCTGTACAAACAGACCAGGACCTGGAAGTGGCAAATCTTTCAAACCCGTGAGTAACAAACCCCACACACACACACGCACCCCCCACACACACACACACACACACACACCCACCCCCCCCACACACCCACCCCACCCACACACCACCCACACACACCCACCCACACCCACACACACACACAACACCACACACAACCCACACCCACTCCCCACCCAGCCCAAACCACTCTTAATCCATTTTACCCACTCCAGTCATCCACCTACTAGTTAAAAAAAATAAAGGTGGATATGGTTATAATTTTTTTATGTAAATAGATTTTTTATAGATTATAAACAATATTTTTTTTTTGATTAAAAGGCGGTCTTTTTATATGTTTTCAGGATAAGGAACCCAAAATAATGACTATAAATTTTTTAAAATTTAAAACACAAAACAAAAGATAGCCGCCATAAAAATAATGTGTAGTTTAATTTTTATAATGAAATATTTTGTTTTTTTCCCTGGGGTATTTTAAATGGTACTTTTTGCGGGCGGTGGGTTTTAATTTGTAAGTCATGGCCAGTGAGTGCTTCTTCAAATGGAGGTTTGGGGTGGATGAAAGCCAGGAAAAACTGATGAGTCGGGACTGAGAAAAAATTTTGAAACCATCTAAAGTGAAAGAAAAAATATATGAGGGTTTTAAAACATAAAGTGATAATAAGGTTTAGGACTATGAATGTCTATAGTCGTTTCTTTACACTCAGCTCAGAGTTGAATTTAAACTACAGACCCTTACGAAAACGAAACAGGTATTACGAAAAAACTAAAAATAGTTTTACGAAACTACTAAAAAAACCGGGGGGTAGGGAAACTACTTGTGTTAAGAAACTCACGGAAACCTTTAGGAGGTTGGGTTAGAATATCGGGGGGTCGGGGGGCGGCAGACCCCCCCTTTTGGGGGGGTTAATTTGGGTTTTGGGTTTAAAGGAATTTAGGGGGGGGATTTTTTTACACTAGGACCGAAATTCCCTACAAAATTTGGGGGAGGTGGTTTTATTTTAAACTTATTGGATTTAGGGTTTTTATTTTTAGGGGTTTCCTATACTCCCCCTCTCCCAAAAAACAAGTTTTGGGGAAACCTTTGGGGGAATGCGGGATTTTTGGCTGGGATCCCAAAATAAGCATCGAAACCCACATAGTTTTTGATTTAGGGGTGTTTTTAAAAATAATTCCCTAGACTAGGGAAAAATTTAAATTTGGATTTCTTCAGATTTTCAGAGATTTGTGAACCGGGGACGACCCTCACAGAATGAGGGGACCGAAGTTTTCGGGAAACCCCCCAAACCCCGCTAGGAGGTTAGGTTAATTTTGGGTTTGGGTTTAAATTTTGGGGTTTGGGTTTTAGGTTAGTTTTGGTTTGGTTAGTTTTGGTTAGGTTACTTGGGTTTAAAGATTTGGTTAGGTTGGTTTTATCGGGGGGGAAGGGGGCCCCCCCCCTTAGGTTGGGTTTAAATTTTGGAAAGGTTGGGTTTAATTTTGGGTGGGGAAAATTTCTGTAGATAAAGGAATATACCCTAAAATTTAGAAAAATTTTTTACCCCCCATACACAACTCAAAAAATTTAGTGTTTCTGACCATAATTTGTTCCCCACCCGAAAACCCTGCATTCCCCCCCCCCCGGGTTTTTTTTCCCAAACTTTTTTTGGGGGAAAAGGGGGGAAAGGGGGTATGGGCAAACACTAGAAATTTACCGTTTCTAGGAAACTTCTTCTATGGATTTCCGTCGCAAATCTTTATTTTTGGGAGATTGACATGTTGTTTATAGGGAGGTGAGAGAAAAAGGTGTTTACGTCCGTCACACTCTTTTCCTCTTGTAAACCTCCTTCACTCTGTTTTTCCCTTGCCGGGGACCCCTTTTTTAAATGCAGTTTTGGTTTTTATTTTGGGGGGTTAACGTGTGGGAATAGGTTGGGTTTAGTTGGGTTAGATTAGTTTAGTGAGTCAAAAGGGGGGGGGGGTTTGGGTTTATTTTAATTTTTCATATCTCATATAACTCCTTATTAAAAAAGTTTAATTCCGAAAGTATGATTTGCACGGAAGTTCATAGAGAAAAAATTTTTCTTAGAATCAAATTAAAAGTGTACAGAAAAAAACCCCATTTCCAATTGTGTAAGGAATTTTGTCCTAGTTACAAATTTAAGGGTTTAGGTTTTTAGCTAGCTAAGGTTAGGAAAAATTTTTTCTAAAATTAGGTACTTTTCCTTTAAAATTTTGGGGAAATTTTTGACTCCCCTAAAAAACCCAAAAGTACGTATGTTCGACACAGAAAATTGTTCCCTACCCGAAAAGCCGCTTTTCCCAAAAGTCCCCCCCCATTTGTTTGCGGGAAGGGTTTGGGGTCGGCTTTTCCCCCTTGGAAGGGGGAGAAAGGTTGGGGCAAATGTTTAAAAAATTTCCCCAAAACTAAAAAAAAAACCCCAAGGGGGATGTGTGGGTCATCAAAAGGCTCTTTTAAAGAAAATCAACCCCAGTGAATGTTTACCCCCTTTAGGACTTTTAAATTTTCCCCAAAATTTAAGAATTTTAGGGTTTTTGTTTCCCTTTAAATTTGGATTCTGAAAAAATTTCCGTCGAAAATTACTACTTTGGGAGATATAAGATTTTTTTATGGGAAAAGGGAATGGGGTGAATAAAAATTTGGGAAAAATCTACTAAACCTAAACCTTTATGACCCCACAAAAGACACTAAGTAACCTTTTTCGGGGACCGGTAAATTGGTACTTTCAAACTTTTTTGGGAGTACAAAGATTAAAAATGTTTTTTCCCTATGTTTTTTGATTTGGTAAGAATGTTGGCACATTAAAAAAATTGTCGGAAAGCCTCATTTTGCGTTACCCCCTTTTTCCAAAAAAAAAACCTTTGGGGAAACCCATCGGGAACGGGGGTTTTTTGGGGGCGGGGGGGGGGAAAAGGGGGGGGAAAACGAGTTTTGTATATGGAGTAAAATTATGTAGATGGAAAAAAATATATCCGGATCCCATTTATGGGAGATATGAAGTTGAAAATACATAAAAATATAAAACCAATAACCTACAGATCCAAACTTTTTCTAGGGAAGTTCCCAAAACCAAACCCAAAACCCTTTAAAGGGGATAACTGAAAAATTTGGGGCATTTCCGACGTTTTTTAAATGTGCCCAAATCATTCTTAAAAAAACCAAAAATATAGGAAAGAAATTTTTAAACGTAGTTCGTCCAAAAAATTACTGGTTAAAAATACCATCTAACCAAAACTCCACGTTCCCCCTGACTAAACCCAAATTGCGTTAAAAAATGTCCGGGGCCCAAAGGAAAAAATTGAGGCGAGGGGTCACAAGAGAAAGAAGAGGGGAAGGCCCCAAATAAACATTTTGCCCTCTCTTGTCACTGTCGAAATCTCCAAAAAGTTGTTTTTGAAAACGGAAGCTCTTTGGAGTTTTTCTTTTAAATTTCCAAAAAGGTAAACTTTAAACCAGGGGTCCCACTTGTGTAGGGGAATTCGGGTTTCCTAGTGTAAAATATAGCCCTTGCCAATTTTAAAGGTTAGTGATTTAAAGATTTTGTATCAACCCTGCCATTTTTTGTTATACCTTTTTGAAGGACTAATTTTTTGTCATACGTCTTTTAAAACCCTTCAACCCTTTTTGGAAAACTTTTTTAATTTGGGGCCCAAAAAAAGGAGGTTAATTTTAGTTTTTTTTTTAAAAACTAAACTAAACCAAACCCTTTAAACCTTTAAACCCTTTAACCAAAACCCAAAACCCTACCCCTGGCTGCGGTCAGTGGGGGAAAGGGTTTGGCCCCGCGGTCCCCGGGAACTGTTTGATGGCACGGCGGGGGGTTGCACCTTTTTATTTTTTTTTTTTCATTTATTTCGGTGTTTTTCATTGAAGAAAACAGTTTTGCCAAGAGGTTTAAAGGGTTTATTTAGAAGACGTGAAATAAACAAAAGATTTGTCCTTCAAAAGTGAAAGCTAGATATGGCAGGGGGGATAAAACTAATTTTAACCCAAAAAACACACATCAGATTTTTTTCAAAACATAAAAAAAATGTATCAGAAAAAAATAAGTTTGGTCTAAAAAAAGGAAAGGAGGTTGAAAAAAGCAAAATTTTTACCGGTTAGTAAAACAAAACAGGTGGTCGGTGATATAATTTATATAAAGAAATTATAAACAATGGAATTTTTGTTGGTTTTATTTTTGTATGTGGTTGCCGTGAAAGCCCATTTCTGCTTAAAAAAAAACCACTTTTAATTATTAGACAGAACTGGGCTTTCACTGCAAATTTTTAAAAACACGATTTGTGTATAGTAGTTTCTTCGCGGCAAAAATGTAGAATTCCCCATTCACTTCTGGAAACTTAAAAAATATAACCACGTTTTTGGTAAATATTAAAACAGGATTGGGGGCCCCCAACCCTACCCGGGAAGCATTTCCCCGGGCCCGCTTTTTTTCCCCAAAAGGTCTGGAAAAGGGTCCCCTTTGGGCGGGTGAAGACGCTTTACTTCGCTCTGAAAGCAACCTCGGTTTTTTCTCGAAAATACCATCTTTGTGATTCCCACAAAAAAGTTAAATAGTTGGTAAGGAAAACTAACCGTAAAACCTAACGTAACCTAACCAGACGTTTTTCAAGAGTAAAGTAGGCGACCCTTTTGGTGGGTTTAAGGCCCGGTTCCCACTACCCCGCTTTTTTACGGCCCGGGCCTTTGCCGTACACCGCCCAACAATAAAAGTCCCCACATCCCCGCTGAGTGGTATTTGGAAAACCGGGCCCACAGTTACACCTCCGCTCGAGCGGACACCGCCGAGGGGGGAGAGATGACTTGTTTTTAACTTTTTAGGGGCAGCCGACAGCGGTAGGGCCGGTGCGGTAAATTTTTATTGTGACGCCCTTTGTTTTTCATTGTTGTAGGCGGCCGTGAAAGCGGGCTAGGGGAAACCCGGCTTTACAAAAAACCATCCGGGGGCCCCATTTCGACTAATTTTAATTGCCATTTTGTCTATTTCTGGGTTTAAAGGGTTTTAGGTAAGAAAGAATTTACCGAAATCTACTAAAATTTATGGTCCCAAATTTTATAAAAATTAAAATATATATATATATATAAAATTATATATATATAAAATATTATATTATTTTTATATAATATATATTATATATTTTTTAATTTTTTTTATTTTTTTTAATTATATATATTTAAAATATATATAAAATATATATAAAAATTTTAAAATTTTTTTTTTTTTTTAAATCCCTCCCCAGGCAGAAGGTTATTTTGGGAAACCCTTGGACCCCGAGTTAACCTTTATTTTTTAAAAATTTAAGGGGAGGCTGGGGCCCCCTCCTGCTTTTTTGCTGCAAGTCTTTAAACTTTTTCCAAAACCTCCTCCCCCCTGTTGGGTTTTTTCACTAAAAAACCAAAATTTGAATGGGTTTAATAGTATAGAGTAGCCCCCCAAAAACAAAAATGGAAAAAAGGATAGAATAAAAGTGATATCGAAAAAATGTATGGGATTAAGGAAAAACTCTAAATTTACCTTTTAATTTAAATTTGCTCCCTGAACACGAGCCAGGTGAGCTGGGGGGGCCCTTCCCTTTCAAAAATAGAAAAAAAAAACAAAGCCCAAAACGGCCCCGAAGAATAGAAAAAAAATGTTAGCAGGCAAGGGTTTTTTTATTTGTCACCGGGTCTATACCGGGTCCTCCCCGGGCCTGGTACCATTTGATCTATAAACATGGATCCGGAAAGCCGGGGCTCACATGGTTTCAACGCCCGCCATCTTGCCGAAAAACCAAAAACAAAACCCTTTTGGTTTTGCGGTTTGGGCGTTGCTTTTTGGGGCTGTGTTATGGGCCTGGGTTTTTGAAAAGCTGTGCTTCCCTGTCTGCTGTGTTATCCCCTGGTCATACCAAGCGGGAATTTGTTATGTCCTGTAAAAACGGGACCAGGACCTGGAATTGGCAAATCTTTCCACCTGTGAGAAAACCACAAACACACACACGCCCCCCACCACACAAACCCCACACCACACCCCACACCCACCCACACAACCCCCCCAACACCCAAAAACCCCCCAAACCACACACACCCACCCCAAACCCCCCACACACACACAACACCACAAAACACACCCACACCCACCCCCCACCCGGGCCCATCCACTCTTAACCCCATCTCCCCACTCCAGTCTTTCCCCTACTAGTTAAAAAAAAAAAAAGGGGGAAATAGGGTTTAAAATTTTTTTTTGGGTAAAAGTTTATAGATATAAGTATTTTTTTTTTTATACGGGTTAACAATTAGTGGGGAACGGAAGCAGACCGGGAGTGGGGGTTTTTGATACAAAATGATCATAGCGTTCCCTAAAAAAGCGGTGCTTTTTTTAATGGAGATAGCTTTATTTTTTCGAAAAAAAAAGAAAGAAAAAAAAAAGTATAACCCTTTTGGGGGTTTAAAATTTTGGTTTTGGTTTCCCTTTAAAACCCATAAGGTTAGGTTTGGTTTATTAAAACCCTTTTAAGGTTTTTGGGAGGTTTTATTAAAACCTTTTAAAGGTTTTGGGTTTGGTTTTATTTTAAAACCCCCTTAAAGGTTTGGTTAGGTTTCATTTTTAAAAAATATAAGGTTAGCTTTGGTTAGGTTTCCCTTAAAACCTTAAGGGTTTTGGTTAGGTTTTATTTAAAATTTTTATTTTTTTTTTTTTTTGGGGGGGGGGTTTCGCCCAAAAAAAAACTAAACCCATTTTTCAACAAGCACCTATTTTTAGGCCAATAAAAAATAGTTTAGTCTCTTTTAAAAAGCCCCCAAAAACCCCTCGTCCATTATTACCCAAAAATTGGGTTGTAGTCTATGAAAACCATTTGTCGTTTGTACACTCAGCCAGAGTTGAACTTTATACTAGAGTTACCCAAAACGACACCAGGTATGCAAAAAAACTTTAAAAAACAGGTACGAAACTAATACTTTCAATTCAATATACCCCAATTTAAAAAAGGTTTTTTGATTAGGCCAAAGGGTTTTTTTATTAATTAAACTTCCTGTAATCCCAAAAGAGTAGCTTTCATGGACCACGGGGGGCCCGCGCCGTACCCCTGGGGCCCCGGGCCCCCACGGGGGTGGGGCCGTTATAGGACGGAAAAACTGCCCTGGGTTTGCTTATTAGGGCACACACACACACTCGGGGGGGTAAAAACCCGCACTCTTAGCCCCTCGCTTTTCCACTACACCCCCAAAGGGCAATACACCCCCTTTAGGCCCCGCCCAAAAACCTTTTTTTCAAAATACCACCGGTTTCGGCCTCGCAAACACCCTTTTCTACCCCACCTGTACGGCCCCCGCAACACACCTGTCACTAAACCCGTAGGCCCCGCAACACACCTGTCACACCACCTTTTCGGCCCCCCCCAAACCCCACCGGGCACTTTCACCTTTTCGGGCCCCGCAAAAACACCCGTCACTACAAACCTGTACGGCCCCGCAACACACCTGTCACTACACACCTGTACGGCCTCCCCAACAAAACCCCGTTGTCTGTGTAAAAAAACGTAAAAAAAATGAAATTGGGAAAGGGGCGACGATTTCACTAGGTTGGGGAAATTTGTAGTAGTAGTAGTAAATAAAGGGGTTAAAAAGTAGTTGTAGGTGGTAATATTTGTAGTAGGGTCCCGGGGAATAGAGATTGGTTGGGAAAAAAGGCTTCAATGCCAGCAGCCAACACCCAGCCACTGCCTGGCCGGGGCCCAAAAGTATTTTTTGGGTTTTGGGCAAGATGGCGGCTGGGACTTTGTATCCGGGCCCCCAGCTTTGCCCAGATCCGCGATCCATGTTTTTTATAATCAGTGCCTGGTACCCGGGTTCACCGTCCCGCGAACAGGCGCAAAAACGGGTGCACCGTCCCCTTTTAGCGTCCCGTACCAGGTTTTTCCCTTTACCGCCCCTTTTTCTCGCCCGGCAGGATTTTGAGCATTTCCCCAAAAAAATTTTGCCCGGGGGCGGATGGCCGGCAAAGTCCCTGAAAGTGTTCAATGGACGGGAAAAAAGCCCCCGTGTGTCCTCACCGTATGCTTTCAGTCCGCCCCCAAATTTTTTACACGGCGGGGAAGGTGAGCCCCCCACGGGTCGGGGTGACAGCGCATAAGTTTAGATTACATGGCTATTTTGGGGGGTTTTGCTTTCCCCCTTTCCAAAAAATATAATATATTTTGTATATTTTATGTTATTTGTCACATTTATTTTTATATTGCTTTCTGTTTTGGGGACCCTTTCAGTCCCGTGGGTTTGTTTTCCCCCATGTGTTTTTGGCCCACCCTCAATTTCCCCTGTGGGCAAATGTTAGGCTTAACATTTTTTTTTATTAAGGTTTTAAAAGTCATTCCCGTGGGCACAAGACAGCAGTGTAATGGGGCGTAAATTGGTTTAAAACAAACACAGTTTTCATGTTTTTTCATGGAAAAACTAGGGTTTACAGGGCCAAATTTAAGCTGTACAAAAATTTTGGAAAAAAAAATGGGTCTTTTCAAAAATCCCACAACTTTAACACAGGTGAGGAAACCAGAAGAGATTGAACGGAAAGGGGAAAAACAAAAAGAAAGGTTTTGGTTTTAATTTTTTTATGTTGAATAGGTTTCCTTTTTTAAAAACCCCCCCAGGACAGTGTTATTTTTTTTTTTGGTATTCCCCCAGTCCTGTTTTCCCTTCCGGTTTTTTTTGCCCAATGCAATCTCAACATTTAGCTGAAGCTTTAAAACCCCTTCCCCGGGGGTGTTCTCTATTTTCATTCCCAACCCCTTTCCCTGCTCCTTGTTGGCACAGGGTCCTCCTTTTCCCAAAATCTGTTTATTTGACATTTTTTAAAACCCCTCATCTTTTCAAACTATACATTTCCTTCCAAAAAATTTAAAATTTCATTTCATCCAAATTTCAACGCCCTATTTTGGGCCCCAAAATTTAAATTTTAGGTTTCTTTCTCACCCGAAAAAAATTGAAAAAATTAACAGATAAATTTTTATTTTTGTCATTTTGCAAACAGTACAAATTATTCACAAAATTTGGTTTTGGTTTTAGCGGCTTTAGTTTGTCTTATTTATTTCCCCTTCGCATTATCATTTCCCCCTTATTTTGCATGGCCTAGCTTAAAACAAACCCCGTTTGTACAGGGAGTGTTATAACAGTAATGTTGTATGTAAAAACAGATTGTAAAGGAGGCTATGCACATAAAAGGGAGGAAAAAGATGGTATGGAAACATAAACACGATATAATATACTACTAATTAGCTAAAATGGCATTCTTTGTAAGCAGTAATAAATAGAAAATTTGCATGGAAACTAGGGCCAGTCATTTGATATTGGAAAATTTGCCATCATATTTCCCCCTGGGCCCCTGCGTTATTTTATTGTGTATCCCGCTTTTTTCAGTTTAATGGGCTTTTTATCTTTTTTCCATTTTCCCCCAAAAAAAAAAATTTTTTAGGTTGTATTTTTTTCCCGTTGTTAGGCTTTTTAAGGGTAAAAATATCCACCAGCAAATTTTTTTTTTTAGTCTTTTTAAAATTGCCCCTAGCAATCAAAAGCTTTTCATCAGATGTCAACCCCGAAAATATTTATTGTTTTTTTATGTTAAATCCCTTTTCCCACTTTTAATTTGGGGTTTTTGTTTAAAAAAAGCTTCAATTAATATTTTTTTCTCTACAAGATGTTCCCTAATCTCACTTATAAGAACAGTTTTTTGGCCCGTATATTTTTAAAACCTGTATGATAGGGACACTTTTTTTTACTTTTAAATGCATACAATATTATAGCCCGGGCCCAAAAAATTTTCAATTTGCATTTTCCCGTAAATAAACACTTAATCAGTCACAGGCCATTGCAATAAGCCCTAGGGTTAGGTTGGGCCCAAATGTCGCGTTTTTCCATTTTAGATGATGCTTGTCTTATTTATCATTAAACATGAAAAAAAAGGGAATCATATATAGAAAAATTGGCCATGGGTTTTTTAAAAATTTTTTATAGATTTGGTGTTTAAAATAGAAAAAAAAAAAATAACGTAATTTTTTGTTTTAGTTTTTAAAAAAATAAAAATCGGAAATATATTTCCATCCCCCTGATCTTTTAGCGTTGAAGGGGCAATCGGCCCAACTTTGATGGGATTCATTCCCCACCCGTAAAAATGTACAATTAATCTAAAAATTGTATTTTTTTCTAATTCCCGTTGTTTCCGGGTTTAATAAAGATGTATTTTTATAACATGTATTATATCCCTTTTTAAATTTTATCCTGTTTTTTTCCCTTTAATGGCCAAATTTTTTGCTTTTAAAAACAAAATAAAATAGACAATGTTAACATGAAAGCGGGTTTATTAAGATCCTTGTTTAATTTTGAGAAGTACTTTTTGGGGAGGAACTTCCCCCATTGATTTGGGGGATCGGAGAAGCTGTTTGGTACATGTCCCCCCCTTTCCCGGGAAAAACCCCCCTTCAAGAATGCAAATTTTTGTTCAAATTTCGGATCTTATAAAAGGAGGAAAATTTAGGGTATTATAATTTTCATAGAAAGTTACTTCCAAAAGGGCCCTAAAAAAAAAGGGTATGGGGAAATTTTTCCTTTAAAAATCCCTAAAGGGCAGATAACTAAATTGCATTCCTTGGGGGTGCAGAGGGTTTTCAGTTTTTGCACCTTCTGGAGGGGGCATAAAATTTCACCCTTTTTTGGTACAATAGGGTGTAAATTGCACTCCTCCAGGGAAAAAGGAAATTTAAAATGTAGTTTTAACGTGGGGCCCGTTTTGCCCCCTTTAAAGGTGCAAAAAGGGGGAAAATAATTTTGCATTTTTAAAGTGCAAAGTTTCACCCCTTTAAAGGGGCCCTTTGTTGCCCCAAAATGGGTGCAAAAGTGCATCCCTCCCAAAAAGGGGCAAAAATTGCACCTATAAAAAGGGGCAAAAAGTTGGGCCCCCTAAAAAGGGGCATTTTTTTCACCCATATGGGTGCAAAATCGCACCCAAAAATTTCCCAAATTTCCCAAAAAGGGGCAAAAAGTTGCACCCCAGTGTTTAAAGGGGCAACCTTGCAAACCCCTTTAAAAGGGGCAAAAATTTTGGGGATATCGTTTTTTCACCCTTTTTAAACTGCAAAAATTTTCCCCCCTAAAGGTGCATTTGGCCCGCACCTATATGGGGGCAAAAAATGCACCCCCAAAAAAGGGGCAAAAGTTGAACCCAAAAGGTGCAAAACCCCGCACCCCTAAAGGTGGCATTTTATTGCCCCCCTAAAGGTGCATTTTTGCCCCCTAGTCAAATTTACTAATGTGGATACTCAAAACGGTGAACTTGACGAATGGTTAGTCATTTTGTTTTGACTAAGACCATACTCGGATTTACTAGGTAGTTACTCAAAAAATGACTAACCATTGTTACTCAGCGTGACTAACTTGGGTTACTCGTTTTAGACCCCACAGCTTGAGTATGCTAAGTTAGTCACCATGACTAACTTTTGTTTTGTGTGTTGCAAACACTATTATTACGTTAACACCAATTGTTACGTTGTAGGAACTGAAACAAGGCTGTATTTGCCTTCTAAACAGAAGATGAATGTCTGTCAAAGGCCAACAGCAGCTCACTAAGGCATGATCAGACCATGCCTTAGTTTTCAGCGCCTTTAGCGGTGCCACTAAGGCGGCATTCTCGACTGAGCATAGCGGTGGGAGGGGGTTTTGCCTTAACACAGGCGCTCTAGTGGATAGGGCGTCCTCGCTCGCTCTCAGCATCTGGCCCCTGAGCGTGTCTGTGTTGGATAGTGGGAAGCATGGTTCCGCTACAAACCGGCACAAATCAGTTGCCTCAGTTGAGATCCCGCTCTCGTATAGTGCACTACTATGGATGAAGAGAAACTAATTTCACTCGTGCAGAGCCATGGGTGTCTTCACATGTCCCACAGAGATTACAGCAACAAAGGGAAAGAAAATCTGGATATAATCTGGGCTGAAATAGGGAATGAATTACAACAATCAGGAAATTTATGTTATAATTACGTTAGTCAATACAGCATCGTTTAATATCATAAAGTAAGTAAAAAGTATTTAGCTACATGAAGCATTTGACAAATGTATCAAAATGTAAATAAAAAATGTTTTAAAATTTAATGTAAAATTATTATATATATATATATATATATATATATATATTATATATATAATATATATATATATATTATATATATATATATATATATATATATATATATATATATATAATCAGCTGTTTCAGCACAACTCCATCGCTGTTATTGTGTAACATAGTAAATGTAGCATCAGCGAGCTATCAGTTCGCGAACAATATCGAAAGCAATCTTTCCTTTACATGAACAGGAGTGTACTGCGACCGTACTGCCGCAGACCTGACGGTGTAGGTGTGAATACACGTCGTGAATACACGGCCGGTGACGTGCCGGTGCCGTGCGGTCAGGGATGCGTTCACTAAGGAATTCTGTACGATTCTGTTTGTTCACTCCCCTAGTGAACGACGAGTCTACGAAAAATTGTATACCTGCCAAAATGGCGGGTCCCCATATCAGCTGTTATCGCCCAGACCCTGTATTTGCAGCAGGAGAAATTATAGTAGCAAGATATGAACAGGACAGGAGGCAGGAAGGGGAGAGAGAAGAAGAGAGGCCGCCAAATCCAGTGAGAGTTCGAGAATATGTGGAGACGATAGTGCCCCTGTACTCCCAAGAAGACTTCGAGAAGCACTTTCGTATGCAGATTGCAGAGGGAACCAGAGAGCTTGGGAAACTGTTGAACAGTTGTTGTAAAGCAAAACATAGCATTGTGACCTTTATTTATATGAATGAAACTGCAAAGTATAACTAGCGAGGTGCAGTCCCGCCTGCAACTTGAACTTTTTGTCTTGATATTATGTGGGTAAAACTGCACTTTAGTACAATACTACCCATTGACCAATAGTTTTCTGCCATAACATGGGGTGGGGGGCTGGCCCCCTCAGACCCCCCACCGCTAGTTAATCTACCTTACGCTACTTAATCCTATCCTCGCTGGTGGGGAAGTCGGGGTATAATGGACGAGAACTGCGCGTCCACTACCGCCGTTACCCCTTGCATTTCCATATTATTTTTTCTTGCTCCGTATACTGTGCATTATAATCCATTTCGGCGTACATTCAAACTTATTACATATTAGAAAGGACTAATTGTCTAATACACATACGACACACACTCCAGTCCGAAGGCCCCCCACCCTTTAGGAGGTTAATTAAGGTTCGGCGGTCAGGTCATAATATTTTTTTTATGGGTTTTCCGGAATAAAAATACCCCCTTCTGAAAACCACTCATTTTTTTTGGCAAGGAAAAACAATGCAGTGTCTCAGAAAATGCCCGCAGTCCTCGTCCATTTTACAGGATTCGCCCACCTCCAGACGCCCCTTGTGTTTATTTTACATTTCCGACGGGTTGATGTTGGATTAAAATGCCCCTAATGTGTCAGCTCTAAAGTTTGAGCTGGTTATAATAACGCCTTTGTAATGGCTTTAAAACTGCAGTAGAACCATTATGGTGTATGGATAAGGTTTAATTTGGTTATTGGTGTATAAGTCTGATAATTGTAGAGACTTATCTGGTATGAATTAAATGGTACTTCAAGCTTTGTAACTCTAATATATTTAGAGTCCCAGTAAGTCGCTAGAGATTACACCCATGTCGCATGATTTCTTGAGGCACAGCCAGGTAGTGGTCGGAATGGGGCAAGTGAGCAGAGCGTGTTTGTAGCGTCGATGTCCGAAGGTCTTCTCCCCCTCTCCTCGTGATTCTGGCTTCGTATCCCTTCTTGTTGATCCTATACTTATGCTGACAAACTAGGCTATTTGTCCTGTGACATCTTTGAGAATGCAAGGTGTTCAGGGTCTCACGTGAACAGAGGAGGAAGATAAACGTATAATATATATACTTACATATATATATAATTTATATGTTTATAATGTTTCTAAAATACACTGATTCTTTTGATGTTCATTACTGCAACATATCCTGTATGGAGTTATAATACGTGTGACCCTTGTTTGATAATTAGGTGGTAATTCACTAGTAATAGTTTGGTGCAAGTTATATATATGTTAGGAGTGATAACTGACTGACTTGCCGGGCCGCTATATAATTGTTCCTCAAATTAGGCACTAAGAATTAGCTAGGGAAAACAAATGGTACACCTTACTAAAGGCTACTATATATATTAATATAAACTATAAACTTCCCAAGCATAATTCATATCGCTAAAGTGAGTAAACTCTGAGCTAAATACACAGAAATTATGGAGAACAAATGATACAAAATGTTCAACTCACAGAAAATTACATGCCGAGAAAATTTATACATATGTGTCCATACTAGCGTGGGGATCCACAATGTGTAAAAATCACTGGCAATAATTTCAATTGTTAAGTGTTTTCAAGTGTATGTGTACTGGAGATGGTAGTAGCAAACTCAACTGTCAGCGAAGTAGCTGTGAAAATTACAGGGAAAAAATGAGAACATATATTTCAGTAATGAAATCGTAATCGTAACTTGTCCAGTAATCGTGAAAAACCCTGAATGAGTCAAGTAAATGACGAGGGCTTCGTCTGCTGTTAGAGCTGCTGCTGTGTGCATAGTATAACAATATATGTACCTCCATAATAGTACTGTGTCAGTAAAAGACAATGTAATGGACTGTAGACATTAGGAAAAATTGACGAGTACCTCGCCTGATAACATCTGTGTGGGTTGTATCAGGTGTACCAGTGTGGTAACTGGGTGTAGTAACCTATAATATTAGATAAGTAATAGTCAAAATGATATTAACATATGTAGAAACATCGCTGGATACACATTAATGTGGTTGCATTGTGTGTAGGTCAAAGATAAGTTTTGCAAACATCATTCATATAAATTAAAATAATGCAAAGTTATTGTGAAAATAAATTTACATCAGCGAGTGTAAAACTGACTGGCAGAGAAACTGACTGAATTATTATTCGACATTGGAGACAATGTTATGAGAGATACGGTTATCACTGTGTCAATCAATATTTTCTGAGGTCTGTATTAAACAAGTAGTCCATTCAGTTAACTTCTCTGCGAGTTTTGAATTTTGTAATAAGTATGATACATGGCTAGTTAGTTTGTACATAGCAATACATGTGAGTCAGAATGTAGTTCAAAGTATATGTTGTGATCGTACAGTCCGTACATCATGCAGATGTGTAAAGATTTATAGAGTAACTGCTTGTCATGCATATAGTACCTAGTTTAATATTTTATAGTAAGTCAAACATCCTATCTTCAGTAGTGGATCGGGGTACAACAGGAATACGTAAGTAATCATTCCCTTAGTATGTAATTCATGTATACTAAGTTATTATGCATTTATGTTTCATGCAGTTATACGTAAGAAATATTCAAGGAAAATATGTAATTTGATGCAACAAATAGTGTGTTTAGTATCTCATGCACTAATAATGTTTGTACAATAAGTGAGTTAGTATGTATGTTTAATACATAACAATGTCATGCAAGTAATTAATGTAGTTCAAACATTAAGTGCGTAAGATTCCTTTAAATGAGGAATGTTTAAGTAAATAATTTGATGCAATTGATAAGTGTGTAATACTTCCTTTCATTGAGGAAAGTAAGTAAATAATGGGATCATGCAACAATACGTCGACTAATTCCTTGAATTGTGGAATTAAGTAAATAATTATATATGCTATGCACCTGTGGTGCAACTTAAACTCTAATATATAGTATTCTACTTTGAAGAGTTATCTGTCAATACATTAGTGTTTCTATCATGCTAGAGTTGACAAGGTAAAATGCATTATATTCTTTTCTATAGTTGTCGATTATATGTAGCTAAACAAAAATTTCGTAAAACATCAAGTAAAGTATTTTCAAGAGCGTATATAACATTTGGCTTGGGGTGCGTTTGTGTAGACATTTTCTATAAAGCTAACAACACACAAAATAAAATTTTGAATACATGGTAATTGTAAAATAATCAGTGAACTGATATAAAATGTAATGATTGGAATGGTATGGAATGTATGCACTAAATAGTTTTTCGTGTGTGGATTCGCAATTTTGACGGTTAATCATTGGTAGCAGTGTGTGTGTCATCATTAACTACAGGTGTGTCCTGTGTATCGAAATTAGGTTTGGTAAAGCATCATCTGTACTAATCCTCTAGTTTACTCGAAAAATTATTCGCGACCGTGTAGTAAGAACGTTCAAAACTAACCATCAACGAAAACAGAGAACATTACAGGAATCAGGTTCAGGAAATCGTAACACTGACTGTGACTGTGAGTGCATGCCAGTGATGACAGTGCCGCTCGGGCACGCTAATTAATGCATTTATGTCAACCTCTGGAGTTTGCACTGGTGCCGGAGAAATATGAACTCATAAAGTATAAGTAGTAGGTAAAGGTTCACTGCGTAAGAGTTATGTCTCCCAGGAATTGTAATATATGCATTACTGCTTGAAACAAAATAGTGTTGGAATACGTGGTCTAAAAATTCGCCTTGTGTAAAAGGATAGTTTATATGTTTGCTGAAAATTAATGACTTAAGTGTCCCCTGACGGTGTCTGAACAGATGTATTTACCGTAGCCAATTGGTATGGAATTGGAAATTATGTTAAACAGCCTAATTATTTCTAACGTTTGAAATTTCGTGTATGTGAAATCAATGTGTTCCCTTCGAAATATACCTGCTTACCTGATAGATTGCGTCAGCCCTCACATCCGGAAAGGCACTTGAGAATCAATGGGGTCTCGGTGGCGTTCTCACTGTATTGTGATGATAGGTGAGGTCCAGGTGAGTATGCCCGAGATGAGTAATCAAGCCCGTCGGGGCATAGATGTACTGGGGGGGAGGTTGGGGTGTTAGGGCGGCTAGGCGAAGTCGTGTGTCTCCGTGATGTACTACGAAGATGTTCGCATGGATACATCCCGCGGAGCGCATTTGTTCGTCTAAAAGCGGAGTTCCCGGATTGATAAAAATGAATGACTGTAGATCAATTATGTCAGTACATACACTCTGCACACTATAAGGAAATAATAATTATTATACCAGACAGTGTTGTGTGTTGTGGCACGCGCTTAGTCCATAGTGTGGGAAGCGACTCTTGTGGTGTAGCAAGGTTAGTGGCTGGGTGATGTGATCAATGTGTAGTGGCGGGATGTGGTGCCTCGCATGGAGGTTTTTTGGCGGCAGGGTGGGGAGCTTGTAATAGCATAGCTGTGGGAGGATCTCTCAACGACCTGCTACGCGGTAGCAGAGTAGGCTCGAGTGCGGTGCTATACATGACGGTGGCGTAGGCTAGGTATTTCACGATATAGACGTGCTGATAACATATGTCGGTATTGGGTTATTCGGTACAGCTTGTACTCATAAGTGTCATTATCAGTGCCGTTTAGGAGACAGGCGACGTTAACATGGGGTGTGCTCCGTTAGGATGTAAAGATCATGATTATCATGGAATGGAAAGAAGATATACTACGTGATACACGTATCGCGCTAGGTTGAGGAATAGGAGATACAAAGATAATAGACTTGACCTGGAGAAATATAGCTATGTGTGGTTCTCTTGCCCTGAACTGTGTGCAGGAGTTGAACGACTCGAACTCGACTGCGGAATCTGCTGATCACAAAGACGATGTGGTCCGTCCTCTACACTATTTGTCTTCTTGTAACTAGTAATTACTTGGTATTGCTGCTTAGGAGAGGTTGTCGATTGTATACTTGATAAGTGTTCCGGATGAGTCTCGGGTTGATCATTCTTGTGACTGTTGCGGCTTGTAGGTTGATTGTGTAGTTGTCTTGTGTCGCTGCTGCTTTGCTGCATAGGTTTGATGTGTTTGTAGCTTAAGTTTTTGTTTTGTAGCGCAGCTTGGTTTGTTGTAACTTGCTTGATGAGATGTTTGGGTTCTACCTTTTCTTGGTATCGACTGATAAAATCTGTCACCACCGCTTCCCATTTATTCTGATATTGTAGTGACTTATCTGTATGAGTTAAAATGTACTTCCACTTTGTACCATTTATTTGATCCAGTGAAGGAGCGTAGGATTGACACCAATACAATGAATTTCTTGACACAGCCAGGCGTCTCGGATGGGGCGGTGAGCAGAGCGTGGTTGTAGCGTCGATGTCCGGGTCCTTCTCCCCTTCTCCCGTATTCTGGCTCTTATCCATTTCTTGTTGATCCTATACTTATGCTGACAACTAGGCATTTGTCCCTGTGACATCTTTGATGCAAGTGTTTCATGGTCTCACGGTGACAGAGGAGGAAGATACGTAATTATATATACATACATGTATATATTATATGTTATAAATGTTTCTAAATACCGATTCTTTTGATGTTAATTTACTGCAACTATCCTGATAAAGTTATAATACGTTTGACCCTTGTTTGATAAATTAAAGGTGTATGTCACTGTAATGTTCTGCAGGTTAATATATATGTTAGGAGTGATAACTGACTGACAGGTTCCCTGATGTCGAGGACGAAACATAGTTTTCAGTAGGTTTTTGAACATGTTTGAAATTATCTGGCACTCGTTTTGGGCGGAAATCTATGTTTGTTCGGGCTCCCGAGCCCGCTCCTCCTGGAACGTTCCCGTAAATATCCCGCTAGCGCCACTGTCGATAGCAATGATAAAAAAAAAAAGTTTTGTATCTGTTAACTAAATCAAACTCCACGTTTAACCTAACTGATTTGGTTATTTTGGTACTTTCAACCGTAATTGAGTAAGAGGTTAAAAGTACTCTTTTCTATGCATTTTGATGTTTAAAAATGATGTTCACATTCAAAATTGTTGGAAATGCTTAAATTTCCAGTATTCCTCCTTTCTCCCGCTTTAGTTAGGCTACCAGCAACGTCCAGGTAAGTTAGCGAACTAGCCGGGGTTTCGGGCGTAGTTCCCCCAGATATGTTTACGTAAACAATGTCCTGTATTGTATTACTTAGTTTTACCGTTGTAGTTTAAGATTTTTACCAGGATTTTTCCAGGAAGAGGGTTAATTACTTCCATTTACTTTATCAGTAATATATTTAATGTTTTCGGCCCTTATGTTATCCCATGTGTTTTTAGGAATATTTTATTCGTCATCCACTTAATGTATACTATCGGCAATAATTGATTTCCTACTTTCCCTGCCCAACCCGCTCCCGACGGTCCCCAGGTTGTTATGCGGGGGGGATAAATAAACTGCAAAATGAGTAATTTCCGCAATTGCTAATGTGGGCCATTCTTAACAAATCAAAATACATGTGAAGAATATTTTTTGACCTCTTAACCCAATTACGGTTTGCAAGTAACCAATTTGGGCACCCCTGATTTTAACCTAAACTGTTTCTGGGTTAAATAAGCATATTTTGAAACATGAAGGGTAATATATATAGATTATAATATTATATATAATAATATATATATATATATATATATATATATATATATGACATATTAGAAAAAATAAAATAATTTCATTTATTGCCCTTTTTAGTAGTCTAGTTTTCTAATCTTATATCAATTCACTCACAGGAGCTGTGCCGTCTTCTTGCCCCACCTGACCGCCGGATCCTGCCAGTTACAGGAAAGTGTTAGCTCAGACTGTGTTGCTGGCAATCAGGCATCATTCCGTGGTGTTGTGATCGTTTTGACCTCAGTAAATCGTCACTCATAAAGTTCTAACTGAAGTATGTGGTGCATTAAAGGTTATAAGGAACGCAGTCATTGTATGGCCCACCGAAAAGATTTCATTTCCCACAACTACTACTGATTTCCATAGGGGCACAAATATGCCTGGTGTATCCTCCTTCCAGAGGAGGCGGCTATTGTCCTGGAGGATGTGGGATAATTCTTTTACTGAGCAGTGGACGGTTTTTTTCTACTTTCCATTATTACTTGAAGTTTTGCCTAGAAGTCCAGGATGAATAAATCAATCCACAAGTTCCTTAAGCCTTCCAAAGATAGTGATGTATAGTTTGTATTTTTCATGGTATTAAATATATTTTTGTTATAATAAATATCCTTCTTTATTTTCCTTATTCCTACTATGAAAGACAATGTGTTTAACGGCCGTACAGGCCCCGCCTTACGACTCGTACGCCGCGCAACTTTGTGAACGACTGATTTTTTTGGGTTTTAACGTGTTATACTATGAGTGTAACAGCTTTCCATTACAAACTTAACATTTTTGGCTGGTCTCACGGGTTAAGGTTCTGCTATAATGGAGATCCAGTAGGGCATTATAAGCCCGGGGGGCCGCGCATCCTTGCCCACCCTACGACGCCACTCCCTGGTCACCACGCGTGAGTCCCCATGCAGGCTCCTTTCCCATACAAGC
Source organism: Chionoecetes opilio (assembly GCA_016584305.1). Lineage (NCBI taxonomy): Eukaryota > Metazoa > Arthropoda > Malacostraca > Decapoda > Majidae > Chionoecetes > Chionoecetes opilio. Next base: position 46,010 of record JACEEZ010004008.1, on the reverse strand, counting down.
AACTCCCGAAGGAAGCATCAACTTGCCCCAGCCACGGCCTTGTGGGCGCACCCTTGGCCTCCTCCATGCCGCTGTTGTCCAAATGTTGTCAACACATGAACAACACATAAAAACATACAACATAGGAGCTACAAGAGGTCGTGAGACTACACGTGGTAGTCCTCTTAATGAACTTATTGCGTGCCTACTCCACCTTTTTCATCCCCATCCATGAATTATCCAGCCTCCTTTAAAGTTCCCTACTGACTCCCCCTACTACCTGTTTACTGAGTCGCATTCCAATCATTTACCACCTATTTGTGAACCAGTTTTTCCCTGTTGATTATCGCTTTCTCTTTCGCCATTTTTTTTTTTTTTTTTTTTTTTTTTTTTTTTTTTTTTTTTTTTTTTTTTTTTTTTTTACATCCAAGGACTGCCAAGGGCACAACAAATTGGTACACAAGCCGCTTATTTTCCAGTCCTCTATAAGAAGACAGTAAGAGAATAAATAAAAACAAGGGTAGGGGCCATTTAGTTCGGGAGGTGGCTTGTTACTCTTCTTTTGAAAGATTTCAAGTAGTCATAGAAAGTGTAAAATAGAAACAGGAAGAGGAGTTCCAGAGTTTACCAGTGAACGGGATGACGAGTAAAGATCTGACTTAACTCTTGCATTAGGAAGATGGACAGAATTTGATGAGGAATGAGTGAGAAAGTTTGTGCAGCGAGCCGCGGGAGTGGGAGAGGCATGCAAGTTAGCAAGTTCAGAAGTAGCCGTTAGCATGAAATACGGTAGAAGAAGCAGAGAAGCAACTTGCGGCGGTGATTTAGATTGAAGACAGTCAGTCATAGGAGAGGATTTGATGAGACGAAAAGCTTTGGGAGGGAGTGAACTCAACCCTGTTTAGGCGGAGCTGTATGCGTGGATCCTCCCCAAACATGTGAGACATACTCCATACATGGCGGTAAGGCCGCCTGTAGAGCGCAACAATTGGAGGGAGAAAAAAAGGACGCAGAACGCCACACACACCTAACTTCTTAGAAGCTGTTGTAGCAAGAGATGAGATGGTGAGATTTCCAGTTCAGAGTATTATGTAAAGGATGTCTAGATTTCATTGTATAAGTGAAGGAAACAGTTAGTGTCAATTGAGATAGGGATAGTTATCTGTAGGTTTTGTCGAGTAGATAGGTGAAGAAATTGGGTTTTGAGCATTGAACAAAACCAGGTTTGCTTTGCCCCATCAAAATTATAGAAAGATCAGAAGTTAATGCTCTCGTGGCATCTCCCGTGAATCACTTAGTTTCCTGTTGAGTTGGACGTCTAATGAAATAAACGACGTGAAAAATGCAGGGTGAATCATCTGCGTATGAGTGGATAGGCTTTGAGTTAGACTTAGAATCATTAATGATAATATAAGAGGGGGTGATAGGTACATAACCCTGGGGAACCCACTATTGTAATTTAGGAAGAAGAACAATGTCCGTCTACGTAGCTGCAATAGAACGGTTTGAAAGGGAAACTTAAAATGAAGGTACAGAGAGAGGATAGAAAACGAATGAGGGTAGTTTGGACATTAAAGAATTTGTGTGCCAGACTACAAAGCTTTTGATATTCAAGGGCAACAGCAAAAGTTCCACCGAATCCCTAAAGGAGATGAACCAAGATTCAGTTAGGAAAGCTAGAAGATCGCCAGTAGATCGCCCTTTAACGGAAACCGTACTGACGATCAGAAAGAAATTGTGAGCTGATAGATGCTTAAGAATCTTCTTATTAGTATGATTAAAAAACTACTTTAGAAAGGCCGGAACTCAAAGCTATAGGACGGTATTTGAAGGATAGAACGGTCACCGCTTCTAGGAACAGGTTTGGATGTGAGCAAACTTCCAGCAAGAAGGAAGTGGAAGTGAAGACCAAGACGGACAAGTTTGACCAGGCAAGTGCAATCCAGAAGCACAGTTTTTGGAGAAGCAATAGGATGGAGATCCTCAGGACCTAAGCCTTCGCGAGGGCCATGCCCGAAAGGGCAAAGAAACTCATTCCGAAGGATCTTTACTGAATTTAATATTCCCAACCTAATGAATGCTGTGCAGATTGCGAGATGCTAGAGGGATTACCATCTGAATACAGGTAAAGTGCAATCAATACAAACTTTCTCCACATTCTCGCCCCAAGGAAAAGGAAATCTGTGCCTAACCGTTGTGCCTGTGCCTAAACAGTGGAAAACGTCCCCATTCATGTTGACAGTAAAATTTCGGAAAAAATAAGTAAGCCAGTACTGATACAAGCTGAGGTTTAGAGCAGTTCAGAACATGACCTTAGACCCGTACCGAGAGTCATGATAAGGTTGAGCGATGACCTTCGTGACTGAGTAAAAGGGTTGCCATAAAGGGATGGTTTTTCGAAACGAAGAGCGCGACGATGGTCGCTGAAAAACATCCCTTTTAGGGTACCCTTCCTCAGTCGACGAATATTCTCACTCCAACCTTCATCATGACTCGTACGGGCTAATGTCTTCGCAGAGTCCTGGGGTATCACTGGGATGATTACGTGTCAATTCAATATTCCAACGTGAACTGAATTGAGGCCTATTACCATGCATATACTTCTTTGTAATTATTAATTATTTACATCATCATCACCATCATCACCATCACCATCAACATCCATCACCATCATACCATCATCATCATCAACCATCATCATCACATCACCATCCACCATCATTCACTCATCATCATCACCATCATCATCTGTGATGATGTCTGTTGTCTGTGGTGTCCGTTCATTTTTGTTGTATTAGTTGTTCCTGTTGTCTGTTGTGTTGTTTCATTTTGTTCCATTACTACTTGTGTTCGGTCACTTAGGGCGGAAAAAAGGCTTTCGCTTTCACCTGGTAAGGAAGTATTTTGAGGGTCTTAATCCTAAGCATTTTGTGCCGCTGAATCCGAAATCGAGTTGGGTCACTCGTTAGCGGTAAGTTTTCCGCGCATTTGCAATTTGGCAAGTTTGGCTAATAAAATTGGCAATACAAATTGCAGAAGGAGAACCATACGTCCGTAGAGAACCTCGTTTTGGACTCAATGAGCTTATTAGAGTGCATAAATGTTATTGAGTCACTCGTGGTTGTATCTGTTCGGATTACTGATCTATAATGGAAATTAGAGATAAGTGGAAATAATTTGGGAAAATATAAAAGGAATAATTTTGGCCTAAGCCTGAGTCTTTAATAATTAAAACTAAATTTTAATTAGTAAAAAAGTAAAATACAACAATTGTTTTCTTAGGACACATTTAATTAACGAATGTGGTGCAAGGGTGGGTACAATATTGATTTATTGCGTGAGAACAGGTATTTTCAACTGAAAAATGCTTAGATAAGACCTCAAAATACTCCTTCACCTACTGTGAAGCGAAAGCCGTTTTGCCGCCCGACGTGACCCGAGTATTAATCACAGAACACAAAATTTCAACAACGAACCGAGTCTCCTCCGCGTAATTTTTTGGAAATAACAATTAGAACACAAAAATCCCTTACTGCGATAGCGAGCGTTCACAAGTTGAAAAAATCGAATATCTAGTCGTCTACTCCATCGACGTCTCAATGCCTCTGCCTCGTCCGTTGATTCACAGCGCGGGGGAGCAATCGCAAACTCCGAACAAGATCTGCATCGTTGACAGCGGGGGGGGGGGGGGCAGTCGATTGGTCCGCGCAGTTCGTCTTGCATCCGCACTGCATCCCATCCATGATACTTTCGGGCGGGAGGCAGGTTGGAAGGATAGGCGCCAGGTTTGGTCCGTAGCCGTACTTGGTCGGGTCGAGGTCACCAACTCCTTTCTTCACAGCCCCCTCCCAGACGACGGCCTGTAGCTGGGCTCAGCATAATGTGCTGGTGTTGGCGTTGACTGTCGAGGGGCCCGTGCTGCTCCACCCTTCTTCTTCTGAGTGCCGTCCACCTCGCCTGCGGCAGAGAGCAGGTATATCCGTAATTCTGCTCACGATCGGCATCAGCACGTCAGGCTCTCTGCGTCATCGGACCCGGGCTTCGGAGTGATACCCAAGCGTCGGGGTTGCTGGTCGGGACGGCCGCCTGGAACACAGGCCAAGCTTGCAACTTGCCTTTCCTGAAGAGGGCGCAAGTGGTTTCGCAACCAGTCACGAGCTGGAAGGCCGTGATCACTCCGCGTGAGAGCCCCGTTCATCGTGGATGAGCTGAACTTGAAGAGCTCGTTCTTGCCACTGGGGCACGTGTTGGAGGTATCTTTGGGGAAGTGTCGGAGGAGGAGGACGAGGACGTAAGTGTCCGGAGAAACTACGGTTTGCCCCACTCTTTTGCGAGCTGGAGAGATGATATATCATCTTCAGTGTCGCGCTTCCTCTTGTTCTGAGCGAACTTGCTCCGTCCGGTCCAGAAGTTGCCACGGCTTTTGTCGCGACCACGCGCAGACGACGCGTAATCCCATGAATGGTGGCTGGATTTGGGAGCAATGAGAGAGGTCATAGCAGTCTTGTTGCTTTTTGGTGGACAAGATGCTAGCCATGGTCTTCCCGCCTTTGATCCTCGTCGCTGCTTGGATGTCGATATCGTAACTCCTCCTCCACCTCGGGCTCGCTGTTCCCTCTCTTCTTGTCCTTTGAGGGACGCGCCGATGTCGTACCTGTCAAGACAATGGGCAACTCCCCCGTAGCCAACACCCAGTTTGGGCACGTCTCTGCAGGAGGGATCCAACCATGTGCCTTAAGTTTGCTGAGCCGGAAAAACGGGGTGCGCTGAAGGATAGCCCATCCCGTTCGAGACGCACGTCTGAGAGATGAGGGTGGATGAAGGTGAGGTGGAGGATGAAGGATGAAATTCTTCTTTAACCTTGAAGGTCCGGGGTGGCGGCCTCCGCGCAAGGTCTGTTGCTCATCTCCGTACTGCCTCGCGAATTTGTGGGCTGGATTTTAGCAATGCACTGTCGGTGCCACGACCATCGTCCCTTCTAGAGGACCTCCTGTGGGCCTCTACGAAATTCGTCGCTTTCGAAGCCCACTTTGGCCGCATACTCCGAACATCCTCCTTGGCGTCCGGGTCCGAAGGACTCACATCTCCGTTAGTTGCACCGCAATGACACACGATTTCATGGCGAGACCTGGGAAAGGAAAATTCGATATAATAATGAATTTTATTTATTTAGGGTTTTATAGCTAATTTCTAAATATGCCAATGAAATTTTACATTTTATTTGCGAAATTTTCATTACCGTATGTCTAAAATCGACCAATGAGGGGACAGTCAGAGAAGTTACCATTTTTCTATTTCAGACGGTAGTGCTTATGAGAACAGATACATCCAGAAAACATTTATGACTGTTTTGATGTGAAATTAGGCCAAATATCCTTTTATTTTTTGTTTCCATTTTTTTTCCACTTATCCTCTAATTTCCTTATAGTTCAGTTAATGCGAACAGATACAACCACGGAGTACTAAATAACATTTTATGCACTCTTAATAAGCTTCAATTTGAGTCCAAAACGAGGTCTCTACGACGTCTGGTTCTCATTCTGCAATTTGTAATTGCCAATTTTATTGCCAAATTGCCAAATTGCAAATTGCGCGAAAACTTACCGCTAACGAGTGACCCAACTACGATTTTCGGATTCAGCGGCACAAAATGCTTAGGATAAGACCCTCAAAATACTTCCTTCACCTAATGTGAAGCGAATCGCCCTAAGTGACCCTACTATTGTGTGAAATTTGTTAAACTTGTAGTTCTTTCACTTGCACTCTCCCTCAGCAGTTCTAATTGGGCGATAACATTTTCTCCCTCTCCTTCCGTCCTACTACGTTTTTTCCCCCGTGGCGTTGAGGAGGGTGGTGATGCCACGGGAGAAAGTGGTTGCGATGAAGTTGACGTTGATGGCCGGCTGATGGAGTTGGTGGTGGGTCAGTCTTTCCTGAGGATGATGGCACTGAAAAATTAAAGATATAACATAGTTTAATCAAGCAACAGATTCATAAATTGTTAACAGTGCAAATGAATTTTGAAAGCTTCAGTGACTGGTTATTGAAAAAAGAATGAGCAAGCCCTAAAATGAGGCATTTTTATCAAAATAACACGTTTGCCGGTCATATGTAGAACATATCACAACTCAGAACTCAGTATCAACACTTAGAACATATTGTGCAGGGTTTATGGTAATTTTGTCAATCGTCTCACCGACAGCAAAACACTCGCCGCCGTGGAAATTTCCGGCGAGTCCCACTTGTGATAGATGAAACGGAAGAATAAAGTGTATTTCAATATTGGACACCACATTTTTCGCTGGTCCCGTAATACTGTAAAACTACAGTTTAATACAATACATGGACATTGGTTACCTAACCTCACCAAACTGATCAAGCTATTGCGGATTACATTCAGATTGGGTTTGGTTAGATTTAAGTTATGTTTAGGCGACTCGTGATTGCCCGGGTGGTACCTGGAAATGTCGCCTATAGGAATTCTCTTTATCTTGATATTACAGTACCCAATACATATATATATATATATATATATATATATATATATATAATATATATATATATATATATATATATATTATATATATATATATTTAAAAGCTTTTACCCGTGTTTCTGTATTCAGGGATTAAATACCAGCAGTAATGTGAACTTTTCAAAGGCATTAAATGACACAAAAATACATGCAAAGTTGGCAACACCCTCCTACTGACCTGACTCCTTGGAGACTAGCAGAGGGAAGAGACCTTCACCTCCGTTTCCTTACTTCTCTCCTTCCATCCTTTCCTCTAATTCATCCCTGATTGCGACACGACAGGTAGGAGCCACCAACAAATCAAGGTTAAAAGAAAAGAAAAATGTTGTCTTCAAGAAATGTGATGTCCAACAGTGAAGTACACTTTAATCTTCCTTTTCATCATCGGCGAGTTTCATAAACCCACCCAGCTGGTTGGCGGTCGCTTTCTCCCGCGGATTATTCGGTAATAATGGACAATGACTTCGCGGTCGTTTCAGAGACAGACTAATTTTCCTGGCCTAAAATAGTGTTTTTCTTGTTTTATTTCCGGACCATATAAAAAANAAACACGCACGCCAATAGCTGAGAAAGAAAGATTTAGAGTTGAAAATGAAAACATTGGGTAACCTATTTCTGCTGATTTTACCCATATTTTTTCATGATTGCGTCTGATTCTCAAGAACTGAACGTGATGAGTTAATTGAACGTCAGATTCGAGTTCAGCAGGGTCGATTTACCTATAATCAGCTTCATTTAGTCCAGAACCATATCTTCGATTTTTTTTTGTCGACCAGTGTTATCCCTCTTTCTCTTGTTATTCTCCTTCTATATCACTTCTCTTCCATTTATATTCCAATTTTTCCTCCCAATCCTCCTCCTCCTCCTCCTCCTCCTCCTCCTCCTCCTCCTCCTCCTCCTCCTCCTCCTCCTCCTCTTATAAAACTGGGTATTATCTTATTAACATGATAACGCAATACTCTTCCAAGGCGTATGAAGGATAGAGGTGCCCTTGTTGCTACTGTTGAAGGAGGAGGAGGTGGAGGAATACATAGGAATAACAGACACCAGGAGACCTATTGGTCCATAACTAGGGTATCTGTTGTACTACATACTACTAACTATCAACTACATGTAAGAGGACAGTTGGAAAATTATACCATGTCCCTAAAGAAAATAAGAGCATGTAAGTTTCGTACTGAAAAATGATAATATGTGAAATATGCTATCTACAACTACCACTAACACTAATCGATCCGGGGGACTATATTATGAATTCGCAGGGCAATATCTATACCCATTTACTTTACAGTGCGCGTCAAGTCTGTTTTTAAATGAAGTTAATGTGATCATCGACAGCATTTGCTGGTAATTTGTTCCATCAATCAACAACTCTAACATTGAAATCATTTTTACGGATATCAGTGATGCAACGTTGACCGTTCAGTTTAAAAACCGTTATTTCTTGTTGTCAATTCAAGAGAAAGCTCGAATAGGTTCTCTTGATTAATGACATCAAATCTTTTTGGGATCTTAAAGGTTTCTATCAAGTCCCCAGGGATTCTACGATCCTTTAGGGAGAACATATTAAGTTTCCGCAATCTCTCTTCATAAGATGAATTTCGCAGAAATGGTATTAGTTTAGTTGCTCTTCTTTGAACTGATTCCAATTTGGCTTCATCTTTTACGAAACAAGGCGACCAGAATTGAACGGCGTATTCTATGTGCGGCCTAACCAAAGACGTGTATAATCGTGTCATTACTTTTGGAGTTTTATGTTTAAAGTTGCGTTAAATGAAGCCCAACATCATATTCGCCTTTTTACTGGCAGCTTGGCAATGCGTACTGGTTTTAAGATCATTACTAATGGTGACACCTAAATCTTTTTCCTGCTGTACTTCAGTTAACGATTTATTTTGCATTTTATAGTTATATAAGAGGTTATCGTTGCCTATATGCATTACTTTACATTTATCGGATTTTCATTTTAATAGCCAGGTATCACTCCGATCTGATAGTTTATCGAGATCACGTTGTATGAGTTTGCAGTTTTCTCTAGTATATGCTTTATCGCCTAATTTGGTGTCATCAGCAAATTTCGATATTCTAGATACAAGTCTGCAGTCCAGATCATTGATATATATCAGAAAAAGAGTAGGACCCAAGACCGAGCCCTGAGGCACCCCACTAGTAACATCTAACCAATCAGATGCCTCGCCATTTATTACTACCCGTTGTTTACAATTTGAAAGCCAATCGCCAATCCATAAACATAACTGCTCTCCTAAGTCATATGCCCTTAGCTGGGTCAAAAGTCGCTTATGGGGAGCTGTATCGAAGGCTTTCTGAAAATTAAGGTATATTATATCCGAGGGAGTTTTAGCGTCCCAGTTTTAATAAATGACATTGAGAAAATCGAGTAGGTTTGTTAAGCAGGATATCTTATTTCGAAATCCATGCTGGGAGTTTATATTGAGTTATTTTCATCGAGAAAAGACTCTATTTTATCCAGCAATATTTTCTCAAATAGTTTAACAATTACAGACGTTAGACTAATTGGACGATAACTATTTGCGAGTCTCTTACTCTCTTTCTTGAATATCGGTGTAACATTAGCAAATTTCCACATACTAGGAACATTTTTTTCCATTTGCGATTTATTGAAAATAATCTTTAATGGGAGCGAAAGTTGACTGTGACATTCGCGAAGTAATCTCGGCGAGATTTCGTCCACCCCACGGATTTTGCTGGGTCAAGTTTCTGCAAATACTTTGATATTTCGTCTACTGTTATCTATCCTATATCCAGTCTATCACTTTCGAGTCCCGCGAACATGTTTACTGGTTCTGGTAATGGAGCTTCGTCTTCTTTAATAAAAACTGCATTAAAGTAATCATTGAGTACGAACCCCATACTCTTATTATCATTTACTAAGATGCTATTCTTATCTTTCAGTGGCCTAATACATGTTCTGACGTTTTTCTTACTTCGAACGTATTGAAAGAACCTATTCGGGTTTTATTTGGATTCCTTTGCAATTGTTTCTTCATTCTCTAGCTTTTTAGACTTAATTAATCCTTTGCAGCGACGCTTTACGTCATTGTAATCTCTAGAATCGCAGTCCGCATATGATCGCTTGTAAACTTTATACGCTCGGCGCTTACTGTCGATGATTTGTTGAATCTCATTAGTCATCCAACAGGGTCTGTTTATGTTATTCAAACGTTTCTTACCGTAGGGACATATTTTTCAGCAACCGATTGGAGTTTATTTGTGAATAAATTACACATGTTTTCGGCGTTATTACCATTTAGTAGGTCAATCCAATCAACTTTGCTTAGTACCGTGCTGATCTTTGTGAAATCTGCTTTATTTTAGTTGGGAACTAATAATAGTGGAGCAGATATATGATATATTTCGACCGAATTGTGGGTTTGATGATAAAAGCATGGCATTTGGCACTCAGTTAGGGCATACCCTTAGAAATAGTTCTGGATATAGACATCTAGCATATATGTCCCATGGTAGCTTTGGCGGCCATTTTACAAAATGGCGGCCACAATTTACTATTTTCGCCCATAAGTTGAACTATATCAAGTATGGTTGGTGCAAAACACATTCTAGTGGATCTATGTATCAGTTGTTATTGACATGTTATGCATAGGCCTCACATGGACTTGAACACAATAATGTATGGTGGCCTAACAGGGACGCAAATAACGTTTTTCCTCCTTGTCATGCTTATCATATCTGACAGATCTGTCTTGCTATATAATTATGTACTAGAGCTGAGACATTGTGCATATCTTAATTATGTTATTTCTTCTTTCAGGTCACGATGGTGGTTGCATTTGGTGGCTGTACCCTAAATGTATTCTGACTGACTGAAAATGGCCAAACGTTTTATGGTATTGGACCCCCAACAGCCAGGCTCATCTGGTACACATCTTCCATGTCTGACACATTGGGACCAGTGTGTGCTATGTCAGAAAGACACCTCTGAGAAGCTATGCTGTCCAGCTGAATCAAAGCGTAGCACCGGTGGTTCTGGGTACCTGACTCTTGAAGACAATCTCTTCGCCTTCAGCAAGATCGGATGTCTGCCAAAGACTATAGATCTCTCCAAAATGGATGATGGTGCATTCAAGCAACATTCGAGCACCACTAAGCCAGGTGGCAGGATTTTTGTAGATTCGAATATAACAAAACCCAACTGTTTCGAGCTGAGAAGAGGAAAACCTCCTGTGAGCACAGTGCAGATGTCCCAAGGAAGTACACCCGTCAGAGTGTAGACCAACCACAATCTTCAGTTTACAAGTGTTTCTTTTGTGACGGACAGGCGGGTAAGGAGACTCTGCACGAGGCTTCCACCTTTGATCTTGATGCCCGTGTCAGGAATGTGCCCTGAAACTAGAGGACAAACCACTGTTAGCTAAACTAAGTGGAGGAGATCTTATAGCACATGAGGCCAAGTACCATGTACCATGCTCACTGCACAAACCACACTGACTCAAAAACACTGCACTGCCCTAAATAGGCTTGAGAAAAGAAAAGATTAAGAGTTGAAAATGAAAACATTGGTGTAACCTATTTCTGCTGATTTTACCCATATTTTTTCATGAATTGCGTCTGATTCTCAAGAACTGAACGTGATAGAGTTAATTGAACGTCAGATTCGAGTTCAGCAGGGTCGATTTACCTATAATCAGCTTCATTTAGTCCAGAACCATATCTTCGATTTTTTTTTGTCGACCAGTGTTATCCCTCTTTCTCTTGTTATTCTCCTTCTATATCACTTCTCTTCCATTTATATTCCAATTTTTCCTCCCAATCCTCCTCCTCCTCCTCCTCCTCCTCCTCCTCCTCCTCCTCCTCCTCCTCCTCCTCTTATAAAACTGGGTATTATCTTATTAACATGATAACGCAATACTCTTCCAAGGCGTATGAAGGATAGAGGTGCCCTTGTTGCTACTGTTGAAGGAGGAGGAGGTGGAGGAATACATAGGAATAACAGACACCAGGAGACCTATTGGTCCATAACTAGGGTATCTGTTGTACTACATACTACTAACTATCAACTACATGTAAGAGGACAGTTGGAAAATTATACCATGTCCCTAAAGAAAATAAGAGCATGTAAGTTTCGTACTGAAAAATGATAATATGTGAAATATGCTATCTACAACTACCACTAACACTAATCGATCCGGGGGACTATTTATGAATTCGCAGGGCAATATCTATACCCATTTACTTTACAGTGCGCGTCAAGTCTGTTTTTAAATGAAGTTAATGTGATCATCGACAGCATTTGCTGGTAATTTTTTCCCATCAATCAACAACCTAACATTGAAATCATTTTTTACGGATATCAGTGATGCAACGTTGACCGTTCAGTTAAAAACCGTTTTTTTCTTGTTGTCAATTCAAGAGAAAGCTCGAATAGGTTCTCTTGATTAATGACATCAAATCTTTTTGGGATCTTAAAGGTTTCTATCAAGTCCCCAGGGATTCTACGACCCTTTTAGGGAGAACATATTAGTTTCCGCAATCTCTTTCATAAGATGAAATTTTGCAGAAATGGTATTAGTTTAGTTGCTCTTCTTTGAACTGATTCCAATTTGGGTTCATCTTTTTACGAAACAAGGCGACCAAATTGAAAGGCGTATTCTATGTGGGCCTAACCAAAGACGTGTATAATCGTGTCATACTTTTGGAGTTTTATGTTTAAAGTTGCGTTAAATGAAGCCCAAAATCATATTCGCCTTTTTACTGGCAGCTTGGCAATGCGTACTGTTTTAAGATCATTACTAATGGTGACACCCAAATCTTTTTCCTGCTGTACTTCAGTTAACGATTTATTTTTCATTTATAGTTATATAAGAGGTTATCGTTGCCTATATGCATTACTTTACATTTATCGGATTTTCATTTTAAAAGCCAGGTATCACTCCGATCTATAGTTTTATCGAGATCACGTTGTATGAGTTTTTTCAGTTTTTTCTAGTATATGCTTTATCGCCTAATTTGGTGTCATCAGCAAATTTCGATATTCTAGATACAAGTCTGCAGTCCAGATCATTTAAAATATATCAGAAAAGAGTAGGACCCAAGACCCAGCCCTGAGGCACCCCACTAGTAAAATCTAACCAATCAGATGCCTCGCCATTTTTTTACTACCCGTTGTTTTCAATTTGAAAGCCAATCGCCCATCCTAAACATAACTGCTCTCCTAAGTCATATGCCCTTAGCTGGGTCAAAAGTCGCTTTTGGGGAGCTGTATCGAAGGCTTTCTGAAAATTAAGGTATATTATATCCGAGGGAGTTTTAGCGTCCCAGTTTTTAAAAAGACATGAGAAAATCGAGTAGGTTTGTTAAGCAGGATATCTTATTTTGAAATCCATGCTGGGAGTTTATATTTAGTTTATTTTCATCGAGAAAAAAAACTCTATTTTATCCAGCAATATTTTCTCAAATAGTTTAACAATTACAGACGTTAGACTAATTGGACGATAACTTTGCGATCCTACTCTTTCTTGAACGGTGTAACATTAGCAAATTTCAATATAGGACTTTTTCCATTTTCGATTTATTGAAAATATCTTTAAGAGAGCGAAAGTTGACTGTGACCATTATCGAGTTTTNTTTTCCCAATCAAATTTAAACATTGATCTTTTACGAACGTTGATCACGTTGACCGTCATTTAAAAACCGTTATTTCTGTTGTCATTCAAGAGAAGCTCGAATAGTTCTCTTGATTAATGACATCAATCTTTTTGGATCTTAAAGTTTCTATCAGTCCCCAGGGATTCTACGATCCTTTAGGGAACATATTAAGTTTCCGCAATCTCTCTTCATAAGATGAATTTCGCAGAAATGGTATTAGTTTAGTTGCTCTTCTTTGAACTGATTCCAATTTGGCTTCATCTTTTACGAAACAAGGCGACCAGAATTGAACGGCGTATTCTATGTGCGGCCTAACCAAAGACGTGTTAATCGTGTCATTACTTTTGGAGTTTTATGTTTAAAGTTGCGTTAAATGAGCCCAACATCATATTCGCCTTTTTACTGGCAGCTTGGCAATGCGTACTGGTTTTAAGATCATTACTAATGGTGACACCTAAATCTTTTTCCTGCTGTACTTCAGTTAACGATTTATTTTGCATTTTATAGTTATATAAGAGGTTATCGTTGCCTATATGCATTACTTTACATTTATCGGATTTTCATTTTAATAGCCAGGTATCACTCCGATCTGATAGTTTATCGAGATCACGTTGTATGAGTTTTGCAGTTTTCTCTAGTATATGCTTTATCGCCTATTTGGTGTCATCAGCAAATTTCGATATTCTAGATACAAGTCTGCAGTCCAGATCATTGATATATATCAGAAAAAGAGTAGGACCCAAGACCGAGCCCTGAGGCACCCCACTAGTAACATCTAACCAATCAGATGCCTCGCCATTTATTACTACCCGTTGTTTACAATTTGAAAGCCAATCGCCAATCCATAACATAACTGCTCTCCTAAGTCATATGCCCTTAGCTGGGTCAAAAGTCGCTTATGGGGAGCTGTATCGAAGGCTTTCTGAAAATTAAGGTATATTATATCCGAGGGAGTTTTAGCGTCCCAGTTTTAATAATGACATTGAGAAAATCGAGTAGGTTTGTTAAGCAGGATATCTTATTTCGAAATCCATGCTGGGAGTTTATATTGAGTTATTTTCATCGAGAAAAGACTCTATTTTATCCAGCAATATTTTCTCAAATAGTTTAACAATTACAGACGTTAGACTAATTGGACGATAACTATTTGCGAGTCTCTACTCTCTTTCTTGAATATCGGTGTAACATTAGCAAATTTCCACATACTAGGAACATTTTTTTCCATTTGCGATTTATTGAAAATAATCTTTAATGAGAGCGAAAGTTGACTGTGACATTCGCGAAGTAATCTCGGCGAGATTTCGTCCACCCCACGGATTTTGCTGGGTCAAGTTTCTGCAAATACTTGATATTTCGTCTACTGTTATCTATCCTATATCCAGTCTATCACTTTCGAGTCCCGCGAACATGTTTACTGGTTCTGGTAATGGAGCTTCGTCTTCTTTAATAAAAACTGCATTAAAGTAATCATTGAGTACGAACCCCATACTCTTATTATCATTTACTAAGATGCTATTCTTATCTTTCAGTGGCCTAATACATGTTCTGACGTTTTTCTTACTTCGAACGTATTGAAAGAACCTATTCGGGTTTTATTTGGATTCCTTTGCAATTGTTTCTTCATTCTCTAGCTTTTTAGACTTAATTAATCCTTTGCAGCGACGCTTTACGTCATTGTAATCTCTAGAATCGCAGTCCGCATATGATCGCTTGTAAACTTTATACGCTCGGCGCTTACTGTCGATGATTTGTTGAATCTCATTAGTCATCCAACAGGGTCTGTTTATGTTATTCAAACGTTTCTTACCGTAGGGACATATTTTTCAGCAACCGATTGGAGTTTATTTGTGAATAAATTACACATGTTTTCGGCGTTATTACCATTTAGTAGGTCAATCCAATCAACTTTGCTTAGTACCGTGCTGATCTTTGTGAAATCTGCTTTATTTTAGTTGGGAACTAATAATAGTGGAGCAGATATATGATATATTTCGACCGAATTGTGGGTTTGATGATAAAAGCATGGCATTTGGCACTCAGTTAGGGCATACCCTTAGAAATAGTTCTGGATATAGACATCTAGCATATATGTCCCATGGTAGCTTTGGCGGCCATTTTACAAAATGGCGGCCACAATTTACTATTTTCGCCCATAAGTTGAACTATATCAAGTATGGTTGGTGCAAAACACATTCTAGTGGATCTATGTATCAGTTGTTATTGACATGTTATGCATAGGCCTCACATGGACTTGAACACAATAATGTATGGTGGCCTAACAGGGACGCAAATAACGTTTTTCCTCCTTGTCATGCTTATCATATCTGACAGATCTGTCTTGCTATATAATTATGTACTAGAGCTGAGACATTGTGCATATCTTAATTATGTTATTTCTTCTTTCAGGTCACGATGGTGGTTGCATTTGGTGGCTGTACCCTAAATGTATTCTGACTGACTGAAAATGGCCAAACGTTTTATGGTATTGGACCCCCAACAGCCAGGCTCATCTGGTACACATCTTCCATGTCTGACACATTGGGACCAGTGTGTGCTATGTCAGAAAGACACCTCTGAGAAGCTATGCTGTCCAGCTGAATCAAAGCGTAGCACCGGTGGTTCTGGGTACCTGACTCTTGAAGACAATCTCTTCGCCTTCAGCAAGATCGGATGTCTGCCAAAGACTATAGATCTCTCCAAAATGGATGATGGTGCATTCAAGCAACATTCGAGCACCACTAAGCCAGGTGGCAGGATTTTTGTAGATTCGAATATAACAAAACCCAACTGTTTCGAGCTGAGAAGAGGAAAACCTCCTGTGAGCACAGTGCAGATGTCCCAAGGAAGTACACCCGTCAGAGTGTAGACCAACCACAATCTTCAGTTTACAAGTGTTTCTTTTGTGACGGACAGGCGGGTAAGGAGACTCTGCACGAGGCTTCCACCTTTGATCTTGATGCCCGTGTCAGGAATGTGCCCTGAAACTAGAGGACAAACCACTGTTAGCTAAACTAAGTGGAGGAGATCTTATAGCACATGAGGCCAAGTACCATGTGAAGTGTCTAGCCTCCCTGTACAACAAAGCCTGAGGCACGAAGGTGAATGAGGATGAGATGAACAATAACATCGTAAATCACGACATAGCCCTTGCTGAACTTGTGTCCTACATTGAGGAAGCCCGTATGGACTCTGATGTGGCACCAGTGTTGAACCTGATAGACCTGGCAACCCTGTACAACACCAGGCTGAGCAGCTTGGAACAGTCCTGACTAGGCATGTTCACTCAACCGAACTCAAAAATCGAATTTTGAGGTATTTTCCTGACTTGGAGGAGCACAAGCGAGGCCGAGACATTCTACTTGTTTTCAACCAGGATGCTGGACCAGCCCTGCGCAAGGCATGTGAGCAGGATGCCGACAGTGATGGCATTCATCTGGCTAGAGCTACCAACATAATCCGAAGAGACATGCTGCAGATGACGACTGCCTTCAGTGGTTCATTTGACACCCACTGCCGGGAAGAGTCGGTGCCAAATTCACTCATTGCACTGGAATCAATGATCTTGTATGGCCCCAATATCCAAGAACAGTCAAGCCACTCATCTATACCAGCTCCTACACTTACAATCTTCCAGCTCTTGATGTTCAACAGCTGTGCACACCGTCACAAGAGCACCGGTTCCGTACAATCTGCCAAGCACAGTCAAACCAGGGAGACACCTGTGACTGTGTACCCTTCCTAGTGACGAGACTAGCTGCTCAAGAGACAGAGAAACAAGTCATCAGCACTCTCCACAAAGACGTGGTCTGTACACATGCCAGAGACATCGCGGGTCTTGCTCCATATACACATGAAGAAGCAGATACCAGGATGCTGCTCCACGTGGAAGATGCTGTCAAGCAGGGCTACACCAAGGTGTCGATCCGCACAGTTGACACGGATGTCGTAGTCCTTGCGGTGGCAGCAGCCGAACGCCTCAACATAGATGAGCTGTGGGCTGCCTTCGGTACCGGGAAGAGCTTTAGGTTCTTAGCAGCTCACGAGATTGCCAAGGCATTGGGGCCTGACAAGTGTCGAGGATTACCCTCATTTCATGCCTTCACTGGGTGTGATACCGTGTCAATCTTTGGAGGCAGGAACAAAAAGACTGCATGGGAGACGTGAAAGGCCTGTGATGAGGTCACTGCGACCTTCTGTGCCTTGGGCGCTACACCAAACCCCTCAATCGTACATGACAGCCTGAACACCTTGGAGCGTTTCGTCGTGCTCCTGTATGATCGCACTAGCAGCCACGAGCATGCACGTAAGCAGCTCTTCACCCAGAAACGTCAAACAATAGATGCTCTCCCGCCAACTCGAGAAGCCCTCAGACAGTACATCAGGAGAACTGCCTACCAAGCTGGCTACTGTTGGGACCAGATGATGGTTGCAGCAGCAGAGTTCCCATCCCCTAGAGAATGGGGGCGGGTGAAGAGTGACACTGGCTGAGACGTCTGCTGAACAACCCTCCCGGAGGCAACGCAAGTATGCCGGCAACTTCTCAGATGCGGCTGCAAGAAGGGATGCAGAGGACAATGCAAGTGTTTGAAGGCTGTACTCCAGTGCACGGCACTATGCCACTGCGGCGCACAGTGTGCTCGGGAATAGAACTTGCAGTATCATGGACGGCTTAGAGAACACAACCATAACCCCGTTGTATAGGTCAACTGGGGATTGCAGGCCCCATCTACTACCATGATTACTAACAAGGAGAATATTTCGTTAGCTTTTAAGATCCAACTACATCACGTACACTGATGGTTGGCATTAATGTTCGTTTGATCCTTGGGTTGCTCACCTATATCGCCTTTGTCCACATGGCGGATAATTATATTCTAATATAATGTAAACATGTACCCACTGACAATGTAAGGCTGAACTTTCAATAAGATAATATATAATGGTAAAAGCACTTCTACAGTGGCTGTGGAGTTTAATGTTAAAATGCTCATATTCAGTTTTCAAAAAAAGGAAAAAACGCACAAAAAAACAAATTTGGCGTAGTTGTGATGTAATAGGTCCCCTGAATCGATTATATAAGGTGTATGACTTTGAATTGACATCTCAGATTATATTTCAAGTGATATTGCATCACTTACATGCATGTCCAGGTCAGAAACGTGCACAACTCCTACAGATTATGTGTTATGTAATACCCGACAACGGCCATTTTGTAAAATGGCCGCCATTTTGGCCCCAGGAGGAATGTGCAATGTCCCTATATCCAAAAATCTTTCTAGTGTTATGTATTTAATGTGAGCCAAATTAAATGCTTTTATCATCAAACCCACAATCTTTTCACATATATGCTGCACTATAACCGATTTTCTGTGATGTCTACGTTGCAATTTATGCCGCATCTGATTAACCTGTGATCACTGTTTGCCAAATGTTCACCTATATCGCAATAATAAATCAGATCAATGTCGGTAGTGAGAATTAAATCTAGGATACTATTATCCCTTGTAGGTTCACGGACCACCTGATTTAAATATGCTTCGTTTACCATATCAACCAATCGCATACCTTCTCTATCGGCAGAATTATTACTCCAGTTTATACGAGATAGGTTAAAATCTCCACATATATTTGTATCGTTATTATTGTTCACAACTGACTTTATCTCGTCATACAGGAGGCAATCTACTTCCGCATTTGATTTAGGAGGACGATATATTGTACCAATAGTTAGCAGTTTACCTTTAAGCTTAATCTTTGCGTAGACCGAGTCATAATGATCTTGATTTACTTTATCGATTTCGATTGCTTGCAAATTATCTGTAATGTAAAGAATGACACCTCCACCTGCTTTAGGCGTACGACAATTTAGGAATGTCTAGTAGCCTGGAATGGTTATTTAAGATAATAAAGGTTTATCTTTGGTGTGGAGCCAACTCTCAGTGATACTAACGATATCTGGCGTTTCGGAAACAGCGTAAGCCAATAACTCATTACGCTTTAAAATAATGCTTCTGGTATTTGTGTATAGTAATATAAGTTCCTTAATAGTTTTGGTAACCTTGCGTGAGGACTTACCGGCAGGGTGTCTAGGGTCCACTGTAACAGAGCGCTTGAGTAAGTTACTTTGATTAGTATTTGCGGAAACAAAACGTGACTCAGCGTTGCTGTGGGGGTAAGAAAGGGGTTAAGGTGATGCTGCTACTGCCGTCCGCTCGCCATTTTTTGATCTGTAAGAAGAAACTTTATAATTTAGCAGACGTCCTAATCATGCATGACCAACGGGGCTGAGGTGGAGTCCGTCATCCCCAAACAGGATGGAATCCTCAACCAGGATGGGGTCTTCGTAGAAATTATCCCAGAAATTTGCGAAGTCAAAATTTTCCAGTGCACAAAGAGACCTTAGCCGGATATTTACGCTGAACGCTTTATCGTAAAAGCGTTGGCCAACTCCCAGTCTGGGGAGCTTTCCTGAAATAAAGATGTGATTAGTTTTAGTCTTGAATTTCCGGATCAACTTCCTGTACTTGTCCAGTATTTCTTCCGACCTGATACTGTACACGTCGCTGGTTCCTGCATGAATGACAGAGAGTGTTGTCGTTAGTGTTTATGGTGACGTCATCGCAGGCTGCAGTGATGTTGTCGAGTGTGGCTCCTGGGAAACAGAAGCGCTTCCGTTTATCACTTGTAACCCTACCACAAAACTCCACCAGCTGTCCTCGGGGAATTGAGTCCCCGATCAATCTCGAGGAGGAGGAGGAGGAGGAGGAGGGGGAAGAGGACAAGAAGGAGAAGGAGGAAGAGGAGATTGACAACAGCGGAGATGAGGAGGAGGTTATTGAGTAATGTAAAAGTTAAGTAAAGGAATTGTGTTAAGTAGAGGGAATGGAATTGTGTTTAGGGAGTAGGCAGTCAGACACCTGCCGCCATGGTGAAATATTCCCGGGGAGGTACTTACGGGAGTTGAGGGGGTGTTGCAGACTTATCATTGAAATTTCCCGTGTCCTCTCTTTCCATATCCCTTAGTGTCTCAGATACACAAGAGAGTAGCTGCAGTCTGCACTCTAAAGACAATTCCTCTTACTACTCACATTACAATACATGCACCTACAGTCCTACATCCCTACACTATTTTCACTCAAAATTTCATTATGGCGACCATTCACCCAGCCTCGGAGTCCCTTACTGGGGAGGGGAACATAAATATCCCCAGGTCGGACCGACTCATAGGTGACGACTCGAGGTGTCTTGATATTTCTTCTAGCCTTCAATCCTCAAAACTTCTGCAAAATTCACGGTCTTAGATCTAACTTTCTCTTCGTTGAACATCATCTCTCCTCCTCTAAACCTCATCTTCTTTTCCTCACCGAAACCCAGTTGTCTGACAGCAGACCTTTTTCTGTCTCCTCTTACTGTCACTATTCTCATTTTCAATCCAAAGCTGGCTGTTGCGTATAAGTGCGCAATGATATCACTTGCTCTCGTGCCCACGGCATTGAATCTTCCGAATTTTCTACCATCTGGCTTCGAATTCAGTTTCACTCTCTTACTACATTTATATGTGCTGTATATCTCTCTAACTTTCTCTCCGTTGAACATCATCTCTCTTCCTCTAAACCTCATTTTCTTTTCCTCACCGAAACCCAGTTGTCTGACAGCAGACCTTTTTCTGTCTCCTCCTACTGTCACTATTCTCATTTTCAATCCAAAGCTGGCTGTTACGTATATGTGCGCAATGACATCACTTGCTCTCGTGCCCACGGCATTGAATCTTCCGAATTTTCTACCATCTGGCTTCGAATTAAGTTTCACTCTCTTACTACATTTATATGTGCTGTATATCTCTCACCTAACTCCTCTAACTATGTAAAATTCTTCGACTATTTAACATCAAAAGTGGAGCACATCTCATCTATTTTCCTTTAGCAGAAATTTCCATTCATGGGGACTTCAATGTTCACCACCAGCTTTGGCTGACCCGATCGATCATCTGCTTATACTGACCAACCTGGTGAATAAGCCTACAACTTTTCTATCCTCCAAGACCTAGAGCAGCTGGTGCAGCACCCTACCCGTATTCCTGACCGCCTTGGAGACACGCCCAACATTCTTGATCTTTTCCTAACTACTAACCCTTCTGCTTACTCTGTGAAACTATTCTCTCCGTTGGGTTCCTCCGATCACAAACTTATTTATGTAACCTGTCCCATCGCTCCGGTGCCGCCTCGGGACCCATCTAAGTGGAGGTGCTTCTGGCACTTCAACTCAGTTAAGTGGGAAGACCTAAGGCAGTACTACTCTGATTTTCCTTGGAATGATTACTGCTTCCATGTCAAAGACCCTTCTCTTTGTGCAGAGCGCATACCTGAGATCATAGTCTCTGGCATGGAGGCGTATATTCCACACACTTTCTCTAATCCTAAAGCCCGTCAACCTTGGTTTAACATCTGCTTGTTCTCATGCTGTTCGAGATAGAGAGGTGGCTCACAAACGGTACCGTAAGCATCCATCTCCTGAAACTCATGCCCTTTATATTTCTGCCCGTAATCATGCCAAATCTTTACTTCAATTTACCAAAAATTCTTTCATTCGTAGAAAATGTCAAAATCTTTCTGAATCAAATTCATCTCGTGACCTCTGGCATCTAGCAAATAACATCTCTAACAATTTTTCTTCTGCATCTTTCCCTCCTATACTTATCCCAGATGGCTCCACAGCTGTCTCATCTATTTCTAAAGCTGAACTCTTCGCTCAAACCTTTGCAAAAAATTCCACTCTGGTTGATGAAGGGCTTGTTCCTCCTTCTCCTCCACCCTCTGACTATATTATGCCTGTCATTAAGATCCTTCGTAATGGTGTTTTCTTTGCCCTTTCAGGCCTAGGTCCTCGGAAGGCTTACGGTCCTGACGGAGTCCCTCCTATTGTTATCAAAAACTGTGCTTCTGTCCCTGCACCCTGCCTGGTCAAACTTTTCCGATTTTGTCTATCTACTTCCACCTTTCCTTCTTACTAGAAGTTTGCTCACATCCAACCTGTTCCTAAGAAGGGTGACCGTTCTAATCCTTCAAACTACCGTCCTATAGCGTTGACTTCCTGCCTTTCTAATGTTTTTGAATCTATACCTAATAAGAAGATTCTTAAGCATCTATCTGCTCAAAATCTTCTATCTGATCGTCAGTACGGTTTCCGTAAAGGGCGATCTACTGGCGATCTTCTAGCTTTCCTAACTGAATCTTGGTTATCCTCCTTTAGGGGTTTCGGTGAAACTTTTGCTGTTGCCCTTGACATATCAAAAGCTTTTGATAGAGTCTGGCACAAATCTTTAATTTCCAAACTACCCTCATTCGGTTGCTATCCTTCTCCAAGTACCTTCATCTCAAGTTTCCTTTCAAACCGTTCTATTCAAGCTACTGTAAATGGACATTGTTCTTCTCCTAAATCTATCAATAGTTATGTTTCCCAGGGTTCTGTCCTATCACCCACTCTCTTTCTATTATTCATTAATGATCTTTTAATTCTAACTCAAGGCCCTATCCACTCCTACGCTAATGTGTCTACCCTGCATTTTTCAACGTCGTTTATTAGACGTCCAACTCAACAGGAACTAAGTGATTCACGGACAGATGCCGCCGAGCGCCTAACTTCTGATCTTTCTATAAATTCTGATTGGGGCAAAGCAAACCTTGTTTTGTTCAATGCCTCAAAAACCCCATTTCTTCACCTATCTACTCGATAAAACCTACCAGATATATATCCCCTCTTCTTTAATGACACTCAACTGTCTCCTTCTTCTACAATAGACATTCTAGGACTATCCTTTACTAAAAATTTGAACTGGAAATCTCACATATTATCTCTAGCTAAAACAGCTTCTAAAAAGTTTGTCCTGTGGCGTCTGCGTCCTTTTTTTTCTCCCTCCCAATTGCTTGCTCTCTACAGGGGCCTTATCCGCCCATGTATGGAGTATATCTCACATGTTTGGGGAGGATCCACTTATACAGCTCTCTTAAACAGGGTTGAGTCAAAAGCTTTTCGTCTCATCAACTCCCCTCCTCTGACTGACTGTCTTCAATCTTTAAATCACCGACGCAATGCTGCTTCATTTGCTCTCTTCTACCGTTATTTTCATGCTCATTGCTCTTCTGAACTTGCTAACTGCATGCCTCCCCCCCTCCCGCGGCCTCGCTGCACAAGACTTTCTACTCATGTTCATCCCTATTCTGTCCATCTTCCTAATGCAAGAGTTAATCAGTATCTTTACTCTTTCATCCCTTTCACTGGTAAACTCTGGAACTCTCTTCCTATTTCTATTTTTCCACTTTCTTATGACTTAACTTTTTTCAAAAGAAGAGTAACAAGACACCTGCCGAACTAAATTGGCTCACCCCGCTTTTTTATTTTATTCTTTTACTGTCTTCTTTAAAGGGACTGGAACTAAGCGGGCTTTGTGTTACCCATTTTTGTTGTGCCCTTGGCCAGTTCTTTGTGATTAAAAAAAAAAAAAAAAAAAAAAACACGCGAAGAACAAGGAAGAAGAGGAGGAAGAGGAGGAGGAGGAGGAGGAGGAGGAGGAGGAAGAGGAGGAAGAAGAAGGAGAGAAAGAAGTAGCAGGGTATTGAAGACTTAGAAGAAGGGAAAAAGTAAAAAAAAGGAAAAGAGGAGGAGTGAAAACTTGAAAAGGAAGAAGAGGTGTAAAAATGAATACAAAGAAAACTGAAAAATGAAAGAAAGGGAAAAAGAAGCAATCATATTATTACCTACGAGATTGCTTACGTGAATTACAGAAACGACACAATCTAATTAAAGAAGTTGAGGAATCAGGATAAAATAGGCGAGGGATGACATAATGAAGCGATATATACTAAATACTATAATACAGTAACTTTAGTACTAGTGAAGTGCCTTGAATATTTGCGGGTGATGATGATGATAATAATGATGATGATAATGTAAAGACTTGTAATCAGGGACAAAGAAGGATTAAGGTTAAGAAAGAGAAAAAAAAATGGAAAAAGGTGATCAAATGATGAAAGGACACGGGATGAAGAAGGGGAAAAAGATGATAATGATAAAATTGAGAAAGAGGAAAGAGGAAGGAAGGATGCGAGATGATGAACTTCTTTGATGTTTTCTCTCTGTGTCTGTCTGTCTGCCTGTGTGTCTGTGTATATATATACGTCTGTTTGTCTGTCTGTGTATATGTGCATTTGTGTATCTGTGTGTTTGTGTATCTGTCTGTGTGTGTGTGTGTGTGTGTGTGTGTATGTCTGCTGTTTGCCTGTGTGTCTGTGTATATATGCGTCTGTTTGTCTGTCTGTGTATCTGTGTGTTTGAGTATCTGTGTGTTTGTGTATCTGTATGTGTGTCTGTGTGTGTGTATGTCTGCTGTCTGTCTGTGTGTGTCTGTCTGTCTGTTTCTGTCGGTCTATATGTGTGTTTGTGTATGTATTTATGTCTGTGTGTGTCTCTCTGTCTGTGTGACGTGACAAATTGTGACAACATTACATAACAGAAACTGGCGATATAAAACTGCAGTGACACATAAACACGAAGGATAAGGAAAGGAAGGGGATGGATGGTGATTATATGCACACAAAATATGAACAAAATGTAAAAGGAAGGAAAAATGTGTAAATGGCTGACTGTTGATGGTGAGAAGGAAGGAAAGAGAAAGGAAAATGTGATGATGTGTTGAAAGGAAAATATATAGCAAGTGATATTAAGGAAGTTGATAAATAACAATAGGTAGGCTACTAAGAAAAGAATTTGTGTGTTAAGTATAAATATATGACTATAACACGAATGATAGGTAATACATTTCAAAATAATCATATATCCGATTTTTTTGTTTCTTTAGGGTTGAAAGTATCAAATATTTTCAGGTTCGAAGATTTTCCGTTCTTTGAGCTCTTTTCCTGCCTATCTTTTTTACACCAAAGTTCAAAAAATGCTTTCCATCATAGTTACTTCACGCCTTTGTCTCGTCCACAACCACTTCGGTGAAAATAACGTCATAAACCAGCAAGGAAAATGAGAAAAGCGCAGCGTCAGACTCCTTATCTACAAACCATCGACTTGACACTTTATCGTCCCTCCCATAACATCGACTTCCATGTCGCGACACCCACACTTTCCTCCTCCATTTCACCCCTAGTATGTTCCCTCCTCCATTCCAGCCTCACCATCTTTCCGCCTCATTCCACTCCAGTTAGCCTCCTCGTCCCTCCCACAAGAACCTCATCTGTTCATTCCATCCTTTCAATCTTTTCCGCCAGTTCCCCTGCGCTTCCTTCTCATCCTGCAACGTACGCTTACCATCATTTCCGTCAATTTTATTATCTCACCTTGTTCACTCCGCTCTCAGAATCTTTACGGTTCTTCCAGTCTTCATCCCAACAGCTCTTCCTCGTCCTCCTTCTCTTAATTTTAATCATTATCTTCGTTTTCCTTACCCTCCTATTCCTTTCTGGCCTTTCCTCTTTCCCTTCCATCTCGTTCACTCGCTCCTATACTCCAGGACACTTACATTTTGAGATTATATCAAAATACTTATATCAAAGATCTTCTTTAGTATCTGAGGAGGATGGAGGAGTCTCAAGGCCCGGAATAGCACTCAGGGAGGTCGTGGAGCAAAGGTCAGGGACGCCAGCGGTGCCAGACTCATATAAGAAGTGCCAACCTTCCCAAGAGAGGCAGTGCGCGTCCAACACTCGGAGGGGAAGGATGTGCGAGGGTGGGATATATTACATTATTCTATTTTCCTTTTTTTTCTCTATATTATGATTTGAATTTTTTTATACCAGGGACGTAATTCAGTTTTATTTGTGTAATATAGCCTATGCTATCATTATTATTTTGTACTATAGCCTATTCTATTATTATGTTTATTACCCTTTCGCTCCCAGATCTTTCCTTTGTTTTAATAAATTAATTATATTATCGTCTGTTAGCCATTACGAACAGTAGCTTAATATGCCAAGTTAGATAGTGGAGAAGGGTATTAAACAGGTCTTTGGACTTTGGACATAGCATAACGAGCTGGGTACCAAAATCACAAATACCGAGATGGCTGCGTCCTTCACCAGTCCTCCATAGTCCAATGTGATCCATGAAGACAATTTTATGGATGGGGATGAAAGGTGGTTGTAGGTAAGGAACATGAACTATCACGTGTAGGTCTCCTAGGCTCTTGTAGCTTCCTTATGTTCCTATGTTTTTCTTAAGTAACAAGAACTACCACGTGTAATTCTCCGGGGCTCTTGTAGCTTCCTTATGTTCTAATGTTTTTCTAATATTCTAATGTGATACAAAGACTCCCTCGGCCGCTCGGCGTGTATAGAGCAGATGCAGAAGGCAATGTACGGCTGAACACTGCCCGCCCCCTCGTGCCCTGCCGCCGATGCCTCACGTCCCACTACTGTCAGCGGCACGAAGATTTCTTGGCTGTGTGTTGATTGGTTGTTGTGGTGGTGGTGGTGGTGGTAGAGAGCCAGGCTTGGTATAGTGCAGAGGCGAGGTTCACGGTGAGGAAGGGGCGCACGGTGAGGCAGGGGCGCACGGTGAGGCAGGGGCGCACGGTGAGGCAGGGGCGCACGGTGAGGCAGAGGCGTATATCAAAAGCGCGGATTCGAAAAAGTGACCGCGTTCGAACCTCACCTATAAACCACTATCAAATGCGCGGCAAGGTTAATCCCGTTCACTCGCTATGTCATTAAGTATCATTCGGTGTGTCATAATGCTTCACACGGTGTTTACCGAGACCACCGCGAGTGTCTGTCTCGGTGGTCTCGTTGGTTGTTGGAGTTCACAGTTGTTCACAGTTGTTCACAGTGTGTTCACAGTTGTTGGAGCCCACGGTGCCCAGTCAGTCCGGTGCTTCCATCCTGTGTTATCATAATTTTCCGCTATGGAGTTTACGATTTCCGGACCAACAAAGGCAAGAAGTGTTTGATGCTCGATGGATATATATACAGAGTGGACAGTACATTGATGGATGGATATCTTTCTTGGAGATGTACCAACAAGAAATGTAAAGGTAGACTTAAAGCAGACAGCACAATGACTGCCATTGTTCCGGTACAATTGGAACATAACCATGGCAAGGATGAAAGAAAACTTGAAAGACAGCAACTACGTGCACAAGTGAAATGGAAGGCGACTGATGACATGACGGCAAGACCTTCTAAGCTCATTAGAACGGAACTGCATACATTTTCTGATAATGTGCTAGAATCTGGTGATCTAAGATCTATAGCACAATCATTATACCGAGAAAGACGGAACGTGTAACCTGTATTGCCTAAAACTCGTGAGGAAGTACATCATGCTCTAAATTCTATGACGATACTACTACGACCAAAGGTGAAGATTTTATCCCTGAAAATAATCCAGAATCTGGTATGGTTATCATTTCATGTACAACTAATCTTGCATTTCTGGCGAACACTGCTGAGGAGATCTTCGTTGATGGGACTTTCAAGAGTTGTCCAAAGTTCTTCTATCAACTATACACCATACATGGATTATGTAATGGGCATTATATTCCATTAGTGTATGCCCTCTTGCCAGGTCAATCTGAGGAGATTTATAGAAATCTGTGGAAGTGTTTAATTGACATTTGTTCCGCAAGGAATATGCAACTGGGAGCCTCAGTGATACATGCAGATTTTGAATTTGCCATGCTCACTGTTCTGAGAGATATATTTCCAACCGCAGTCATCAAATGTTGCAGATTTCATTTAGGGCAGCCATGGTGGCGAAAAATTCAAAACCTGGGCCTAGGTAGGGATTACAAGGACACCAACAATGACATAGGCCAGTGGCTGAAATTATCATTTGGTCTACATTTCATTGACACAACAGATGTAGAAGATTGCTTCGTCGAGGAATTAATGACAGACGCACCTCAGGATGAGAGATGTACTCGCTTTGCGGACTATCTGGTTGATAATTATGTAACAACAGAATCAAGATATCCTCCAGTGCTTTGGGATGAAGTCCCCTCAAATACAAAGCGTACCAACAATTCTGCCGAATCTTTTCATGCTCAATTCAATGAGCAATTTTATACATCCCATCCATCTATATTTGTGTTCATGGATGTACTAGGAAAGCTCCAGACTGCTACTTATATTAAGATCAGGAGTATCGGTAAACCAGCAACTACGCGGAAAGTTGAACGAGACAGGACAGAGTATGCCATGGCACAATACAACAAATTTATTTCTGGGGAAATAAACAGACACAATTATATGAAGTGTTTAGGTAACCGATTCACAGCAGGAACAAACATGTAACCTTGAGGTTTTTAACGCGATAAATAAATGACTATTTAAACTATTTTTATGGAAGAGAGGAGTGAAAAACGCGATGAATAAAGAACGAAAAACAATATCCTGCTTCAAAATCCTGCTTCCACCTCCCCGTGGTAAGCAGGGGGCAACAGATGATAACGTCTGGCTAACGGAAGAGGTGAACGATCATTAAAGAACTGCTACACAATCGGAAAAAACGTGCAATTGATACCAGATTCAGCCGCGCTTTTGATAGAAATATATCCACGCTTTCAATGATGACACGCCGCGCTTTTGATATGCCAATCCGCGCTTTCGTAAAACGCCATGAGGCAGGGGGGCGAGGTGAGGTAAGGGGACGAGGTGAAGTTTGTGTCTCTCGGGGTCTTCTTTTTGGGGGGAGGGGGCGGCAAGATGCTCCTACTTCCCTGCAGAGAGTGAACGCGAGGGGTCCGCCGATCGACCTTTGTTCCCCGCGCCTCATTTGCAAGGTCATGAATACACTGTTAGGGTTCAAGTTACTCGTCCCCACAGCCTCTCCTCCCGCCTGACCGTCACCTTGGTCGATTGAGGGATCCTTAACGGACCCTTAATGATCCCTTAATCGACCAAGACTGTCACGACATGATCGGGTGTCGCGGAAATACTAACGAGTGGAGGAATCAACGAGAACCTGGTTAATTAGCATGTCTTTTGTGTGATTAGCGGCGTCCATAAGGTCAGCGGGTTAAGGAAGCAACCTTATTAGCCACGCAAGGCGCACGGTTTCCGCTGCTCTTTTGTCAGTGCGGTGTGCGGGGTCCGAGTGTGGCCGCCCAGGATAATTGGGCCATAATTTTGAGCCAATTGTCTGCACGCTCATGAAATTACACTTAATATAAAATATTTCTATGAGAAGAGCAGGGCGAAGGGAGAAGGTGCGGAGCGGTAGGGTAGAACAAAAGTAACGGATTCAAACTGGAAAAAGAGTAGATTTAAAATTTTATTGGGAGAAACTGGTTTACAAATAGGGTGGTACATGATTGGAATGGACTCAGTCGTCAGATAGTTAGTGCAGAGTTAATAGGGAGTTTTAAAAGGAGGCTAGACAATTTCATGGATGGGGATGAAAGGTGGATGTAGGTTGTGTTAAGTAACAGGAACTACCACGTGTAGGTGTCGCACCATCTTGTAGCTTCCTTATGTTCTTATCAGCGGGGCATGATAGGGTGGGGTAGGGCGGGGCGAGGCGGGGCGGGGCAGGCGCTCCAGACCCGCTGATGAAAATCCAATACCCGCACGAAGCCGGAATTTGTCCTTGCTTGCAGACTTGTGGGAGGGCGAAACACACACACACACACACACACACACACACACACACACACACACACACACACACACACACACACACACACACACACACACACACACACACACACACACACACACACACACACACACACACACACACACACACACACACACACACACACACACACACACACACACACACACACACACACACACATACACACAAACACACACACACACACACACAGTCAAGAAAGGTCTTATAGGAATAAATATATTCGCTGGGCACCAAGTTCGTGGCATCTAATTAATTTCAGCGGCGATTGATGTGAGACTTATACTCTTCAAGGCCAAGAGGAGTTGAGAGAGGGGTAAGGGAGAGAGAGAGAGAGGAGGAAGGGGAGAGCGTTTAAACAGTTTCCCTTTGATAAAAAAATTCTTTGGTATAAACATCAAACACTCGAATAATTTATCTATTAATGCGTGGTGGTGGTGGTGATAGTGTGTGTGTGCGTGCGTGCGTGCGTGCGTGCGTGCGTGCGTGCGTGCGTGCGTGCGTGCGTGCGTGCGTGCGTGCGTGCGTGCGTGCGTGCGTGCGTGCGTGCGTGCGTGCGTGCGTGCGTGCGTGCGTGCGTGCGTGCGTGCGTGCGTGCGTGCGTGCGTGCGTGCGTGCGTGCGTGCGTGCGTGCGTGCGTGCGTGCGTGCGTGCGTGCGTGCGTGCGTGCGGTGCGTGCGTGCGTGCGTGCGTGCGTGCGTGCGTGCGTGCGTGCGTGCGTGCGTGCGTGCGTGCGTGCGTGCGTGCGTGCGTGCGTGCGTGCGTGCGTGCGTGCGTGCGTGCGTGTGTGTGTGTGTGTGTGTGTGTGTGTGTGTGTGTGTAGACATCGCCAAAGTGAATAATCTGGTTACCAAGCCATACACACACACACACAGGTTTATGGAACATCGCCGATTTAAATTCTCGCCGAAACACCAACCGTGAACGCTTGCCGACATGGACATTTTAACCTAACCTGGACAGTGTCACCTAACTTTAACTAACTGATCCAGTTACTGCTGGTATTTCCTCCCTGAATGCAGAAACAAGGGTAAAACCTGATTAAATGTGTATAATGGGTCCTGTAATATTAATAATTGCAACCTCGACGACGGCGGCGAGAGCTCCGCTAGGCGACAGGTCCAGGTAACCCCCCCCCACACACACAAGCACTAATGGCACAGCAGCTTAGAGAGGGGTGGTAGAGGGGAGGGGGTTGGCACTGACTTGTTTGATA
>JACEEZ010004008.1:5000-10000 GCA_016584305.1 Chionoecetes opilio | reverse complement strand
ACATGTGCAGTAATAACACTTCATATTAATAACAGCGCGTGGCGTATATTCTAATAGAGCTGAAAGTCTCTACTGCCTTGTTTATGTGTGACATTGTGTGGAGAGGAACTGCAAGCATGCCAGGGCAGGGTAGGTAAAGGAAAGATGGAAAAGAGAGAGGAGACAGAGGAGATTAGGAAAAAGAGCGGAGAGGGAAAGGAAGGGAGAGATGGGAAAGAGAGGAGGCAAAGGAGAGATGGAAAAGAAGGGAGAGGGAAAGGAAGAGATGTGGAAGAGAAAAGAGGCAGAGGAGATTGGGAAAAGAAGGGAGAGGGAAAGAAATGTCATAAATAAGATTGGGTAGAGTTCTTTTTCATCTCCACTTTGGTTCTATTCCATCTCCACTTTGGATTTTTTTCATTTCCACTTAGGTCTTTTCCATCTCCACTTATGTTCTTTTTCATCTCCAATTAGGTCTTTTTCATCTCCACTTATGTTTTTTTTCATCTCCACTTAGGTCTTTTTCATCTCCACTTATGTTCTTTTGCATCTCCTCAGGTCTTTTTCATCTCCACTTATGTTCTTTTTCATCTCCACTTAGGTCTTTTTCATCTCCACTTAGGTCTTTTTCATCTCCACTTAGGTCTTTTTCATCTCCACTTATTTATTTTCCATCTCCAATTAGGTCTTTTTTATCTCCACTTAGGTCTTTTTCATCTCCACTTAGGTCTTTTTCATCTCCACTTAGGTCTTTTTCATCTCATCTTAGTTCTTTTCATCTCCACTTAGGTCTTTTCCATCTCCACTTAGGTCTTTTTCATCTCCACTTAGGTTTTTTTCATCTCCACTTATGTTCTTTTTCATCTCCACTTGTGTTCTTTTCATCTCCACTTAGGTCTTTTTCATCTCCACTTATGTTCTTTTTCATCTCCACTGAGGTCCTTTTCATCTCCACTTCGGTCTTTTTCATCTCCACTATGTCTTTTTCATCTCCACTTATGTCTTTTCCATCTCCAATTAGGTCTTTTTCATCTCCACTTATGTATTTTTCATCTCCACTTAGATCTTTTTCATCTCCACTTATGTTCTTTTTCATCTCCACTTAGGTCTTTTCCATCTCCACTTAGGTCTTTTTCATCTCATCTTAAGTCTTTTCCATCTCCAATTAGGTCTTTTTCATCTCCACTTAGGTCTTTTTCATCTACTCATAGGTTTTTTTCATCTCCACTTAGGTCTTTTTCATCTACTCATAGGTTTTTTTCATCTCCACTTAGGTCTTTTTCATCTCCACTTATGTTCTTTTTCTTCTCCACTTAGGTCTTTTTCATTTCCACTTATGTTCTTTTTCATCTCCACTGAGGTCTTCTTCCTCTCCACCTAGGTCTTTTTCATCTCCAGTAGGTCTTTTTCATCTCCACTTATGTCTTTTCCATCTCCAATTAGGTCTTTTTCATCTACACTTAGGTATTTTTCATCTACACTTAGGTATTTTTCATCTCCACTTAGGTCTTTTTCATCTCCACTACTGTTCATTTTCATCTCCACTTAGGTCTTTTTCATCTCCACTTAGGTCTTTTTCATCTCCACTTAGGTCTTTTTCATCTCCACTTAGGTATTTTTCATCTCCACTTAGGTTCTCTTTCATCTCCACTTAGGTTCTCTTTCATCTCCACTTAGGTTCTTTTTCATCTTCACATATGTTCTTTTTCATCTCCACATATGTTCTTTTTCATCATCACTTAGGTTCTTGTTCATCTCCACTTAGGTTCTTTTTCATCTCCACTTAGGTCTTTTTCATCTCCACTTAGGTCTTTTTCATCTCCACTTAGGTCTTTTCCATCTTCACTTAGGTCTTTTTCATCTCCACTTAGGTCTTTTTCATCTCCACTTAGGTATTTTTCATCTCCCCTTAGGTTCTTTTTCATCTCCGCTTAGGTTCTTTTTCATCTCCACATATGTTCATTTTCATCTCCACTTAGGTTCTTTTGCATCTCTACTTAGGTTAATTTTCATCTCCACTTAGGTTCATTTTCATCTCCACTTAGGTTCATTTTCATCTCCACTTAGGTATTTTTCATCTCCACTTAGGTCTTTTTCATCTCCAAATAGGTTCATTTTCATCTCCCCTTAGGTTCTTTTTCATCTCCACATAGGTTCATATCCATTTCCACTTCGTTTGTTTTTCATCTCCACTTAGATTTTTATTCATCTCCATCTCATTTCCATCCATTTTTTATTCATCTCCACCAAGTTCCATCTATCTCCACCCTTGCGTCACTTTCTCAGGTGTCTTTTTCAAACCTCTGACAGTTTCCCTGCTCTTCTCACTCCCTCAAGGGAATAAAATACACAGATTTATACTTTCCCCTTAACATATTATACTCAATTTCACGAACGTCTGCCTCCTTACTATTGCTTCCACATTTGTTATTTACTTTTGTTGATATGTATGAATATTACTTTATTTAAGGTTTGTTTGCATGATTTTATTTATATTTCATGTGAATTTTTTTTTTATTAGTTTTTTCTATCCACTACTATTTCTGACCTACTATTTCAGCTATTTTCACGTATTTGACTGGTTCTGTTTCCATGTTTTCGTACACTATTTTTTTGGTGTAATCATGGTTGATTGTTGCCCTACTGTTTTTATCGTCTAATTCTCTAGATATTTTTCATATATTCTGATATTTTCGTGTGCTTGGTTTGTCTTGCTTTTTGGTATTGTGCATTGCCATTTCCAGAGAGATAGACAAGGAGACTGATGGTGTAACAGTGAAACAGGGCAATAAAGTGTGTTACGTACTTGTGCTGGAAGTGTGAGAGGATAACCCACTGTTAAAGGGTAAGATAGACTTGGATTATGTGAGTGAGGGAAGGGATGTACGAGTGATAGAAGGGATGTACGAGTGATAGAACGAGAAGATGTGAGAATGACGCGAAATTTGTAGCGTCAACAACTTTACGTTGATTACATAAGAAAATAAGAACACAAGAAAATAAGGAAACTACAATAAGTCGTGAGACCTACACGTGTTACTGCCTTTTACTTAACACTACCTGCATCCACCTTTCATCACCATCCATGAAATTGTCCAGCTTCCTTTATTACGTGCAAATTGTTCACATAGGATCCTAGAATCTTATTTTATCGTATCTTATTCTTCACATCTTCAAGCTCCTCCTCCTCCTCCACCTCCTCACTCACTCACTCAACTAGACCTGACCTTCTTGCCTGGCATTATTCCCTCCTTCCTTCCCTTCCTTCTAACAAAACGAGGTCATTATATGGACTGACCGCCACAGGATAAAGGGTTTCGTAACGCCGTGTCCTTCGTGTATTCGCAGGGCACGACACACCCAGACCACGACACCCTTGGGTACGAACACGAACACACACACACACACACACACACACACACACACACACACACACACACACACACACACACACACACACACACACACACACACACACACACACACACACACACACACACACACACACACACACACACACACACACACACACACACACACATATACAGGGAACTCCGTAGTGTAGGGGTTAGCATGCTCGGCTCACAATTGAGAAGTCCCGGGTTCTATCCCTGGGCGGAGCGAAGACAGACGGGCGGTCTTCTTAAAACCCGAGCCCCTGTCCACCCAGCAGTGAATGGGTACGGGGTGTTAGCCGGTGGTTTGTGACCCGCCTCCCAGGGTGGTGGCTTCGGCCAACACAAAGCACTAAGGATGAATGATAAACAAAATGTTGATCTGGAGACGGGGCCATACGAGCGTTGGTCAGGCCCTGTAAAATACAACTAGGTGAATACAACTAGGTGAACACACACACACACACACACACACACACACACACACACACACACACACACATACATACACATACACCTACACCTACACCTACACACACACACACACACACACACACACACACACACACACACACACGCACGCACACACGAATATTGCCAACTAGCCGCAAAGCCGCCCTCCGGGCGGACTTTTTGGCTAGCTCCTGCGGAGGGCTATTGGTGGGCCTTCGGCCCACCAAACACAGACTCTCCAGATAGTCCCTTCTAGCTTTCCTAAAATCATGGATGTAGAAATGTATGTATTAACGCCAACCTATCACATCACCCCCAACCCATTCAGGCACCATTACCACACCCCCCACCCACCACACACATCACACCAACCACACACCCCCAACTTTCACTCACCCATTATGCATCACACACACCATTACACCACCTATTACACCACCCCCCCATCTATTCCCTACCACACCACCCACATCACTCACCCATTCCACCCCACCCCCACACACATTGCCACCCAACCCAACCCCCATTACCTTACCCCACCCATTCACCCCCCATATTCCCTCACCCTACCCAATTCCCATTCCTCCAACCCACTTTTCTCCCATTCCCATTCACCTAATCAGTTAAAATAAAATACAAACATTTTCGTTCATTCTCTAAAGGTTAAAAAAACAAAAAAAATATAACCCTCTCGAAACCGGTTCCTAAAACTTTGCCTTAAGGGATTCCGCCAAAACATGGGGGCGGCCCAAGGGCACAGGCACACAGACACACACACACACACACATACACACTTTCGCTTATATTATTATAGATAATAATAGAAAAATCAGAAAAATGACAAGCTTTTCTATATTTTATCCTCCTATAGTCCCCCCTCCGTCCTAATTATCCCCCTCCCCCTCCCCCCCACTCCACCCTTCCTGGCCTTCACAGTAAGGTGGCCACGAAACAATGGTGGGCCACAGTGACCTTGAGATTGATGGCCACATAATAGGAAAGTTGCCGTGTGTTTGGTCGATGTGTTTCGCTACTCAATTGACCTGCTAGGCTGATCTGACCCCGTTGTCTCGCCGTCTCGTGTTTGCCAGCCATCTCTCATTTCTTATTGGGTGGCCTTTTTTCCATATTGTTCATCATACTCATTCATCTACCGGTTTATTTGTTGTTATA
>JACEEZ010004007.1:45000-65000 GCA_016584305.1 Chionoecetes opilio | reverse complement strand
ACACACACACACACACCTCCACTGTGTTTGTGTGTGTGTGTGTGTGTGTGTGTGTGTGTGTGTGTGTGTGTGTGTGTGTGTATGTGTGTGTGTGTGTGTGACACCTGCTTACTAACTTGATTATGTGATTTTTTTGTTATCGTTAATGATAATTTTTCTTCTTAGTTCGTTTGTATCTTGCTTATTTATATATTTTCCCTTTTTTTTCTTTTTCTCGTATTCCTGAATTGTGCATTTTCATTTATCTATTTTTTCTTCAACTTCATTACGTCTATATATATTATTATTGTGCGTGTTCTCTCTCTCTCATTCCCTCTCTCTCTCTCTCTCTCTATCTCTCTCTGTCCTTCTCTCTCGTTCTCTCTCTCTCTCTCTCTCTCTCTCTCTCTCTCTCTCTCTCTCTCTCTCTCTCTCTCTCTCTCTCTCTCTCTCTCTCTCTCTCTCTCTCTCTCTCTCTCTCTCTCTCTCTCTCTCTCTCCTCTCTCTCTCTCTCTCTCTCTCTCTTCTCTCTCTCTCTCTCTCTCTCTCTCTCTCTCTCTCTCTCTCTCTTCTCTCTCTCATCTCTTCTCTCTCTCTCTCTCTCATAAATGAATATCCCCCACCGCTATTAGCACTATCTTAACTACCGTTATCTTTACAAGCTCTCAAAAATGTATTATTTTAATTGTTACACGCACTCTCTCTCTCTCTCTCTCTCTCTCTCTCTCTCTCTCTCTCTCTCTCTCTCTCCTCTCTCTCTCTCTCTCTCTCTCTCTCTCTCTCTCTCTCTCTCTCTCTCTCTCTCTCTCTCCTCTCTCTCTCTCTCTCTCTCTCTCTCTCTCTCTCAAATTTCATAGCCACGCACCATAATATATAGACGCAGAGTTTTACGCCGCCGTATTATTTACACCAGAGCGAGGCTGTATATCTGGTAACACTTATTAGGTTACCCCGGGGAAAGGGATTCGAGGTCGACAGAGGCTAGGCAGAGGTTTAAACATAGTAAAGGTGGTAGTAGTAGTAGTGTACGTGGTAGTAGTAATGGTGCCGGTGGTGGTAGTAGTGTAATAGTTGTGGTGGTGGTGGTGGTGGTGGTATTAGTGGTGATGGTACTGTACTTGTTGTGGTGGTAGTAATAGTGGCAGTATTAGTAAAAGTAATAGTAATAGTGGTGCAGCCAAATTCCCAACATCCGACCTCCGAACATCCGACTTGTCCAAACAACCGACTTTTTTCACCACCACATTGTGTCTTGTTTTGGCCATTTATTTTACTTGGTTTTTGTTTTGTTTATAGAAAACATTGATTTGTGGCTTTATTTATGCATGAATGTTACTTTCGCGTATACCACTGGATCGGCCTTCAAGAGCTGCATCTTTTATGTGCTATACCATTTTGTCCTTACTGTGATAATTTATGGTTACTGTGATATCCGAACATCCGACTATTCCAATTATCCGACCTACCTTCGGTCCCCCCAAGGTCGGATAATTAATACTTAGCTGTAGTAGTAGTAGTGTAGTTGTGGTGGTGACAGTAGTAGTAGAAGTAGTAGTAAAAACAGTAGTAAAAGTAGGAGTAATAACGATAATAGTAGTCGCATAGTAGTAGCAGTGGTAGTAGTAGTGGTAGTCGTGGTATTAGTATTAGTATTAGTATTAGTATTAGTTATTATTATTATTATTAGTAGTAGTAATAGTGAAAATAAGTGAGTAGCATTGAGTGGTTTAATGGCCTACTCGTTACCATTCTCAACTCATAAGAGGTACAGGGTTCGTATCCCCCAGCCAGGCGTAAGACAAAATTCCACTATTTGTGTTATATTCTAGTCTTTGTATACATGATATACTGTATTTGATAAGATAAAATATGACCTTACTGTATTGTAAGATCGAAAGAAAGGCTACAATTACATAACCTTCTGTGTGTGCGTGTATGTGTATGTGTGTGTGTGTGTGTGTGTGTTGTGTGTGTGTGTGTGTGTGTGTGTGTGTGTGTGTGTGTGTGTGTGTGTGTGTGTGTGTGTGTGTGTGTGTGTGTGTTTAGTGAGTGTGCGTGTGTATTCATTTATTCATCTAGTTGTATTCATCTAGTTGTGTTTTACAGGGCCTGAGCATCGCTCGTGTGGCCCCTACTCCATATCAACATTTATATAATTCATCCTTAGTGCCTAGTTTTGGCCGAAACCAGCACCCCGGGAGGCGGGTCACAAACCCCCGGCTAACACCCGGTACCCATTCACTGCTGGGTGGACAGGGGCTTGGGTTTTAAGGAAACAGCCCATCTGTTTCCGCTCCGCCCGGGGATCGCACCCTGGACCTCTCGGTTGTGAACCGAGCATGCTACCCCTACACTACGGAATAAGCTTCCTGTGTAAAGACGACAATAGGACAAAGCCATATAGAAAGAATAACAAACTAATAGGGTCAGGATACACAATTTACTTTTCTGTCCACGTATGTCGCACAAAAAAACCCAACAAAATATGCCCCCCTCAAGACGGACAGACAAGTGAGTTACAACAAATATGATCAATGCACAAAGCTGTGAGAGCGATGCAGCCATGGACTTACTGTATAAAGGATGGAGAGGCCGTCAGTTGGGCACGGTGAGCTGGAAGTAAAGCCAGATTAAAAGTCCCATGGGAGCCATCGGCCGCCATATTGGTTCCGGACGGGTGACGTTGCTGTCGTTATTATAGTTATCAATATTAGTATTGCTGTCTCCCATGAAAATTGAATGAAGCAGTAAGATAAATGATAAGTGAGTACCTATCACGGGAAATTGTAGATTTTTACCTCCCGAAATAACAAACTCCTGGGCAATTTGTGCTAACTGGCAATTGTACTGACCTGAACCAATATGGCCGCTGTGACGTTTCTCAGGCTTCAAATTGCAAGGCTGATGGCCTCCCCACCCTTTATAGCTTCATGGATGCAGCGGTGGTAGTGGCAGTGCCCGTATTATATTTGCCAACATAATGCAGGCTTTCTCGCATATTCCAAGTGGCGTCTTTAAAATAAATAAGATGAAGAAAAGAAATAAAAAGTACACATAATATACAAACAAAAGTTTATTTTATAAAATAGTGAAAAGGTTCACTTCCTTTGGTTCCGTTCTTTCTTTCTCTCTTTCTTTCTGTGTTTATCTCTTTGTAATTGAATTATCAGCCCGGTCTTCGTACCATTTTGTTTTACATTGAAATATCATGAAAAAAACATAAATAGTATAAACAAACATAAACTACAGGTATAATAATAAAAATATAGATATTAATAACAATACATAAAAAAACAAGCAATAACAATAATAATATATTCACACAATCTTGATCATCCAAATAAAACAAAATTACATCCCAGAACAGAGACAATAAAACCAAACAAGTAATGGAACAACAACAACTATATATTATGACAAACAAAAATAAAATAAAATAAGCAAAAAACTAATAAAAAATAAGTCACTCAAATTGTTTTTTTTCTGGCTTTTTTTAATATAAAACCCCAGGGGAGTAGGACTGGTGAAGGGGGGAGGGGAGGAGTGGGTAGGGGAGGAAGGTGGAGGAAAGGGGGGTGCCTGACCAAGGCCTCCTAGGTGTTTTAGGAGACCTTGGCCTGACCCACCACTTTACTCTATTTCAATTCTCCTTTTTACATCACGCTTTGGGAATCTCTGTACAGGACCAGTATTAATATTTTTAGTATTTGTATTATTATTAGTAGTAGTAGTGGTAGTAGTAGTAGTAGTAGTAAAATTAGTAGTAGTAGTGATAGTAGTAGTAGTAGTGGTGATAATAATCATATCAGTAATTAGAACAATATTAATAAATAATAATAATAATAATAATACCAATGGACTGTTTGCCAAACTCACAGCTGCATATATGTGTGTGTGTATCTGTGTGTGTGTGTGTGTGTTTGGTGTGTGTGTGTGTGTGTGTGTGTGTGTGTGTGTGTGTGTGTGTGTGTGTGTGTGTGTGTGTGTGTGTGTGTGTGTGTGTGTGTGTGTGTGTGTGTGTGTGTGTGTGTGTGTGTGTGTGTGTGTGTGTGTGTGTGTGTGTGTGTGCGTGCATGCGTGCGTGTGTGTGTGTGGTGTGTGCGTGTGTGTGTGTGTGTGTGGTGTGTGTGCATATATGTTTGTGTGTGTGTGTGTGTGCATGTGTGTGTGTGTGTGTG
Organism: Chionoecetes opilio; assembly: GCA_016584305.1. Lineage (NCBI taxonomy): Eukaryota > Metazoa > Arthropoda > Malacostraca > Decapoda > Majidae > Chionoecetes > Chionoecetes opilio. The sequence goes on along the minus strand of JACEEZ010004007.1, from coordinate 60,843 downwards.
TGTGTGTGTGTGTGTGTGTGGTGTGTGGTGGGTGGCGTGCTTGGGGATTAGACACTGGGGTCGGGGTAAAGGAAACTTGTGACACTAGGAGGAGTTTCAGAAGGCAGGGAACTAAAGTGATTCGTAGGAAGAGAGAGAGGAGGAGGTTAGTTAAAAATGGGAAAATGGACAAAAAGAAGAGGAGTAGCTTGAAGGTTTACTATACAAACTGTAGGAGTATTTTAAACAAGATAGATATCCTGAGAGGAATAAATAGTGTAGAGGATTTTTATATAATAGCATTAACAGATACATGTTTGGGTATGTCAGGAAAAGTATTTGATCCGGAGGTCGAGTTAGCTGGGTATAAGTTATTTCACAAGGACAGGTTAGGTAGGCGAGGTGGAGGACTTGCGCTTTATGCAAGAGATACATTGCAGTGTTGTGTTAATAATGTTATAAAAAAAGATGACAGCATAGAGTCTATATGGGTGGAGTTTACAGAGGGACTTAAGAAAATGGTTTTGGGTGTAGTGTATAGGCCTCCCCACTTATGTAAAGAGATTTCTGCTCATATATGGCAAAAAATAAACAAGGCTTGCAGATATAATCGATTATGCGTGATAGGAGATTTTAGTTTTAGGAATATAGACTGGGATTTAATTATAGGAGACAAAGACGCAGAGGAACTGTTAAATATAATCCATGATAACTTCCTAAGCCAAGCAAAAGAGGAACTACTAGAGGAGATAATATTATAGATCTTTTACTGAAAAACAGGGAAGATTTAGTTACAGAGGTGGAGGTTGGTGGACAGTTAGCTAACAGCGACCATTATGGAATCAGATTTTGCTTAAAATGGTAAGTTGGAAAAATAAGTGTCAATAAACACAGAATACGTAATTTCAGAAAGGCCAATTATGCAGGATTAAGAAAACACCTAGAGAGGATTAACTGGGTGTGTGGGATGGAGGGGAAGAAATGTTTCAAGGTCAGCGCGGTGACAGCTGGAAAGGCCAATTATGAAGAATTAGGAAGACTCCTGGAGGAGGTTATCGGGATGGTTGGGATAGAGGCTAAGGAATGTTCCAAGATCAGCGCGGTGGCAACTGGAAAGACCAATTATGCAGAATTAGAAAGACACCTGGAGGTGATTAACGGGGTGAGTAGGATAAAGGAATGTTACAAGGTCAGCGCGGAATCAGCTGTAAGTGAGGTCGGGGCGGAGAAGGATTATACATTATTTGTAAGGAATTTAATTGCAAGACAAAAATAAAATATTATTAGTCTAGTCGGAAAAAGGGGGTTATCGTGCACCCCCGGAAATATACTTCTAATTGGTGTTTCTGGGTGGGAAAATATGTGTAAAAATTATTACCCTTGTTAAAAGGGCATCCGGACGTCCCACGTATGATTTTTATGCAAATTAGTGCCGCCATCACCGATTTTTTTTTTTTTTCACAATAACTCGCTAAATGTGCAGATAGGTGAACGAACAAGGTGTCTAGACCCATGTTTTTAGGGCCACACATCATGATAAAACTCGTTTTAACGTAATCAAATGCATTTATAGCAATTTAGTATCCAAATTTTGCTGTCATTGCCAAAAAATAGCATTTTGTCTAGTAGGAAAAGGGTTTATCGTGCACAACCCAGAAATATACTTCTAATCGGTATTTCTGGGTGGGAAAATATGTGTAGAAAACTATTAGCCTTGTTAACAGGGCATCCGGATGTTCCACGTATGATTTTTATGCAAATTAGTGCGCCGCATCATAGCCTCGCGGGAAGGCGAACGCGACGCAACCACAACGTAACCAAAGACTACAATCTGCTAATCTGCTAATTATTTGTCGTGATTTGAATTGGCCAATAGTATTGGCTAACACAAACTGCAAGTGCAAGTAATAAGGTGCATGTAATAAGTGATTTATCTTTCCCATTCCAGATAAACAGGACAATTAAGCTATCATGCCCAAAAGAAAACGTGACCAAGGTCCACACCCTGTATCCACCAAAGACATGCATGTTAAATGCATCCTTCTTGTGTAAAATATTTCTGACCATGGTCAGTTTACACCATTCAGCGAAATAAAAAAAAATGCAAGTGCAAAACTACAACAACTTCATAACATTCGAGACCAACGTCTCAAACAACCACATGAATCTCCATATAGAATGCAACACATGTGTGACCAGATCCCTAAAGATCACCCAGATGACCTTACAAGCATTGGGTATCACAGGAAGTGATATTTGCGTTTTATTGGCAACCTCCATCGTCTAGGAGATGGTACATGTACAGAACCAGAAGCATCAACCTCACAAAGGCATCACTCTCCTCGTAAATTGTCTTCAGCTGGACCTATCTTTCCACCAAAGTGTATTTGCTGTGGCCAAATAGAGATTAAAGATTGTGGCCGCAAAACTCAGAGACCTCAATGGTTTTCATCTTATAAGAACAAAACAAATGTATGGGAACAAATTGAAGCACAAGCTCAGAAAATGGGTCTATTTCGACTTCATGGACATGTGAAAAATAAAGACCTTTTTGCTTGTGAGGCCAAACACCATCCATCATGTTTCCAATCTTTCCGTACAGCGTTTGCAAACTATGAGTGAGGAATTCGCAGAAGTGAAGGAGCAAAGGATACTGAGCATGATCTCATGTTAGCTGCCCACAAGAGGGCATTCAGTGCAGTACTGGAACACATAAAAACTCTTGCTATCCAGCAAAATGAGGTTCTAGGACTAACTTCCTTGCGCTTGCTCTATATTGAAGAACTAAAACAAAATGGGTACGATAACTTGAATTATCGTGCTAAGAAAATACTGAAACGCCTACAGAATTACCCAATCAAGGACCATGTCTGCTTCATAAAGATCAATAATGACAAATCTGATGCCATTTCTTTTTGGCTTGTATACAACTCCAATATTACCATTTTTAATGCTCTTGCGCGAGCATACAATCTGGGAAGCACAGACAAGTTCCATGATGTTGCTCTCCTTCTTCGGCATAATATTTTGCGATCCTTTGATAAGTCAAAAAGCCTACCATGGCCATTAACTGCTGATGACATGGAGCTTAGTTATGAAAGGCTCCTACCTCCAGACCTCATTCGGTTCTTAAGTATGGTTATTGAAGGCAAAGAAGATGTGGAGATAGGACAGAAAACAAATCGTCTGGTATTCTCAATTAGGCAGGACCTGTATCGTGCAGTGTCAGAGGGAAAATGGAAGTTACCAACACATGTACTGTTCTGTGTGACTATCAGATACTTATTCCAAAGCAAGCAGCTCACCAAAATAGTACACAGGCCTGGTCACTCTGAAAGTTATGACTTTGGCTTAGAGTTGGAAAGTCACCTGGCCAAGGCCATGGATGAAGTCTCAACCTATCTGACGCCCCAAATTGTAACAGGAAAGGGCAATACTGTATTCCACTGTGATTGGGACAATCTGAACAAAATCACCACAAATGTGCATGGCAGTAACATTGCGAACAGTGCTGGGGGAATCATGATGCAGGAGGTCAAGCCTGGGTATGAGAAGCCTAAGGCCAGATTGCTGCCTATCATTGACAAGTCACAACAACGTAGCCTGAAATGCGACACACCAGCAACTCTTCCACCTTTGCACTTCAATCGTGTTGGCCCAAAGTTTCCCAGTGGCTCATCATTTTTACCAACTTCAGAGAATGATACAGTCTATTCTACTGAGATAAAGGTATACTACATCTGGCTCTTCAGTAGATATATTGGAAGCAGTGGCAGGCAGCTAGTTCCTGGACTAGGGGGATTTTCTTCTGCAACTAGGACTCCCCCACCTGCAAAAACAACAGTGGACTACTTCATGCCCTAGTTACAGAGCTTCTGAAACGCTCAGAAACTGCCACAGCTGAGGTGGGTTATAAGTTGGTTTTTAATACATTTGATCTTGGTGTCTGTATGAAGGTCTTTCCCATCATCTGGCGATGGCCAGAAGAATTTGCCAATCATGTGATTATGATTGGACCCTTTCATACAACAATGAACTACATTGGAATGCTCACTGGTCATAATATGTTTGGGTCTGGATGTGCAGAGATTCTGTATGAGACACAGCTGGTAGCAAGTGGGTCACTTAAGGGTGTTATCATTGAAATGTCATATGCCAAGGCTCTCTTTTGCCTCAGAACCATGTGTGAGGCAATGGATAGGTTACTGATGGATCAATTTGCTCAGGAGGAGAACATCCATTGTTGACCCTGCTGCACTTCTCAACATAATTCAGTCTTGCAATCATGAATATCTTGATGAAGCCCTGAAAGATAGCTCTACTCTGAATCTCATCAACAAGTATCATGCCTATGGGGAGAAGGTGTGCAAGGGGAAGGGAGCTGGGGAAGAGAGCTGCTTTGTGGATGACTTTTGTCAATCATTATCACCTCATCTTTATGCTCCTTCACTCCATCAAGACCAATAACATCCAGCTGTTCCACAAGTGTAATGGAGACATGGCAGCACTCGTCTTCGCATTTGATGGGCACAACTACTCCAGGTTTGTGCAATTTAGATGTAAAAATTCAAGGGTTTTATAAAGCTTAAAATATACAATAAATTTTTATGCCATATGAAAAAAAATGTATGCAATAAATATTCATATACATGATATGTACCTTGCTGAATTCACAGATATCTGGTGTGGCTTGAGGTGCACCTGACAAACATACAGAAGACACATCCAGGAGCCAAGGACCTGCTCCCCAAAGGGGCAATTGCAGTAGCCCGCTCAATGATACCAAGGGCACTAAGTGCAGTTGACAAGACAATGGAAGAAACATTCATGCGCTTTGCTAAATCATTAGGTATATCTTGAATTTCATTCAGTAAGAGTCGATGTATTTGAAAAGTTAAAAGAAGCTACCCAATGTAAAATGTGTTTCATATTTTTCAGGTGGCTTTGCTGGATTGTACAGCAAGTTTGGGGCATACCAGAGATGGTGTCGCACAACATCTGCAAGGGCCCAGTTTTATGAAAAGACCCTTGAGATGGTTGACCTGATTGATGATCCAGACTGCCCAAGGGCAGGGAAACATCGTGAGCTGGAAAAGGCAGATATCAAAAAGAGTGAGGAGGCTGTTCAGCGAGTCCTCACTGCTGTCAGGAACTTCACAAATCCCTTCACTATCACAGACAAGGACATACTTTATTCCTTGGCTTCTGGTTCTCCTGTCCCGATGCATGTTGAGATGGATGTGCTCAATGCAGAAGCTATGGGTGAAGCTGCCAAAGCTGAATTTGTTGGACGCCTACAGAGTGGAGAGCCAGGAAGTTTTTTCAACCCTATCAAAAAGAATACGCTAAACCCCATTGAGGCATGCAACAAGAAGGTCACCCTTACATCCTCACTTGGGAAGGTAAACAGATCTTCAGTATCTTATTGTTATTGTACTGTTTAAATCTTGTTTTTAAACACTAGGCTATATTTTTGCACTTTAAATTGTAAACCTGCATTTTGAAACGTTGCACATTTGATTAACATTTTACCATTTATCACCTAGGTCATCAAGTATCAGGAGCAAAGTAACCTTGCATTCATGCTCCTTGTCAAGTCCCAGAGGCAAGATGAACCATTGGACTTGGAGGAACTCATGAAGTATTGCCTGATGCCTGTGCCCCCCAGCCTTGGAACACCAGACGGCTTTTTCTCTAAGACAAACAAAGCCATCCTTATGCACTGCCTTCTGGAAGACACCACACCAGTAGATCTGCCATACCCAAAGGATGCCCTTTTCTGACAAGATGGCATGGCACTACTGCATACCCTAGCAAACCTGCCCCCAACATGTGGTGAGATATGTCTTCAAATGCTTGATCAGATGGTTGCCAAGAAGCACTTCTTTTTCTCAACTGACAGTTATCATCCTGAATCCATCAAAGCCCAGGAGAGGTTGAGACGTGGCAGATCTGAGAAAATCATCCTGGCTGGACCAGCAACCAGGAAGCCGTATGATTTTAAGACCTTCCTGGCAAATGATGACAACAAGAAGCAACTCTGTGAGCTTATGATAAAACTATGGAGTAGTCCACTGGCAGTTTCAAGGCTGGACAAAACTGAGATGGCTGTGTTGTTTGTGGAGGGGAGAGCCCATCAACTGGTCTCATCCAACAGTGAAGTAAGTTGACAAGTATTTAAAATATATATATATATATATATATATATATATATATATATATATATATATATATATATATATATATATATATATATATATATATATATATATATATTGTCATTAAATATCACATTAATATCAATCTTTCAATTTTCTTCTCTAATCCAGTGCCTCTTTGTTTACTAGGTTGAAGTACGTGAGCTACACACTTTGTACAGCAACCAGGAAGAGACTGATACGCGAGTGGTACTGTACTTACATCATGCTGCTTCCCTTGGATATAAGAATGCTGTGGTCAGAACACCTGACACAGATATTTTTGTGATTCTCCTCTACCATGCTCATGCTATCAATCTGACTGCATACGTGGACATAGGGTCAGGGAAACATCGACAACTACTCAACATCTCTGAGCTTGCAGAATCTCTGAGAGGGGACTACTGTGCCACACTTCTTGGGTTCTATGTTTTCAGTGGAGAAGACTGTACCAGTGCCTTCAAAGGCAAGGTGAAGGTGGGGTCACTGAAAAAGCTGGAGAAGATCCCCAGTTTTCACAAGACATTCAGGCAACTTGGTGATGACTGGAACATCAATGCTCAGGTGCTGAAGAAATTGGAACAGTTTACCTGCCTGATATATGGACAAGGTCGCGAGTGTTCAGTAGACAATGTCCGAGCCAAGCTGTTGCGCAAGATGGTTGGGGAAAACAACACTCACACTTTCAAGTCCAAAGTTGATTTAGCTCGCCTTCCTCCCTGTCACTCTGCACTAAAGCCACACATTGACCGTGTGAACTATCGTGTTGCTTTGTACAAACGAGCTCATGAATCCATTATAGAGAAGCCAAAGCCCTAGGATGAGGGGCAGGGATGGACGAGGACTGATCAGGGAGTATTGGAACTAATATGGTCTTCAGGTCCTATCCTACCAACCTCACTGGTTGATCTCCTGGATACAAGTGATTGTGAAGAGGAGCATGAAGAAGTAGATGAGGCTGAGTTTGACTTCGATAGTTTTATTGAAAGTGAAGATGATCAATCATGAATCTGATATTCTTTCAATTGAATGTACAGTAAAAGAGAAACAGTTATGTTAAAATATTTGTATCAAAGTTTATAACTAAATAAATAAAAGAAGTTTTTTCTTATAATTGACTCCCAAAACATGTCTTGACACCTACATTGTTTATTAATCTGCAATAATTAGCAGATATATGTAGTGTAAAATGTGATTTTTTGGCAATGGCAGCAATATTTTCATACTAAATTGCTATAATGCATTTGATTCCGTTAAAACTAGTTTTATCATGATCTGTGGCCCTAAAAACATGAGTCTAGACACCTTGTTTGTTCACCTATCTGCCACATTTAGCGAGTTACTGTGAAAACTAGTTTTTTTGGTTATGTCGGCAATAATTTGCATTTTTTTTTTTTTTTTTTTTTTTTACATATTTGAGCCTATAGCGCCTGTAGGCAGTGGTGACCCAGGGCTCGAATGGTAGGTAGGCTCTGGAGGTTCACGTGAGGGCTGTGATGATAGTTGGTCCTCGCCCGTGGTGGCGCAGGCAGGATTCTTATAGTGACGCCTGTGATTAGAGGCTCATGCCGCCCCCCTGTGTCCCCCGATGCACTCGCAATCGAAGTAGAGTTAATGGGCAGGGCATGTGGGTGTTCTTAGGCCACTCGACGGTGCAGAAAGGTTTTGGGATTCTTCGGGGATCGAACTCGGGTCACCGAGAACGCCAGTCGGAGACGCTAACCACTCCGCTACCGCCTCCCCGATAACAATCATACGTGGGACATCCGTATGTCCTGTTAAATAGGCTGATATTTTTCTACACAAATTTTACAACCCAAAAATACCAATTAGAAGTATATTTCTGGGTGGTGCACGATGACCCCCTTTTCCTACTAGACAAAATGTGATTTTTTGGCAATGACAGCAATATTTTGCATACCAAATTGTTATAAATGCATTTGATTACGTTAAAACTAGTTTTATCATGATCTGTGGCCCTTAAAACATGGGTTTAGATACCTTGTTTGTTCACCTATCTGCACATTTAGCGAGTTATTGTGAAAAATATTTTGTCGGTAATGGCGGCACTAATTTGCATAAAAATCATACGTGGGACATCCGGATGCCCTGTTAACAAGGCTAATCATTTTCTACACATATATTCCCACCCATAAACACCTTTTAGAAGTATATTTCCGGGGGGTGCACGATAACCCCCTTTTCCGACTAGACTATATAGGGCGATAAGATCAATGAAGAGTGACCCGAAATGGATGACAACTAGTTTAAAACACAGCATTGGAGTAAAAAGAAACATGTATTTAAGGTTCAAGGCTGGACAGGTAAGCAAAGAACAGTATAACGTGATGGCGAGGACAGTGAAGATATTAACAGGAGTAGCTAAGAACAATTATGAGATTATAGTAGCAGGACAGGCGAAAAGCGACCCAAAGGGCTTCTATCAGGTATGTAATACCAAGACAAGGGAATAAGTAGGGTCTTTTAGATTGTCGGGTCCCGAGGCGAGTCTCTGAACACCATCACCAGGGTAATAATTGTCTGTGAGCACTGACAGCAGACCTTTTTCTGTCTCCTCTTACTGTCTCTATTCTCATTTTCAATCCAAAGCTGGCTGTTGCGTATATGTGCGCAATGGCATCACTTGCTCTCGTGCCCACGGCCTTGAATCTTCCGAATTTTCTACCATCTGGCTTCGACTTCAATGTCACTCTCCTACTAAATTTATCTGTGCTGTATATCTCTCACCTAACTCCTCTGACTATGTAAAATTCGATACCCGGACAGTTTGCCTACGGACAGTTTGCCTACGGACAATTTGCCTACGGAAAATTTGCCTACCGGACAGTTTGCCTACGGACAGTTTGCCTACCGGACGTTTTGCCTACCGGACAATTTGCCTACGGACAATTTGCCTACGGACACTTTGCTAACTAACTAACCTAACCTAACCTAACCTAACCTAACCTAACCTAACCTACCCTAACCTAACCTAACCTAACCTAACCTAACCTAACCAAGGTAAAGACATTTTTTTTCTATGGAAACACTGAGGCAAAGTGTCCGTAGTCAAAGTGTCCGTAGGCAAATTGTCCGGTAGGCAAAATGTCCGGTAGGCAAATTGTCCGTAGGCAAACTGTCCGGTAGGCAAACTGTCCGGCAACTTTAAAATTCTTCGACTATTTAACATCAAAAGTGGAGTACATCTCATCTCATTTTCCTTTAGCAGAAATTTCCATTCTTGGAGACTTCAATGTTCACCACCAGCTTTGGTTATCATCTTCATTCACTGACCAACCTGGTGAACAAGCCTACAACTTTTCTATCCTCCAAGCAGCTGGTGCAGCACCCTACCCGTATTCCTGACCGCCTTGGAGACACGCCCAACATTCTTGATATTTTCCTAACTACTAACCCTTCTGCTTACTCTGTGAAACTATTCTCTCCGTTGGGTTCCTCCGATCACAATCTTATTTCTGTAACCTGTCCTGTCGCTCCGGTGCCGCCTCGGGATCCACCTAAGCGGAGGTGCTTCTGGCACTTCAACTCAGCTAAGTGGGAAGACCTAAGGCTGTAGTACTCTGATTTTCCTTGGAATGATTACTGCTTCCATGTCAAAGACCCATCTCTTTCTGCAGAGCGCATAACTGAGGTCATAGTCTCTGGCATGGAGGCGTACATTCCACATACTTTCTCTAATCCTAAAGCCCGTCAACCTTGGTTTAACTCTGCTTGTTCTCATGCTGTACGAGATAGAGAGGTGGCTCACAAACGGTACCGTAAGCATCCATCTCCTGAAACTCATGCCCTTTATATTTCTGCCCGTAATCATGCCAAATCTTTACTTCAACTTACCAGAAACTCTTTCATTCATAGAAAATGTCAAAATCTTTCTGAATCAAATTCCTCTCGTGACTTCTGGCAAATAACATCTCTAACAATTTTTCTTCTGCATCTTTCCCTCCTATGCTTCACCCAGATGGCTCCACAGCTGTCTCATCTATTTCTAAAGCTGAACTCTTCGCTCAAACCTTTGCAAAACATTCCACTCTGGTTGACGAAGGGCTTCTTCCTCCTTCTCCTCCACCCTCTGACTATATTATGCCTGTCATTAAGATCCTTCGTAATGATGTTTTCTTTGCCCTTTCTGGCCTAGATCCTCGTAAGGCTTACGGTCCTGACGGAGTCCCTCCTATTGTTCTCAAAAACTGTGCTTCTGTGCTTGCACACTGCCTGGTCAAACTTTTCCGTCTTTGTCTATCTTGTTCCACCTTTCCTTCTTGCTGTAAGTTTGCTCACATCCAACCTGTTCCTAAGAAGGGTGACCGTTCTAATCCTCCAAACTACCGTCCTATAGCTTTGACTTCCTGCCTTTCTAAAGTTTTTGAATCCATACTTAATAAAAATATTCTTAAACTTCTATCTGCTCACAATCTTCTATCTGATCGTCAGTACGGTTTCCGTAAAGGGCGATCTACTGGCGATCTTCTAGCTTTCCTAACTGAATCTTGGTCATCCTCCTTTAGGGGTTTCGGTGAAGCTTTTGCTGTTGCCCTTGATATATCAAAAGCTTTTGATAGAGTCTGGCACAAATCTTTAATTTCCAAACTACCCACATTCGGGTTCTATCCTTCTTTCTGTACCTTCATCTTAAGTTTCCTTTCAAACCGTTCTATTGAAGCTACTGTAGACGGACATTCTTCTTCTCCTAAATCTATCAATAGTGGTGTTCCCCAGGGTTCTGTCCTATCACCAACTCTCTTTCTATTATTCATTAATGATCTTCTAAGTTTAACTCAAAGCCCTAACCACTCATACGCTGATGATTCTACCCTGCATTTTTCAACGTCGTTTATTAGATGTCCAACTTAACAGGAACTAAGTGATTCACGGAGAGATGCCGCCGAGCGCCTAACTTCTGATCTTTCTATAATTCACTGGTCAACACGATATTTCTGGCAAAAGGTTTTAAAACAAATTCTAACTGAATTTGGGCTGCTGATTACGAATATGAACTCAATATTTGTCTATCACATCAGGATTTCGCGATATAGCATTATGCAATTTTTGATGCAAATGACTCATCAGCCTATATATCGAAGGTTTCAAGATAAAAACACGTGATTTTTAGTAATACATTTTGTATATTCTTAATCAAGGAATTACAAAGATTACGAAGTCCATGTACAAGTAAATCAAATATAGTGACAGAATTGAAATAGAAAATATAAACAATACATATATATGGTGCACAGATCAATGGCAAGTAGCAGTTATGTGAATTTTTTTTTCTTGGCTGATCTCTGATGTACAGCTTCTGGGTTGTCTCTCATCAAGCTCCAGCAATAATCCGCCATCATATGTGAGTCCCACCGGCCTTGATACCGTTCTTCCATTGTTTTAATGTCCTGATGAAAACGCTCCCCTTGTTCCTCGCTCACATCCCCAAGGTTCTCCGGAAACTTGTCCAAATGGCTGTGTAAATAGTGAACCTTGATACTCATTCTACATCCAAGATCTCGCAGGCTCATTAGTAGCTCTTCCACAATCTCTTCATAGTTGTCTGCTTTCTTATTCCCTAGAAAATTCTTCACCACATTACAAAATGCATTCCAAGCTCTTTCTTCTGTCTCATTCATTGATGTGATAAAATTTGGATCTCTCATTAGTGTTCTTATTTGAGGGTCCATCAAATATTCCAGCCTTTTTCTTCTCTTCACTAAGACCAGGAAAAGTTGAACATATATAGCTGAAGCATTCTCCACTGTGATCAAGAGCTTTAACGAACTGCTTCATCAATCCAAGTTTTATGTGCAAGGGAGGAAAGACAATCTCTTCCTATCCACTAGAGGATCATTGATGACATTCTTATCGCCAGATGCCAAACTCTGTCGCTGAGGCCATTCTTTTTTCACCCAATGCTCTGCTGTAGCTCTACTGTCCCAGTAACACAGAAAACAGGGGTATTTTGTGTACCCTCCTTGCTGACCTAAAAGAAAGTTAACCATTTTCAAATCGACACAAATTAACCACCCATGAACATGATATTGGAACCTCTCTAGGACAATCTTGATGTTGTTATATTCTTCTTTAAGTTTTACAGAATGACCTATTGGTACAGAGCCATACTTATTTCCATTGTGTAACAGAACACATTTCAAACTTCTTTTGGAACTGTCAATAAAAAGCCTCCAATCCCTTGAATCATATGCTAGCAGTCCCATAAAAAGAAGTAGCCCTTCTACAGTACAATAGACAAGCTGGCCATCTGAATGGAAGTACTTACGCAGTTCTGCTTCCCTGTTACGATAAAATGAGACACCTGTGCCGGGTTTCAGCATTCGATTATCTTGCAGTCTTGAAGACAACAGTTCAGCAGACTCTTTTGGTAGATAAAGATCTCTAACCAAATCATTCAAAGCAGACTGAGTAAACAGAATTGGTTTGTCACAATCTTCATCAGATGGCTGAAAAATATCTGTAGTGTCTTCTTCATCAGTGGGAGCAGGTGAGCAGAGATCTGTTTCATCATTTTTTTGAAGCTCAGTAAATATTGGTACAGGTATTTCTTCACTATGGGTAACTGGTCGAATAGCTGAAGGGATACCTGGGTATTGCAAATATTTCTTGTTTTTCTTATTGAAACCTTTTACATTGACAAGGCAGAAATAGCAGTCATCTAAATGCTTGCTTGGTTCTCTCCAAACCATAGGCACTCCAAACTTAAGTTTAGCCTTCTTTCCTTGAGACCATGATCTCAAAGTCTCAACACAGGTTTTGCACACTTTGTGAGGAGCCCAATGCTTGTCTTGGTCTCCAAGTGGTACTTTGAAGTACGCAAAATACACGCTCTTAACAAAGTCAGTAATGTTGCGCCTCTGAGTCTTCAAAGTAAAGCTTCCACAGATGTAGCAAAATATATTTGGATCATTTGAGCACTTTCTTCTGTGAGATGTAGAGGCCATTGTTAGAGCAGCAACACCAACTGCGGACAAATAAAAGAAAAAGAGTTGTTAGCTACCTGAGTTGTTCCTTGAATTTGCTACCCAACCACCTACACCTTAGGCATTGTTTCACAAAAAAGAAACAACAGGAGAAATACAATAAATAACTCAATTCAATGTAAAATTCAATAATAAAACACTACCTGCGGACGATTGCTGTGCAAGTTGAAATGTGTTTGTTTACTTTCGTATCATAAAGAATGGGAATGTTATGCATGTTCAAAGAAAACGAAGATATTCTCCAGTTTATTGGGAGACTGAATTAAAAATAAACCATATAATCCGGCCCTTTTGCTACACTACTCAATAGAAGGATACATTTTTCTTGAAATTCATGAAAATGGAATATATACCTATAGCGCAAAAACGTGATGTGATAGAGAAAATATAAGATCAGATTTGAATTCAGCACCCTCAAATTAGTCTAAAACTGTTCTTAAATTCCATGCCAGAACTTTTTTTTTTTTTTTTTGACCAGTGATATAATTTATGATTGGGGCAAAGCAAACCTTGTTTTGTTCAATGCCTCAAAAACCCAATTTTTTCACCTATCTACTCGAGAAAACCTACCAGATAACTATCCCCTCTCCTTCAATGACACTCAAATGTCTCCTTCTTCTACAATGAACATTCTAGGACTAACCTTTACTAAAAATCTGAACTGGAAATCTCACATCTCATCTTTTGCTAAAACAGCTTCTAAGAAGTTAGGTGTCCTGTGGCGTCTGCGTCCTTTTTTTTCTCCCTCCCAATTGCTTGCTCTCTACAGGGGCCTTATCCACCCATGTATGGAGCATGTCTCACATGTTTGGGGAGGATCCACTCATACAGCTCTCCTAAACAGGGTTTAGTCAAAAGTTTTTCGTCTCATCAACTCCCCTCCTCTGACTGACTGTCTTCAATCTTTAAATCACCGACGCAATGTTGCTTCTCTTGCTCTATTCTACCGTTATATTCATGCTCACTGCTCTTCTGAACTTGCTAACTGCATGCCTCCCCCCCTCCCGCGGCCTCGCTGCACAATACTTTCTACTCATTCTCATTCCTATTCTGTCCATCTTCCTAATGCAAGAGTTAATCAGTATCGTTACTCCTTCATCCCTTTCACTGGTAAACTCTGCAACTCTCTTCCTGTTTCTATTTTTCCACTTTCCTATGACTTAAATCTTTTCAAAAGAAGAGTAACAAGACACCTCCCGAACTAAACTGACTCACACCTCTTTTTTATTTTATTCTCTTACTGTCTTCTTTATAGGGACTGGCAACTAGGCGGGCTTTGTGTTACCCATTTTCGTTGTGCCCTTGGTAAGTTCTTTGTGATGTAAAAAAAAAAAAAATTAAATAAATAAATAAATATGGAAAACATGCAAGCAGTCCGTTTTGTAGACTCAAATGAACAGTTACATTTAAATGAGCCTGACACAGACAATATTATATACAGAAGTGAGGAGGAAGGGGAGAAAATATGTCAAGAGTGTAATAGAGACCAGTGTGTTTTACATAAGACAGGTTCTTGTTAATATACAAAAAGTGATCAGAAGGATGCATTGTCATGAGAGTATCAACACCTCATTTTATTCACACCCTCAGGTCAGAGGTTAGGGGAGCAGCACCGAGGGATTGCACATACTTCGTCTTGCATGCGTAGTCAGTTCATTACGCATGTACGGTAACGTAAGATATGAGCTAATATAACGTATTTTTTTTTACTAACCATATACTCCATCGGAGCGAAATGCAACGTAGTACTAAGGGCATGAATATTTTAGAAATAAGGTCATAGAAATTAAGTAGGTTAAAGTAACCCTACGTACAGTAAAGTTGCCTCAAGACATGATATAAAAAGAGCTGTAGCGATGAGAGGAGCAGCAGATATACACTGAGCCCTGCGCTCACTGTAGACTTTCCTTAAGACACCCTTTGAATAAGTTCACATGTAAAAGACCTTCCCTCCCTTGTTAAGATGAAGGCCCTCTCCCGTACGACGCTACTTTTGTGCACCGTCAATATGGTAAGTGACATAGACTTTCTGTAGTGGCTGAAGTGTCTTTGATGTGTAGGTATATACCGTATCGTCATAAATAGATTGTATGTCTAGGAAGTGTTAGCTAGACATGAAGTGTTTACCTTGTGTAGGTGTATACCATGTTGCCCTAAGTAATTATATGCCTAAGAAGTGTTAGCTAGACATGAAGTGTCTTTATGTAGTTGTTTTAGCAGTAGCTATAAATATGTGTTAAATAAATATTGAGAATGAAAGCTGCGTGTGTCACAGCCCCACTAAGTACGGATTCAGCACTCTTGAAGTACTTTAGTTCCAACCTATAAGATAATGAACAGTGCAGCTATTTGTCATAAGTTCCTATGATAATTGGAATGAAAGTAACTAAGGCTGTAGGGACGACAAGATTAGAGCAGGATGAGGTCTTAAATACGGATGAGGATATGTGGAAAAATCTAAATTATTATTTCTTAAGTGTTTTTACTGAGGAGGATACACAGACAATACCTGAAAGTTAACAGATGTTCAAAGGAAGCGATGAGGAGAAACACAAAGATATTGTGATAACATGGGAAATGGTGGAAGAGCGTATTGATAAAATGAAGAATTTTAAATCGCCAGGACCAGATGAAGTGTATCCCAGAGTATTAAAATAATGCAA
>JACEEZ010004007.1:30000-40000 GCA_016584305.1 Chionoecetes opilio | reverse complement strand
GGGATGGTGAAGGTTAGGCTGGGTTAGGTCAGGTTGTAATAGAAGTATTTTGAGGTGAGGGTATTTGAAAAGTTGACTTTAGCCTGTGCGAGCTTGAACACGTTCCACATCTTTAGTGTGGACGTCTATTTCCTAGCGTAGATTACACAGCCCGAGAATATATTGCCATGTGCGAGGACGTAACGGCTACTTCATTTATTAGTGATGCTAGTGACAACATTTCATTTGTTCGCTCACGTTTACAGCCAAGCTCACGTGTTGCACACCTCATGCAAGCCAGTGCTTTTACGGAACCCCAAGCGAACAAAGATTACCAAACCTTTCGTTCTAGTTTTCTAGAATCCTTTGGGAGTAACGCAAAGCATAGTTTAGTGAAAGGAGTTAATTTAGCTGTTCAGACTTTGCTAAGCGGTGCTGCTACCACTGATTTGTTAGATGCACAGGTGGAAGCAAACCGGATTTCGATAGATTTCATCCAGTATTTGCAGGAGAATGGCTGGACACAGGGAGATAACATTTCACTTAGTAACAATCGCAAATTCCTTGAATTCTTTGTATACATAATGTTGCTAAGAGGTACCTTCCGGAAAAACTCTCTGTCTCTTAATTATAGTCCCCTAGAAATACTGTATGATTTTATATTGAAAAAACCCACCAAGATAGAAGAGAAAGATGGTGACATACGAACAACTGTGTCATTTGTAGCCACTACTCGGCCTGATGTACCCGGTAGGGATATAGATGTATCTTATACCACAGCTGTGGTCATCCCTAGTTCTCAACAAAGACCTATCTTGACATGCCATTATTGTCAACAAGAAGGACACACTGCAAATAGGTGCTTTATTAAAGCTAAGGAACGTCAACGCCAAAGAAAACTTGAAGCCGCTTCAAGACAATTACCTGCTTCAAGAAACTCAGACAGAAACAGAACCTCTACTGGTACACATGATCGCGCACGATCGACGACTGCTAACTGTAATCCCGCAAGACAGGGAAATACTGGTTCTGGAAACACTGCTATTTCCCGCGGTGCGGCACAAAATACTTCCTACTTTGTTATCCATGAGTGTTACGGACACTCTACGGAGAATTCCTTTACGGTTTCAGATTTAAAGACTCGAATGCGTCTGTAGCGCAATAACACTCAGTCGGAGAAAGCCGCACGCCCAGCACAAACCAGACCAGGCTTGTAGATACAACTGGTATAATTGATAATACTGTAACTCGGTTGAATGACCGAAAAATTATCTCATCCTTAATTGCCGCTTGCAGTCAAGCCAACATTTTGGCTCTACCAACCAGATTAGGATCCGTGAGAGCATATTTCGCGGTGGACACAGGCACAGCTGTTAACGTGCTATCCGAGAAGGCTTACCTTGCACTAAAAAGCGCGTCACGTGGCAGCTGCTGGCCTCTTAAACCAAACGATCTTAATATAGTGGGAGTTACTAACGAGTCTCTTAATATATTAAGAGTTGTTCGTCTGCCCGTTATGTTGGGAAAAGGTACGCCTACTATTCGTTTGAATTTTTACGTGGCTTCTAATTTTACGTTGCCCTCAGATGGATTATTGGGTTTAGCGTCTTTGAGAGCGAACCGGATGATAATACATCCAGATACCAATACCATAAGGTTCTTCAGGATGAATGTCAAAGCGATGGATCAACCCATTTGCTTAACTTCCCAAAATAAGGAAGTTCCTTGTAATGCACCGACCGTACCTAGTGTTCAGGTTTCTACTGATTAATTAATAAATGGAACACCTGTTAAGTCTGAAACTAATTCGCGCGTAGACGTTTCTAGTACCCTGCCTACAAATTCGTATCATCAAACAACGGTAACTGACCCTAGGGAAATGTGGAAAATCGTAAAGGCCACGGTAATTGGTAATCATGTAATTCCCCACCGTACGGTAATGCATATTCCCGTATCAGTTCCAAATACCACCGTGGGTTGTGGCATCTGAATAGAAGGCCCCAGCCAAGTGAACAGATTAACAGTGGAAGCAATCGTAAGGGAAATTCGTGAAGGAAATAAAGCCGTCGCTCTTGTTGTTAATGCGACTGGTGGTCCTGTCAAACTTCGACAAGGTGTATATTTAAGCCGTGCGTTAGCTTTTGACAAACAGGTAGTGCCAGAACCTTTGGACTTACCTACAGATTTTGTCAGTTCGGTAACTCCGTCGTCAAGCAACTCAAATTTGGCTCAAGCACAAACGCTTGACTCACTTGTCACTATTATGGATTATCCCAAGCACAAGGCTTCATTGTTAGAACTGCTTAAGCGGTACCGTGATGTTATAGCATTTCCCGGAAAACCGTTAGGTTCAACTGATAAAACTAACCACCACATTAAACTTAAACCTGGAACACATCCTGTGTATATTCCAGCATATCGTCTACCTCACAGTCAAAGACTAATTGTTGATGAGCAAATTAAAGATATGTTGCATCAGGGTTTTATCCAAAATTCCCGTTCACCGTGGAACTCACCTCTATTCCTCGTTCCTAAAAAGGACGGACAGTTTAGACCTGTAATTGATTTCAGGAGAGTAAATTAAGTCACGGAGGATGATAGGTATCCCTTACCTGTCCTAAAAGACTTGTTAATGTCATTGGGACCTGGTAACACTATGTTCAGTAGTCTTGATTTGGTTAGTGACTACTGGCAGGTGCCGATGGCTCCTGCATCTAGTGAAGTTACTGCCTTTAGCACTCCTAGTGGACACTACGAGTGGCTCAGAATGCCTTTTGGTTTAAAGTCAGCCCCTATTACTTTTCAAAGAATGATTAATAATTTATTTTCCGATATGCTTGGCAAAAATGTCTATGCTTACCTTTATGATCTTATCATTTGCAGCAAAGACTCGGAGTCTCATTTTGCTAATTTAGAAGCAATACTCCTGAAGTTAAAAGATGCTGGACTCAAAGCTAAACTGACTAAATGTGAATTCCTAAAGTCTAAAATCACCTTTTTAGGCCATGTGGTAGATGGTGATGGACTTCATATCATGTCAGATGAAATAACTACAGTTACAAATCTCCCGCGACCTCAGAATGTAGACAATGTCCGCTCTTTCATTGGGTTGTGTGGTTACTATAGATCATTTATATCCAATTTTGCAGCGGTTGCATCGCCCTTAACAAAACTATTAATAAAGGACATGCACTATACTTGGAACACTGTACATGAAAAAACCTTTTCAAAATCTAAAAGTCGCCTTAACTACGGCCCCTGTCTTGGCATTCCCAGACCATAAGTTTCCTTTTGTTCATTACACGGGTGCCTCTGCATTAGGGCTGGGTGCTGTATTGATGCAGACTGACGCACGCGGAAAAACTCGCGCTGTTGCGTTCGCGAGTAGAACTTTACTTCCGGCAGAGTGTAATTACTCAGTAACTCACCTGGAATCACTCGCAGATGTCTGGGCTCTAAAAAAAGTTAGGGATTATATCCTAGGTTATGATATAACCCTATATACTGATCACGCAGCTGTCACTGAACTTTTTAAAGGGAAAAGCCTTTCAGGAAGACTCGCACGTTGGTTTTTGACAATACAGGAATTCAATCCAACTTTTAAGTACTTGCCAGGTCGAGCCAATGTTGTGGCTGATGCGCTTTCTAGAAATGAACATGTTGGACTAGTGATGGACAAGTCCCCTGTAGTTCAAAAATTGTCAATACATGAACTAGCTGTTGCCCAACGTCAACATGACGTATGGAGTAAAGTGATATATGCTCTGGAATCGGGTGACCAATCAACGTTACCTAAAATGCCCATTTCTTTTTCACAATTATTCTTATCACCAGATCAGGTCCTTTGTAGTTTTTGGCCAAATAAACGGACCCAGGTGAACCAATTTGTGATACCTGAGTCATTTGTACCTGTGGTACTGCAACTAGGTCATGATGCTGTAATAGACGGTCACCCGGGAAAGGAGCGTACTCTTTCTGCAGCCCGCACTAGGTTTTTGTGGCCTAAAATGCAGTTAGATATTGACGCATATGTAGCTAAGTGTGATATGCGCTGTGCATAAAGGTACGGTGCCAAAACCAGCCCTAGTTTGGGAATATCCTACTCCTGAGCGTCTTAGGGACATTGTTGCTATTGATCTGTTACAGGTTTCTTTTAGTCGTCAAGGTCTAAATACCTGTTAGTATGTGTTGATCACTTCTCAAGGTATGTTGTTTTGGCCCCTGTGATGGATAAAACTGCCAAAGCGATTGCACACGCATTGATCGCCAACTAATTTTGTCCATACTCAACTCCCCGAGTTTTAGTGAGTGACAATGGAGCGGAATTTTAAAATGCGCTTTTTAATGAAATATGTGGGCAGTTCAACATCAAACAAACATTCGCGGTAACTTATCACCCTATCAGTAACGGTTTATTTAAGCGTGCGATCAGGAAAGTCCTGGAAGCTTTGCGCCCAGTTGTTGGTGACTTGCTTGATAGTTGGGAAGATTGGTTACCCCAGGTTGCTGCATGCGTTAATTGCAATATTTGTGAGTCGACAGGTCAAACTCTTTATTATATTATTTTTGGTAAGGAAAAACGACTCCCATATGACTTGCTTAGTAGCCCTCAAAAACCTGTGTACAATGTTGATGATTGTGCTAAATGTCAACTTAAAGTTTTCTTAGACTTATATTCCGATGTCAGAGATAAGTTACAGGCTTCCAAGACTGCTATGTGCTCGCAACAATACCGGCGCTCTGCATCCGTTCAAATCCTGGTTGGTGACTCTGTCATGATTCGAGTCCCGGAACGAAACTCTAAATTAGCTCCTAAATTTGTGGGTCCGCGCCTGGTAGTTAAGCAACTCTATGGAAATAAGTTTGATATCTTGGATCCATGGTTAAATACCTTAGAAATTATTGACAGTGATCGACTTAAACGGACCAATGCCAAGCCTGATTTATGCTTAGTAAAAGCTGCTAAACTTAGCGGTGCTACGCGGCTTGAAACTAACAAATCTAATGCTCCTACTGACCAAGCTCATGCTTATAATTTACGCCCTCGTAAATGATAGCTGTTCTGTTCCAGAGATGTCTGTTCAATTCCTCTTCTTCATCGTGCATTATATTTTGGCTCTAGAACCTGTTGATCTCAAGCCGGGAGCCCTAACCGCTCCCTTGGGAAGGGTTACCTTGGTGGAGGATGTTTTGTGGGTACGTTATCCATATGCTGCTTTGGTGGAAATCCCAAGTAGACAGAAAAGTAACGGAACAAATGGATGAAGCCCTCATGAAGTTGGAGTCCTACGTTCCGGAGAAGTATCCTAGATCCTTTCTTATCCTTTTAACTGCTAGAGTGCAATACCTGAACGACACCGTCAACCTAGCTTTGGAAAACTATGACGGGTTAAAAGTAACTAACCGCACAAAGCGGGGATTCATTGAAGGTATTGGACAGCTCTCGCGCATGCTATTTGGTACAGCTATGAATGATGATATAGAAAAACTTAGAGACCGATACAATCAATTGGCTTCCTTGGCTTCCTCTATTAACAAACTCATTCATTTAAATTGCATAAATATTGCCAGACATGTTGGTTAACTAATAGATCTTGCCTCTTTCACTGACTCCTTGATGAAGACCTTAAATACTATTCAATCTGAGTACAACTTTCACAAAGCTTTTACTGTGTTAGAGCAAGCACTGCCTGTTTTGACTAATTCGGATAATTATATTGTAAGGACCAACAAACAAATACTAACAAATATGGTTGACGCAGCGCGTGGAAGGGTCACCTCTTCACTCTTTCCTGGTAAGGATTTGATGCATGCCTTGAACTTAGGAAAGACAAATTACAAGTTGAAACCTTTGATTGAATTAAATGGTATCTAATATACTATAGGAGTAGCTGTGTGTCTGTGTGTGTGTGTGTGTGTGTGTGTGTGTGTGTGTGTGTGTGTGTGTGGTGTGTGTGTGTGTGTGTGTGTGTGTGTGTGTGTGTGGTTGTGTGTGTGTGTGTGTGTGTGTGTGTGTGTGTGTGTGTGGTGTGTGTGTGTGGTGTGTGTGTGTTGTGTGTGTGTGTGTGTGTTCTGTTTTGGGTAGCCGAAACTGTAAATTCAATTTTGATGAGAGTAGGCTCAAAAAATCGCAAATAAATCGTAGGTGGTAAGCGGCTTGGTCCAATGTCGATTGAATAATTTTGAAAGGGGGTTTTGGGCTAAACACACTTATATAGTATTAGATCACAGGAAAAACTCTGCGGTAACGTCTTGCCGCATTCCAAAAACTCAGTAGACTCATGGACGTTTGTGTGCGTGTGTGCGTGTGTATGTGTTGGAAACATGGAACACAAAGGGTTGGAATCACACGGAACGTGGTCTACCCCGAGGCACTTTGACCAGTGACCAACGACAGCAGCAACACGATTGAAATTTGCAATCACATGTTGTCTAATATATACTACTACAAACATCAATACATGGTTCCGAAAGGCCCACAAGCACTTGTTCAACACTATTACCTTCTCCTTGAATCAGTGCTAACGTCAGATACCGTTGTTATACATGTTCCTTTTCGATCCAAGCATGTGTTTGATGTTCACAGAATTGAACCATTTCCGTTTTTAGCGAACGAATCTGTTATGATACTGAATCAACCAAGTACTGTGGTGTTGATTAATAGTAAATATAACCAGTATTCTAATGGAAGCATGTCTGATTTGGATAGGTGCCGTACATAATATTTGAACCTGTATTTTTGCACCGCATCTCTGTTTGCCTTCTTACCTATAAGTGACGGTATTTTTGAGGTGGTGCTAACTCAGGCAAATGCTTTTCAGTCCTTATCGTTATGTCCTTACACCCACTTGATTTCACGACCATTCTTTCACATAAGCTTCTTCTGACATCACTATTTCTTCTTTACACAAACATTTTATGTGTCTGTAAACTGTGTGTCCCGAAGGTGCAGTCTATCAAAAAGTTTCCGGTCATTTTGCAATTATTATGGCTTGCTATTTGTGCTCTGACTATTTGAATACCTTTCCTGAAAAACTGCACGAAGGATTTGTAGCTAATTTCAGTGCTCGACCTTTCCCTATTGACAGCTTGAAGTATATACATTTTTCAAGCATTAAATATGTCACTAATTACATTTCTGAGCTTACATTCTCTAATTTCTCAAAATTGAAAACAGCCGTACAGAACTCTTTACCTGTCCTTACCTGTCTTAATCCAGCTGTTCATTTTCATTCAATGATTATGCCAATCATAATCATCATCATCATAGTAATTCCACTTTGCCTTTTTGTTAGGAAGGCCCTATCTTTGTATGTTCTCCTGAAGGGCAAAATCCGACAAAATCAGGTAAATACATAATTATAACATGGTTAGGTACCTGTCTCTAGGACGGCGCGAGGATGCACCATGTAGGTGACCGAGCGATGTTAGCCTTATAGGTACATATGTAATCATCCCAACATTTATATTTAAGGTATGCACCTTTTTCTGATAGTAATTTCCATGTTTAAGATATATATATATATATATATATATATATATATATATATATATATATATATATATATAATATATATATATATATGACGTGTCACGCCCATGCCACGTCATCTACATCACACGCCACCAGAAGACACCACTTCCTGGACAGGGCCACACCCTGATACCTGATACCCTGGGCGGGCAGCCGGGCACCCCCTGCAGCGCCCTGTGGAGACACCAGACGCGACGGTGTCAGAGAAAGATAGACATTCGTGTGGTCAGGACGTGTGTGTGTGATACGTGAACATTTTTTTGTGGTGAATACCTTTTGTGCAGTGACACAGAGGACTTTAATTACTACGTGCTGTATTTGCCAATTCCCTCTGTTCATAATAATAATTGTAAAACCACCTTGAATGTTGCTTAGCGCCCCCCCCCCCCCCCGCTCGGCTACACCTCCACTATTACCAAAAGTAAGTGTATGTTAGTGACACCTATGGAGCTAACATTCTTATGTTCTTATTGTGTGTGTGTGTGTGTGTGTGTGTGTGTGTGTGTGTGTGTGTGTGTGTGTGTGTGTGTGTGTGTGTGTGTGTGTGTGTGTGTGTGTGTGTGTGTGCATGTGTGTGTGTGTGTGTGTGTGTGTGTGTGTGTGTGGTGTGTGTGTGTGTGTGTGTGTGTGTGTGTGTGTGTGTGTGTGTGTGTGTGTGTGTGTGTGTGTGTGTGTGTGTGTGTGTGTGTGTGTGTGTGTGTGTGTGTGTGTGTATGTGTGTGTGTGTGTGTGTGTGTGTGTGTGTGTGTGTGTGTGCATGTGCGCGCGTGTGTGTGCGTGTGAATCATGGAGTGAGTCGTTAATCTTGCACTGACAACAAAATGGCAAGTTTTACAACAAAATGAAATAATAATAAAAAGGTTGGTCGGCTCGGCTTACTGGACACAGAGACAGACTATACAAGGTGATGGAAAAACTATAAATATAAAAACTATAGATATAAAACTATATATAAAAATCAAACATGAAATAATAAGTAAATAAAAAGAAGAACTCAAAACACAATTTCATACCATTACATATATAAAGAAAACGAATTGAATTATTTAAATGAATAAATAGAAAACAACTTATAAATAGTTACATAGCACATGATACAAGTTGTGTACATGATAAACACAGTAGTAAATATATGATACAAGTTGCGTACATGATAAACACAGTAGTAAATATATAAGAAAAAAATTAAACAAAATTAAACGAACCTAATAGTTATTTGGATTAAATGTTTACCCAAGTGAGAATATATGAGTTAAAAACATTGATGATATAATATTCTCATAATTAGAAAATATCATCGTAGATATAACCTGTAAAGTTTGCGATTCCATCTGATGCAGATAATTATGTGAAGGATAACAGTGTGGTTGTACCACATTTTTTACGTGTATTTTTTTATTCTCATTTTAGAGAGAAACATTTTTTGGTTTTCCATCGAGAAAAGGTGAGTATATGATGGGTTATATGAAATAAAATTGAGTGCGGTATATACGTACAATATCTGTCTTACTTATTTTTGAAAGACGCCTACTACTGCCACTACTACTACTACTAATAATAATAATAATAAGGGAGGCGGTAGCAGAGTGGTTAGCGTTTCCGAGTTGCGTTCTGAGTAACCCGAGTTCGATCCCGAGTGAAAACCATATATCCATAAAAAAAAAATTCCTCAATGTCGAGGGCCTAAGAACACCCACATGCCGCCCATTAACTCCTATTTTCGATTGCGAGTGCATCGGTGGACACAGGGGGGAGGGGCGGCATGAGCCTCTAATCAAAGGCGTCACTATAAAAATTATGCTTGCACCACCAAGGGCGAGGGCCAATCATCACGGCCCTCAAGTCCGTGCCCTGGAGGTCACTGCCTACAGATGATATAGGCACAAATGTAAAAAAAAAAATAATAACCTACTACTACCACCACCACCACCATCTTCACTACTACTACTACTACTACTACTGCAACCACTACTACTACTACTACTACTACTACTACTTCCACCATCACTACTACTCATACTACTACTTCCACTACAACTACTACAAAGCAACAGCAGAAAACGTCAAAACTTATCATGATACCTTTGACATGGTACTGTTAATCGAGTTCGTTTACATTTGCAGTTCCCTGAGTGGCCAATACAACCTCGTAGCTCCACCAGTGAGGCGAGATGACGTCACGTGATTTTAAAAGGAGTTTCATGTAGCTTTATTTTCTGATAGCTATTCGTGTTCCAATTTTTGAATTTTGTTTTGTTGTATGATAAATTTTTGGTTTGACATAGTGTGCTCTCTCTCTCTCTCTCTCTCTCTCTCTCTCTCTCTCTCTCTCTCTCTCTCTCTCTTCCTCTCTCTCTCTCTCTCTCTCTCTCTCTCTCTCTCTCTCTCTCTCTCTCTCTCTCTCTCTCTCTCTCTCTCTTCTCTCTCTCTCTCTCTCTCTCTCTCTCCTCTCTCTCTCTCTCTCTCTCTCTCTCTCTCTCTCTCCTC
>JACEEZ010004007.1:20000-22500 GCA_016584305.1 Chionoecetes opilio | reverse complement strand
AATGTTACCTCTTTAATTAATGACATCACATCAGGAAACATTGTAGTAAGGGTTCACATAATGAAATGGGCAAACTATGCTCTCATAGAAAAGCACACCCGAAGTTTAAAAAAATTGCGTGCAGATTTTTTAATTGGGTAATTTGCAATAGCAAAAGTTGCAACTGACTTTCTTTGAAATGTGCAGACTAAGCTGTTTGTGTCTAAGATCTTGAATGCCTAGTAATTTCTGATTTTCCACATGTTATGTCCAAGTTACAAATTTCACAGCAAGCATAATCTTTTCTACTGGTTGATCTAACTGACTTGATAACTGATAACCACCCAGCAAACTGAGGCTCACACCTACAGCTTTCATGCTACTTTTTAATGTACATAATAATTAGTATTAGCACATTTTAGTTTTCTTCTAAAAAGACGTGTTTTGGTCATCTTGAATTTTTGAGGTTGTAAGACCGTGTAGGTGTTCCCGAGTCATCAAAATCATCAGAACTAGTTTCATCATCCATTATGAATTAAACAACAGCGATAGTAGAAGTAGTAGAAATAATATAGAAGGGGCCATGCCCCCCCCCCTCCGAAATTTCCTTACTTGTTATTCGATTATATATATATATATATATATATATATATATATATATATATATATAATATATATATATATATATATATATATTATATGATATATAATTTGTATATAAAGAAAAAAGAAGTAGGTGAAAATCCATATTTTTTATTGAAACAAAAACAAAATAGTAAAGTTAAGCCAGTTTAGTTTGTCTAGTCTTAATATAATTTCCATTAAATATATATTTCTGGTTTAATAAGAACACACTTTAACAAAATAAGTATTAAGAATAACTGACTAAGAATTATATTGACCCACAAATCTTTCAAACACATTAAAAGTAACAGGAACATATACATATTTGCATATTTACAGGTACATATACATATTTATATTTATACATATTACATATTTGCAGCCTCTGAACACGTTGCACCACTTTTGACATTATTGATAGCTTTTAGCATATTGTCCTCAATGTTCAGGATATGTGAAGATATTTTCAAGCGTTTCATGTGATATATTGCATGTATTAAGCCATTTAGGGTTTCATTTTTAGGAGAGGATCTTTGACAAGTTTTAATTAGATTTAGTTTGCTAAAAAAACGCTCAACCGCTGCATTTGAAAAGGGTAGTGAGAAGAGGGTGGATATGACTATATGGTTAAATTGGGATAACATGGCAGTCCTGCCTCATTTTTTTCTATTCAGCACAATATCCCAGTACTTTGTGAAGTGGAGTTGATTAGAAAGTTCTTCATCCAAACAGTGCAGTCTCCATTCTTCATCCACAAGATTTTTATTGGCATACTTTGGTAATTGTGGCAGTTCATCAAATATATATGCTAAGGATGGAGGATTCAGAGTTGATGCAGAACGAGGGTTTACACAGGCCACTACTTCATGAATTTTGTCATTAAGTGAATATCTTTTCTGAATCTGGGATACAGCTTCAATCAAGAAAGACTGACATGACTTATAAAACTGTGAAAGTTCTGCGCTAGTTACTGTTCCCGATTGTTTTAGATCCCTTACTGTTGCTGATGCACTCACTCCTAGATATACATTCTCAACAGGAATTAAAATAATCGTCCAGACCTTTTTTTTTTTTACCTAATTATGTTGAATGTACATTCAAAACACCTAATCCACCAAAAATAATTGGTTTCCAGGCCTTATTTCCGTAAAAATACGACTTTTGTACAAGGCGCGCGAAAAAAAAATCTTCCCTCCAACAGGACTACGAATGTTATTGATGACGTCAGAAGAGTAACGCTCCATTGTAAACATCTTCTTTTTTTTTTTTCTTTTTTTTTTTTTTACATGTGTGCCTATAGCGCATGTAGGCAGTGGTGACCCAGGGCTCGAATGGTAGGCTCTGGAGGAACGTTCACTTAAGGGCTGTGATGGTTGGTCCTCGCCCGTGGTGGCGCAGGCAGGATTTTTATAGTGACGCCTGTGATTAGAGGCTCATGCCGCCCCCCTGTGTCCTCCGATGCACTCGCAATCGAAGGTCTATAGAGTTGATGGGCAGGGCATGTGGGTTACGCCACTCGACGGTGCAGAAAGGTTTTAGGTTTCTTCGAGAATCGAACTCGGGTCACCGAGAACGCCAGTCGGAGACGCTGACCACTCCGCTACCGCCTCCCCAATCTGTCTGACACCTGTCGGCAAATGTTATGATGAGCCGTACTTCGGTGTCAGACAGGGAATCTGTCGCTGTGACAGATCTAGAGTACGATGCTCAATCTGAGACCGAAATAAATGACGCTGTTCGCGTATACTATGAGGAAAACGAACCTCAGATTGTGATGGGCTACTCTAGGTGTGTGGCTACGGAATGTGTGGGTGGGTGGGGGGTGATGTAGACAGGGTGACATGACAGGCAAGGGAGTGTTGTTGACTGGTTGGTGCACTGCCATACAAGGCAAACG
>JACEEZ010004007.1:10000-12500 GCA_016584305.1 Chionoecetes opilio | reverse complement strand
ACCGGGGTGACCCGAGCCTCCTTCCACAGGCTTGGCCATCACCCTTTTGGGAGGCATTTGCTGAAAAAAGTGCGTAAGGGCCTTGCCCCAGCTCATTTTTTACGTGTTTTGAGCGGAAGGATTCACCCCTCATTTTTCCGGGTCCCTTTTTTGGTTTTGACGGTACGCGGAGGCGGGCCACGACCCTTTCCTTGACCCCGGCTGTCCGGGCCCCGGGGTGACACATATGGGTGAGGGAGGTGGCTGCCTCTCATTTTTCCTGTGTCGCCTCTTCCTGCTGAAGTGCGTCGCCAGGAGGTGGGGCCTTTCCCTCCTGTTTTTTCCCCCCAAAATCTCCTGCGGGGTGTGGGGGGCGGGATCCTCTCCGGGGTGACGGTGCCTTTTTCTCTCCTTCACCAAGGGATCACCTTTGGGTTTGGGGCCCAATTTTGGTTTTGGGGCTAGTTTCCCCCCTTTGACGTCTTTTCCCCCCCACCTTTTCCGGGCCCATAACTGCCCCGGGTCAGGGCCCCATACGGGGGGCGGGTGGGGGGGCCCTTTTTTTCCTCTGTTGGGGGGGGGCCCCTTTTTTCGCACCCGGGCCCCTTGTTTTTTTTCCTCCGCGGCAAGGCGGCACCTGAAAAAAACCACGGGTGGCCCCTCGCGGCCACCCTCGACACCCTATGGGAACGTGTTGGTTCCCCCCAGC
Organism: Chionoecetes opilio; assembly: GCA_016584305.1. Lineage (NCBI taxonomy): Eukaryota > Metazoa > Arthropoda > Malacostraca > Decapoda > Majidae > Chionoecetes > Chionoecetes opilio. Next base: position 11,812 of record JACEEZ010004007.1, on the reverse strand, counting down.
AAAGGGGAAAGGCTGTGAAAAGGGGGCCCATTGTGATTCACGGCACTGCAGAGTCGCGGGGGCCCGTCCCTGTCAGACAGGAAACCCCCTTGTGGGGCCCGCCCGTAAGCTCCCATCCCACAGCCCAAAAGAACCCCTGGCTGTTTCCCCCCCTGGCGGGGTTTTTGGCCAAAAGTGGGAGGCACTGCTTTGTGATAAAGGGGCTTCAACCTGTTCGCTGGCTGCACTGCACTGAAACTGCCCGGTTTGTTTCCCGTGCGCACCGGGTCCAGAGAGCCCCCCGGGACGGGTGGGGGGAAGGTTTACGTGATTGTGAGGGCCCCTTGGAAACCCCTGTCAAATCTGTGAAGTCACCAAGTTTTTTATTCAGGGCGCCCACGGAACGCTGTTTTTGGCAGTGCGGGTGGCCCCGATGGTGTCCAGTTGGGCCCGTGAGGAAGGGGCAGGGCCTGCGCCGTTCCTTGTGGGCGGTAAAAGGGGGCATAACAAGACAGGCACTTTTTGTTGGGGAGAAGGCGGAGAAAAAATCGCTTCTATCTTCCCCGGGGCAGGGACAGGCAGTAATTTTTGCTGTAGTCCCCCCGCGGTGACACAAGCACAAACCCCTGCCCTTTTCCGGTGCCTTGATCACGTCCATCCCGTAAAAATACCCGGGGTTCTTTCCATGAAGTCACAAAAACTCCCTCAGTCAGGGAAAGTCTAGCCGGGCCCCCAGACGTCACTTTTTCCCGAGGCGGTGTGTGTTAGCTCGCCGACCCTTCGTCCTGAAACCGCGAACATTTGCAGAAAGATCTTTAGGCCAGCGTGGGGCCATTCCTTGCCCCTTGCGATGGTATGGGGAGGGGTTTAAACAGCGTAAGGCAAAGGTGTTTAAACATCTGTGGGTGATGCTGTGATGGGTGGGTGGGCTGAAGGGGAGGATTGGGGGGGAGCGGGATTTTGTTCAGTGAAAGGGCCCCGAAGAAAAAGTTCCCTGCCCTTGGGCCCCCCTGCCGAGTGAAACAGGTTTTTCTGATATTCCCGAAAGCAGAAATACTCCAGCTTTGGGCTCCGTTTTTCCTCAGCCCCGCCCTTTTACGGTAAAGGTCCCGAGTATGCCCCTTTTCTCGCAGTATTCCAGACGTGGCGGGCAGTGATGTCTTGTGGGGCCTCGCTGAAGGCCTTTCCACAAAGCGGGAAGGTTTTTTTCCCGCCCCCGGGGGTGGGTGGGGTGTGTCGTTTTTGTGCGGGGGGGTCTTTAGTTTTCCCCCGCTAGTTGTAACGGCGCCTCCTTTGAAAAGGAGGGACTAAAGACCAAAATTATTGTGGGCCAAAGGGGGGGCTCCCCCCGTTCAGGGGGGGTTTGGGATGGGGCGGCTCTTCGAGGCTTTCGTCCCCCCCTTTTGGGGGGGTTTTTGGGGGGTCTGGGCGGGGAAAGGGCGGGTGATGGAGCTTTTAGTACCGCGCCGGGGGGTGAGGGGGGGTTTTCGAGCCCGGCACCAAACCCCTGGGTGGGGGCCGTGAGATGATATGAAAAAAGGTGGGGGCTTTCCCCCCGGGGCTCCCCCCCAGCCTTTTAAATTCCGGGGTGTGATCCACAAGCCGCGCCCCAGTCCAAATCAATTCTCTGGGGAGGGGACTTCGCCTAGTGACAAAAAGGGGGGTCACGTGCAGTGGGGTGGAGGGGAAAGGGCCCTCGACTTTTTCGTCAGGGGCGCCTGCTAATAAGGCGCGAAGATCGGCGACTCCCCTTTTTTTTTTTTTCTTTTTTTTCTTTTTTTCCTGGATTTCCCCCCCTTATTTCTTTTGCCTTGATAAAAGCGATCTCGCCAG
>JACEEZ010004007.1:0-5000 GCA_016584305.1 Chionoecetes opilio | reverse complement strand
ATAACCAAAAAATCAAAGTTATGTAAAGGTCAAAAAATTATTATATCTCAAATAACTGATTTACTAAGAAAGAACGGATATTTCGCTAGGGTAGATCTTGTTAAGCTGGACATAATTTATTTATGTCGATTTTCGTGTAGGTCAATAGTTTCATTGTTTAAAAAGTCGTATAACCAAATCAAGCCAAAGTTTTGGTTTATTTTGCCAGCCCAAAGTCCCTCTTCTTTCATTCCCCCTTTTCTCATTCACCTGACCCCATTTCATCTCAATAATGTTAGTTCAGTATCATATAATATACAATGATAGGTGAGAAACTACCGCAATAGCAGAGAGAGAGAGAGAAAGAATACAAGGACCAGATACGGCTCTTACTTAGAGTACGCTGCCCTCTCCTGGATGTCGTGTGCAGCCTCGCACACTAGGAGGTTGGACAGCATCCAGCGTCGAGCCCTGCGACTGGTGGATGCTGCAGATCCCCAAGACCCCCAGACCCACCAGCCCAGTTCGAGCCGGTGAGTCCTTTCGACTCACTGGAACACCGCAGGGACGTAGCGGCGCTTGTGGTATTCCACAAGGCCACAGGTGCAGGGAGTGCCAACCTGGCGGGTTACGACAGCCTCCGAGAATCGCCACGCAAAGACGAGAACGGTGCTTACCAGTGGTGATGCATTTGGAGGTGCCGCGTTCCCGTGCCAGCCAGCACCAACGCACCTTTGGGGGACGCGTCTCCAGGATGTGGAAAACATTTTCACGGCTGCTGTCCTTCACTTTCAGGAGATGAAACAACAAAGTGTAAAGCTGGCGGCCACGGTGGAGACTGTCGAAGCCCACCCCGTGAGGCTAGTGATACTGGACACTAGTGACAGCAACCGTGCCTCAACAAACACTTTGTAATGCATATATGTATATAATGTTTTTTTTTAGTTTTAGGTCTTTATTTTTTATGTGTATATGCCTTAACCCTTTCACGACCGGTGACGCGATCGCGTTAAAAAACGGGCCCGTCGCAATCTGAGCTTTTGACGGGAATTGCGCCCAAAAAACTGTATAAATTCGCCAAAAATAAAGTATCATCAGAATTGCATCAAATTTTTGCGAAAGAGACCCAACCTAGACCTAAAAAAATAAAATAATTGGCAACTCTCTTGTGTGAGTGGATGTGAAATGAAAGGGTTTGTGTGTCAGTTCCACTCAGCAGGCAGCCTGTGCGCGGCGTTGTCGTCCCTTAAAAACGTTGTCCGAGCTGGCCATAATGGCCTTTATGAAAATTATAAGGGTTTAGCGTTGGAATCCTCATAAAAATCCGCTTTTATTGGCATAAAAACCATAAAAAAATTGGACGCAGGAAGTTTCGAGCTACGAAGTGGTGAACGTAGGTATTTCTTATTTCTCTTTACTCAATATTTTTTCGGAGTCGGTAAATTCCGCTATTTATTTGCATTTCTTGTAATATTTTTTTTTCTAAGGCAGAATAATCTCTTGCAAAACCCAAAGATATATAATAATGCAGGAAAAAAGAAATACACGTTGGTGAAATGAAAAACATAAAAAAAAAATTCGCCGCACAGTTGGCCATTTCGCGGGGCCCCCTTTGGGAGCAAAAAGACGGATGTTGCAGTGGACGGAAAAACTTATTAAACTTTTCGGCGTGAAAGGGTTAGGATAGGTAGCACACGACAGTGCATCTTTGGGCTTCATGATATGTATGTTTTAAAAAAAAAAAAAGAAAAAAAAAAAGAGAAAAGAGAGAGAGAGAGGGGGAGAGAGAGAGAGAAGAGAGAGAGAGAGAGAGGGGAGAGAGAGAGAGAGAGAGAGAGAGAAGAACGGGGAGAGAGAGAGAGAGAGGAGACGAGAAGGGGGAGTAGAGAGAGACGAGAGACGAGAGAGAGAGAGAGAGAGAGAGAGAAGAGATGGAAGCTGAGACCCAGAGAGAGAGAGAGAGACGGAGGAGATGAGGAAGAGAGGAGAGATAGGATTTGTCGTCTTTTTCTTCCCCCCTTCCCTCGACGACCGAGGAATGGAGAGAGCGAGGAGAGAGAGAAGAAGAGAAAGGAGAGAGGAGAGAGAGAGAGAGAGAGAGAGGGAGAGGAAGAGACAGAGAGAGGAGAAGAGAGAGAGAGAGAGTGAGAGGGAGAGAGAGAGAGAGAGAGAGAAAGAGACAGAGGAGAGAGAGGAGAGAGTCATTGCTCATTTTGCTGTATCGCGATTTCGGGTCTAAGAACCCTTCTGCAGCCAGACATGATGGAAGATGTTTTTCCTCAGTTGTAGAGATGAGCAGACTTAGATGCGAGGTGAAGCGCACTTATTATAGATGAAGGTCCTGCTGCAACGCAGCTAGTGCAAGCGATGATTGTAGATAGCTTCTGCTTCGTGTCTCCGGAGTGGGAGACGCTTATGTTCTTGACTCCTCGGCTTTGCTTTTCATTGTGAGTACGGCTGTTATTGTTATGTTCTTTCTGGCTGGGCTACTCCAATTCCCCCCGTTGAAGTCCCTGAACCTGTACTACGTGGACTCCTCGAATGCCTTGCACTGAGAAGCACCTTTTATTACCTCTCCCGAGGGAAACAAGTATCAACAAAAGGACGACGTCGCTGGGGCTCTCCCTTAGGAGTATTGTGGCAAACTTCTTCGTGGGCTGCGAGAAGAATGTATTCAAGAAAAATAACCAAGCCCGACATATACAAGCCGTTATTCGATGACATCTTTATCAAAACGAAAAAGTCACTACGAAGCCAGAACAGTCTGAAGCTCTGCCTACAAAGATACTTCGGCCCAACCTTCACCATATGAAAGCAGCCTCAGACAAATCAAGCCGTTCTTAGAGTCCTTGGTACACAGAAAGAAGAATCATTCATCACAAACGTCTACGTTGAAAACCAACGAACACGGACACTGCCTTAACGGAGAAAGCTAATGCCCAGAGAGATAAGAGTCCACAAATCGGTGCTTACATCAGAAGCGCTCTCACAACATGCAGCAGTACATGGCATCTTATGCACCCAAAAGAAATCGAGCGATCCACTCACTTCCTCATCAACACCGGCTTCAGCGAGAGAGAAATTCAAACCAGAAAGAAAATCATGAGAGAACTGGTACAATCCTAACGCACAAAAAAGAGTCACGACATAACTATCTTTTACCGGGCATTTTCTCACCGCCCTCACCAGGAAGAAGAAAGAATTAATATCACAAATCGTCCAACCGTAATGTGAAACCTGCAGACCCAGAGAGGAGAATATAGAGACTCACAAATTTATTACAAAAAACAAGAACACCAGCAACATCCTTCTCAGAACAGTCAGGTCAGAAGTAAGGAGGACACAAACAAAAGTCCCTGTCGGCCGTCTATAGGACACATGCAAAAGAGGAAAACTGTGAAGCCTCCCACTCCGTCTACACGGATGACGACAACGAAGCTGTTCCAGAAGTCGTACTTGCCAACATATTCCGGAGCCTCAAAAAGTCACCTATTAGAAGAAAAAGTCATTGCCATCATGCATCAAAGGAACATTTCTTAGAAGAAAATACAGAATTGGTCGAATCCGTGTGCAGATGTGCGGCGACTTCCATTCTAGACAGCACTATACTATAAAATGAGCTCAATCCCAGCTTAACGGACAGGCAAAGACCCATACAAAGCTCTACCCAGCATGGAAAAGAACAAAGCAAAGAACAAGCCTACTGCACAGAAAAAAGCAACGAGAGTCAAGATGCCAATAAGCGTCTCCACTCACGGCGGACGAGAAAGCAGAAGCTATCTACCAATCAGCGCTGCCACTAGGCTGTGTGGCAGGCAGACTTACATATATAAATGAGCGCTTCAACCTCGCATATAAGTCCTGCTCACCCTCTCAATGAGGAGGAAAACTCTTCCACATGCTTGCTGAAGAAGGGTTTCTTAGGACCGAAATCGGCGGATACAGCAACAATGACAAAGCTACGCGAAGTATACAAGCTGATTACAAAAAAAGAATAAGACACTCTTAAGAAAAGAGAAAATAGCTTTAAAAGATAATAAACGCAGAACTAGCTACACTTTTAATGATATATATATATATATATATATTATATATATCTATTATATATATATATGTATATATATATATAATATATATCTATAGAGAATATATATATATATATATATACTATATATATATATATGAATATATATATTATCTATAGAATATATATTATATATTATATATATATATATATTAGGGTCGTTTTGTCCCAGGCTTGTATAGTAAAAAATCAAATAATGTATATCAAGTCCTAGCACATGATGCTTGGTTCCTTGTCAAATGAAAGTGATTCCACCAATTCGTGGAAAATTGGGCATAATTAATGGTCGGCGCATAAAACGAACGTTTTGATAGCTCCTTCTATGATTCGACCCATTATCTGCTATTCTGTACTCTATCGTGTTCAGGAAGAGCCTAGGTACAGGGAAACGAAATGTGAAATATGTCTGTTATGTTATTTATTATAGTCCTACTCCAACACATTCTTCTTGAGTTCAGCCTTCGTTTTGTTAAGGAAAGCTTTTCGTGTGGAAGGCTCGGGCTAGCTTCTAGAGGAACTGGGTTCTGCCGTTGTCCTTCGTCCGGTTTGCCGAGGAAGCGTGAATGAGGGCTATTTCTCTTCTGCGAGGCGTTCGTAACCTTCAGGGACAAGCAGCCGCTTCTTCGCGCACTTTTAAACACGAATCCATGTCCATGTTGCAGGACAGACTCAAGGAATGTCGGTTGCTAGGCCTCCTAGAAGACTTTTCAAGACGCATCGACGCACTGAGCAGAAGGCGGAAAACGGCCTGTTGAGATCGATTGGTGTCTTCGACTCGGGGCCGCCGTGGAGTCTTGGGTCGTCGAAAGGAACGCTTCATCCCTCTACCATCTCGCTCTCTGCTTCGGGCTGAAGGCGGTCATCGAAGATGGCCAGTCGATCAGGTTCTCGGAAAGGTACCAGAGATTGTGCGCTCCGCATGGCACGTTCCGCGACC
>JACEEZ010004006.1:0-15161 GCA_016584305.1 Chionoecetes opilio | reverse complement strand
CAATAAAATATTATATTTTCTAAAATTACTAACAAATAAAAAAAAATATAATTTGTACTTAACGGACCTTGGTGTGTGTGCTGTCTGAGTTGGTAGGGGACTGAATCCTGAACCAGTGTCCATTCAGCCCCTCTACCAACTCAGACAGCACACACACCAAGGTCCGTTAAGTACAAATTATATTTTATTTATGTATTAGTAATTTAGAAAATATAGGAATATTTTATTGTTTCTTAGAATTAATTTTTTAGATGTTCGTTTTTAGCATTACAATATATTAAATTTTAACTATTTTTAGCCTGATGATGCCAAGTGCCTTGGCGAAACGTTGCATAAACAACCCCAAGTATACCGAGTGTCTCTGTCCCCCTGAAACTTCATGATATTTATATATATATATATATATATATATATATTTTTTTTTTTTACATCACAAGGAACTGGCCAAGGGCACAAAAAAAAGTGGGTAACCAAACCCCGCTATTTTAACCAGCCCCTATAAAGAAGACAGTAAGAAAAATAAAATAAAAAAGAGGGGGGGGAGCCAATTTAGTTCGGGAGGTGTCTTGTTACTCCTTTTTTGAAAAGATTAAGTCATAGTAAAGTGGAAAAAATTAGAAACAGGAAGAGATGTTCCAGAGTTTACCAGTGAAAGGGATGAAAGAGTAAAGATACTGAGTAACTCTTGCATTAGAAGAGTGACAGAATAGGGATGAGAAGATGAGTAGAAATCTTGTGCAGCGAGGCCGTGGGAGGGGGGGAGGCATGCAGTTAGCAAGTCAGAGAGCAGTGAGCATGAAAATAACGGTAGAAGAAGGGAAGAGAAGCAACATTGCGGCGGGTGATTAAAGATTGAAGACAGTCATTCAGAGAGAGGAGTGATGAGACGAGAAAGCTTTTGACTCAACCTGTTTGGGAGAGCTGTATGAGTGGATCTCCCCAAAACATGTGAGACATACTAATACATGGGCGGATTAAGGCCCCTGTAGAGGAGCAAGCAATTGGGAGGGTGAAAAAAAAGGACGCAGACGCCACAGGACACCTAATTTCTTAGAAGCTGTTTTAGCAAGAGATGAGATGTGAGATTTCCAGTTCAGATTTTTAGTAAAGGATAGTCCTAGAATGTTCATTGTAGAAGAAGGAGACAGTTGAGTGTCATTGAAGAAGAGGGGATAGTTATCTGGTAGGTTTTGTCGAGTAGATAGGTGAAGAAATTGGGTTTTTGAGGCATTGAACAAAACAAGGTTTGCTTTGCCCAAATCAGAAATTATAGAAAGATCAAAAGTTAGGCGCTCGGTGGCATCTATCCGTGAATCACTTAGTTCCTGTTGAGTTGGACGTCTAATAAACGACGTTGAAAAATGCAGAGTAGAATCATCAGCGTAGGAGTGGATAGGGCTTTGAGTTAGACTTAGAAGATCATTAATGAATAATAGAAAGAGAGTGGGTGATAGGACAGAACCCTGGGGAACACCACTATTGATAGATTTGGAGAAGAACAACCGGGGAAGTAGCTGAAAGAACGTTTTTGGGTTTGATGGGGTAAAGGAGGGGGCCAAATAAGTTTGGTTAAAGATTTGGGGGAAAGCCCCTTAAAAAACGGAAGTCGGGAAAGCAAAATTTCACCGAAAACCCCAAAGGGGGTGCCAAGTTTTCAGTGGGAAAGAGAAGATGAAGAGACCCCCAGGAAAACTGACGATCGGAAAAGGGGGCGGTTAGCTAAAACCCCCCCCCTTCATTGTTCATTAAAAAACTTAAAAAAAAAAACCCCCTTGGGCCAAATTTTTTGGGAAGAAACCCCCCTTCTAGGAAAAAGGGGGGAGTGAAAAAATTCAGCAAAAGGAAAGGTGGGTAATGACCGACAAAAGGGACCACAAGGGAAGAAAAAACCAATTTTTTTGGAAAAACTTAGGGGGGTCCTCAGGGGCCTACCTTTCCAATTAGGAAAATGGGCAAGAAAAACATCATTTCCAAGGGATTTGACAATAATATGTGAGGGGGAGGAAAAGAGGAAAAAACCCTCAAACGAGTGGTTTAGCAAATTTTTGGGGAAAACTTTGGGAGAAACAATTGGACCATTTTAAATTTAATATATATATATTATATATATATTATATATAATAATATATATTATATAAATATATAATATGGTATATATATATGGGGGTATATTAAAATAATATAATATATATATATATATGGATATATATATTAATATGTATATTATTATAGTAATATATATAATATAATATCAATATCAAATCAATATTAAAAAATTATATATAAAATAATATAAGCGAAAGGTTCTTTTTGGGTGTGTTTGTGTGTGGTGTGTGTCCGCCAGGTGCCCCCCCCCTGTGGCGGAATCCCTCATAGGGAAAATTTTTGGAACGGCTCGAGCAGGGGAAGGTTTTTAAGCCATTTATGATTACCCGATCACTTTTTCTTCTTTTTTTTAGCAGCTATTAGGAGAATTGTGAAAGAAAAAAAAGGGGGTTTTTGCGAAATTGAGGAAACCTTGATGTAGGGTGAGGGGGTAAGGGTAAAGTGAATGGGTGGGGTGATGGGGAGTGAATGGGGGGGGGTGATGGGTGAGGGGTGGGGGGGGAAAATAGAGGGGGGGTGAGGGTAAGGGTGAGTAAATGGGTGTGTGGTGAGGATAATGGGGTGAAGGGGTGGGGGGGGAGGGGTAATGGGGGAGGAAGGGTGGGGGTGATGGGTAAGGGTGAGTAAAGGGTTTGGGGGTGATGGGAATGGGTTTGGCGTTAATAATACATTTTATCTATCTATCTAAAATAAAAAAAGCGAAAGTTTTGTGTTTGTGTGTGTTGGGTGTGTGTTTTTGTGTGTGGTGTGGTGGTGTTTTTGTTGGTGTGTGTGTGTTGTGTGGTGTGTCCCCCCGGGTGCCCCCCCCGTGGCGGAACCCCCTCATAGGCACAGTTTGGAACCCGGTGGGAGGGGGAAGGTTTTAAGCCCTTTTTTGAGATGATCCGTAAAAAAAAAAAATTCATTTTTTTTAGCCCCTATTAGCGAGAATTGTGAAGAAAAAAAAGGGGTTGGGGAAAAAATTGGGGAAAACCCTTGATGTAGGGTGATGGGTAAGGGTTGGTGAATGGGGGGGTGAGGCTAATGGGTGTGGGGTGATGGGGGTGGGGGGGTTTATGAATGGGGGAGGGTGATGGGTGGGGGAAAAAAGATGGGGGGGAGGGAATGGGTGAGGAATGGGGTGTGGTGAGGAAATGGGGAGGAATGGGGGGGGGGGGTGGGTAATGGGTGAGTGAAGGGGGTGGGGGGTGATGGGTAAGGGGATGTGAAAGGTTGGCGTTAAACATCTTTTTCTAATCCATGTTTTCGGGGAAAGCTAGAAGGGGTATTGGAGGTCTGTGTTTGGGGGGCCAAAGGGGCCCCCCAAAAACACAGGTGGTGGGCCAAAAAAGTCCCACTAATACCCCTCCGCAGGAGTAGCCAAAAAGTCCCCCGGAGGGGGCTTTGCGGTAGTATATATAATATCACAACTTAGCTTACATCCTTGCTATCATATCTTTTTTTTTTCGCTTAGTTTTTCCCTTTTTTTCCCCCGTTTCCCCCTCGGTTTACTTCACAATTCTGAATAATAGGTTTCCCCAAAGAGCTTAACCTTTTTTTTCCCATTCTGCGTTATGTCCTTTTTTGTGTGTTTTCATTTTTATTTTTCTCATTATCTTCCTTTTTCTTCCCCCTTTCTTCCTCCATCCCAATTTTCTTTCCTTTTTCAAACCCATTTTAGGGAAGAAAAAAAATTTAAAAAAAAAAGCACTATGAAAAAATGTAGCAGGGAAAAAATTAAACAAGGGATGATTATGAGCTTAATTTTTAAAGATGATGCCGATAATGATGAGGAGATTATGAGAGGATGATAAAAAGAAAAAAAAGAAGAGGAGGAGGGGGAAAAAGGAGGAGGGGGGAGAGGAGGGGGAGGATTTTAACCTAGTCTGCGTGGAATCGATATGCATTTCTCTTTTTTTGCCGGGTTTTTTTTCTTAGGGAGAGTCCCTTTATAGTGAGCCGAGGGGACGGTAGGTTTTTCCCCGGCCAGGGCCAAAGCAACTCTCCAACGGGAAAAGAGAGTCGAGGAGGGGTTTTAAAAGGGAAGGGGGAAAAAAATACAGCTTCGCCCCCCATCCCCCCCCCCCCTTTCCCTTTTCTTCTCTAAAAATCTGTCCCTCTCTCTCCCCAGTCGGCTTTTAGAAAAAAAAAGCCCAATTTTATTGATTTTTTTTAGCCAGAATATGTGTTTGTGGGTGTGTGTGTGGTTTTGTTTGTGTGTGTGTGGTGTTTTGTGTTGGGGTGGTGTGTGGGGTTGTGTGTTGTGTGGTGTGGTTGTGTGTGGTTGTGTGTGCGTGTGTGGTTGTGGGTGTGTGTGTTGGTGTGCTTTTTTATTGGGTTTTTTTGGGTGGTGTAGAAACGCAGGGGCGACGTTGGTCTGGGGGGAAAAAATTTTTTTAAAAGAAATAATAAAAACCTTTAAAATTCCCTTTTTATAAAAAAAATGCACACGTGAGCGCATTAAAGGGCGCAATTTTAAAGTTTATTTATGTAAGGGGGGCATTAATTTTAAATTTTATTCATTTTTAAATCAAAAAGGGCGGCCAAGGGAAAACAAAAGTAACAAAAAGCCATTCGTTTCCAGTCCATTAAAGAAGACAATATAGTTATAGAGCGTGGGGGGGGGGCCAAATTTTTTTCGGGGGATCTTTCACCCCCATCTTGAAAGATTTAAGTGTAGGAAGGTGGAAAAAATTTAAAAAGGAAAGAGTTCCCGGTTACCCGGAAAGGGAAAAAAAACGAATTACGGTAGCTCTTTCAATAAGGAGATGGAGAGAAAGGGATGAGAATAAGTAGAAGCCTTGTGCAGCAGGCCCCCTGGGGGGGAGGGATACGTTAGCAAGTTTGAAGAGCAGTGAGCATGAAAATAAAGGGGTAGAAAGGATAGCAAAAAGAGCAACATTCGGAAGGATTTTTTAAAATTTAAGACAGTCAGTCAAAGGAGGGGGAGTTTTAAAGAGACGAAAAATTTTTATTTTGCCCCCATTTAGATGAGCTGTATGATGGGTTCCCCCCAAAAAATCTGAAACATACTCCATACTACATGGGGGGATAAGGGCCCCGTACAAAACAAGCAGTGGGAGGAGAACAAAAAAGGACGCTTTCGCTACAGGACACCCTTTTGAAGCTTTTTAGAAAGATGAGATGTGGGGTTCAGTTCAGATTTTTGGTAAAGGGTAGTCCAAGAAGTTGATTGTAGAAGAGGAGACAGAAGGTGTCAGAAAAAGAAAAAAGTTGGGAAAAATGGAGAGTTTGGGAAAATATGTAAAGTAGATAGGTGAAGAAATTTGGGCTTTTGGGGTATTGAAAAATCCCAAGGTTTGCTTTGCCCAATCTTTAATTATAGAAAAGATATAAAATTTAAAGCCTCTGTGGATCCCGTGGCAATTAAATAAAAATATAAAAAATAAATAAAATATATTATATATAATATATTATAAAATTTAAAATATATTTTATTATTAAAATATATATAAATATATAATATATTATAAATGTATAAACTAATATAATATTATAAAATAATATATAATATATATATATATATATTTAAAATATATTTTAATAATATTTAAAAAATGTAATATGTAAAAATTATATATATTATTATAAATTATAATTATATAAATATATAATATTTAATAAAATAAAATAATATATATTAATAATAATATAAATAAATATATATAGTGGGAGGTGATAGAAGGGTAAAATTTTATATATTATATAATATATATATATATATATATATATATATTTTAAAATTTAAAATTGTGTGTGTGTGGTATATTTTTTTTTTTAATTAATATTTTTTATTTTTTACTTTTTACGGCTATAACACCTGTAACAGTGGACCCCCAGGTGTCGGATGGTAGGCAGGAGGAATTTTTGAGAGATGTGATGGAAGCCCTCCCCCGGCAGGCGCAGGCAGGATTATAATATATATATATATATATATATATTTTTTTTTTATTAGCCCCAGTAATTAGAGGTTCTGCTCCTCCCCGTGCCTCTGAGCTTTCGCCTTTTGAAGGAAAAAGTGAAGGGGCAGCATGTGGGATTTCACCCCATTTGACGAATGCAGAAAGATTTTGGTACCTGCAGGTAAGATTTGGTACCGGACAGGTAAGTTTTTGGGTACCAAAACAGTGTTGAGAAAGGGAAACACCGAGCTTCCCGCTTGCAGGGGCAATTTAATCTCACACACACACACACACACACACACACACACACACACACACACACCGCAACGCACACGCACAGCACACACAACCACGGGGGGGAAATCCGAAAGTAGTGGTAGCACAACGAGAATCCGGGTTCGACCCCGGGGCGGGACCCAAGACAGAGGGGGTTTCTTAAAAACCCCAGCCCTGTACCCAGTAGTGAATGGGTACCGGGTGTTTGCCCGGGGGTTTGGACCCGCCTCCGGGGTGGGGCTTTGGCCAACATTAAGCATAGGAGAAGATCAAAAATGTTTATAGGGACGGGGCCATTCGAGCGTTTCTCAGGCCGTAAAAATCAATAGATGAACACAACCACAAATATATATATATATATATATTAATATAAAAAATTTTAAAAATAAGGGAAAAGGGGGGCAAAAAGCTAAGCTGCGGGACATCAGGTCATCTCCTAGTATTAGCCTATGAGCCATATATGGTGGTGACAACCCCTACCCCCGGGGGAAGGGCTAGTGTGAAACCCGGTTGCCACGTTTCCCCCCAGGTTTCCCCAAGTACCCCTTTATCGACCCCCGAAAGGAAGGTAACGCTGGGAGGGTTGCACGTATGCCCTGGCCAGGATTTAACCCCGGCCCCCGGATTAAGCTAGGCGCGTTAGCATACCCACGGAGGCCGTTTTATAATATAATAATATATATATAATATATTATATATTATATATATATAATATATATACATATAAGAACCTAAGGGCCCCACCCCCCTTGTCCCCGGGGGTCATAATGCCTACAGGGCCACAGGCGCATATCAATATAAAAAAATTCTTTTCCTCTTTCTCTCCTTCTCTCTTCCCTCTTTCCCCTTTTCTCCTCTCTCTTCTTCTCTCTCTCTTCCCTTTCCCCCTCTCGTTTTCTCCTCTTTTCTTTTCCTTTTTAAAATTTAAAATTCAATAATGTATTAATGTGTGTGGGTGTGTGGCGTAAATGTGGGTGCGTGATTTTGTAGTTGCGTTGGTGTATGGTGTGTGGTGTGTGTGTGTGTGTGTGATGAGTGTGCATTTCTTTTATGTGAGTGGATGCGGTAGAAGAAACGCAGGGACTGAGTTGGATATGGTGTAAAGATTTTAAACAGGAAAAGAATACAAAACGTGAAATATTCCTTATTATAAAAAAAAATGCACACGTAGAGCGCATTAAAGGTCGCAATTATGTTTATTATATGTAAGGGTGGCCTGATATAAGATATAATTCTTTATATTTTAACATCAAAAAAAGGACTGGCCAAGGGGAAAACAAAAGTAACAAAAAGCCATCTCAAAGTTGCCAGTCCATATAAAGAAGACAATATTAGTATTATAGAGCGTGGGGGGGCGGGCCAATTATTTTCGGGAGGTAATCTTGTCACCCCTATCTTGGAAAAGATTTAAGTCGTATGTCTGTGGAAAAAAGAAACAGGAAAGAGAGTCCAGAGTTTACAGGAAAGGGATAAAAAGGACTGAATATACTGGTTAGCTCTTGCAATACGGAGATGGAGAGAATAGGGATGAGAAAAGTAGAAAGCCTTGTGGGCAGCGAGCCGCTGGAGGGGTGATGCATACAGTTAGCAGTTCAGAAGAGCAGTGAGTGCATGAAAATAACGGTAGAAGATAGCAAGAGAAGCAACATTCGGAAGTGATTAAAGATTGAAGACAGGTCAGCAAAGGAGGGGAGTTAATGAGATGAAAAAGCTTTTGATTTGGCCCTATTTAGAGAGATGATGAGTTGGATTCCCCTCCAAACATCTGAAACCTCTCCATATAACATGGGCGGATAAGGCCCATGTACAAAACAAGCAGCTGGGAGGCGAGAACAAAAATGACGCTTTCGCTACAGGACACCTCTTAGAAGCTGTGTAGTAAGAGATGAGATGTGAGGATCCTCAGTTCAGATTTTGGTAAAAAGGATATAGTCCAAGAATGTGATTGTAGAAGAGGGAGACAGAAGAGGTCATCGAAGGAAGAGAATAGGATTGGAAAGTGGATAGGTAGTTGAGGAAAAGTTATTAAAGTAGATAGGTGAAGAAATTGGGCTTTTGAGGTATGGAAAAGAATGCAAGGTTTGCTTTTGCCCCCAATCATTAATTATAGAACGATATATAATAAGCACTCTGTGGGATCCCTGTGGCAATTATATATATAAATATATATATATATATATAATATATTATAGATATATATATATATAGATATATATATAGATATAGATAGATATATATATATCTATAATATATATAATAAAATTTTTTTTGTATATATAATAGATATTAATGGTATAAACTATTATATATATATATATGTATAAATATATATATATGAGATATATATATATATATATATATCTATATATATATATTATATATTGGGGGTATAAAAACTGTATAAGTTTGAGATATAGATATAATATATATATAAATATATATGTATATACATATATATATATTTACATTACATACATATATATATATATATATATATTATATATATATATATATATATATATATATATAGACTAGGTAGGTAGATAGATAGAGAGGTACATATATATATATAATATAATATATATATAGATATATATTTTATATATTATATATATATATAATATATATATATATTATATGTGTGGTGTGTGAATATAATATTTTTTTTCTATTAATCTATATATTTATTCATTTATTACTTATTACGGCCTCTATAAAACCTGTAGGACAGTGTGACCTCCAGGGTGTCGGATGGTAGGCACTTGGATGGTATATTTGAGAGATGTGAGGATAGCCCTCGCCCGTGCAGGCGCAG
Source organism: Chionoecetes opilio (assembly GCA_016584305.1). NCBI lineage: Eukaryota > Metazoa > Arthropoda > Malacostraca > Decapoda > Majidae > Chionoecetes > Chionoecetes opilio. The sequence continues at coordinate 6,062 of JACEEZ010004006.1, read as the reverse complement.
CAGGATTATATATATATATAATATAATATATATATAATTTTGTTTTTATAGCGCCAGTAATTAGAGGTTCATGATACTCCCCTGTGCCTCTGATGCATTCGCCGTTGAAGGAAAGTGAATGGGCAGCATTTGGGAGTTCTTCAAGCCACTTGAGAATGCAGAAAGATTTTTGGTACCTGACAGGTAAAGGATTTTGGTAACCTGACAGGTAAGATTTGGTACCGAACAGTGTTCGAGCAAGGGAACACCGAGCTTGCCGCTTGCACCCGCTAATATATCTCACACACCACACACAACACACCACACACACACACACACACACACACACACACGCACAGCACACGCACACGCACACAACATACACACGGTGGGGAACTCCGTAAAGTAGTGGTAGCACAACCGAGAAGTCCGGGTTTTCGATCCCCCGGGCGGAGCCAAGCCCAGGACGGGCGGCTTTCTTAAAACACGAGCCCTGGTCCACCCAGTAGGTGAAATGGGTACCGGGTGTTAGCCGGGATTTGTGACCCGCCTCCCGGTGGTGGCTTCGGCCAACATTAAGCACTACGCTGAATGAATTCAAAAAGAAAAAAACGTTGATATGGAGGGACGGGGCCATTCGAGCGTGAAAGGCCGTAAAAATACAAGTAGATGAACCACACACACATATAATATATATATATATATATATATTATATATATATATATATATTATACATAAGGTAAAATATGGGGGCAAAAGCCTAAGCTGCGCGTGACATCCGTGCTCATCTCCGTAGTATTAGCTAGGAGCCATATATGGTGAGTGACAACTAGCTTACCCGGAGACAGGGCAGGTGTGAAATCCAGGTTCCACAGTTACCTTCCCCAGGTTTCCACAAGTACCCATTCATCGACCAACCCGGAAAGAAGGAATAACAGCTGGTAGGGGTGCACGCTGACTGCCCTGGCCAGGATTTGACACCCAGGCCCGCGGATGCATAGCTAGGCGCGTTAGCCAACTACCCACGGAGGCGCGGTTTATATATATATATATATATATATAATATAATATATATATATATATCTATATATATAGAGATACATAAATGAACCTACAGGGACTACCTCCTTGTCTGGAGGGTCATTAATGCCCTACAGGGCACAGGCGTATTCACTATAAAGAATTCTCTTCTCTCTCTCTCTCTCCTCTCTCTCTCTCTCTCTCTCTCTTCTCTCTTCTCTCTCTCTCTCTATCTCTCTCTCTCTCCTCTTCTCTCTCGCTCTCTCTCTCTCTAGTTACTTATAGCCTAGAAGAAAGTACCATTGAGTCTCAATAACTTGAATATTAATGCTCAACAGAAAGGCACAATGTTTAAGACCTCAAGCTTTGTTAATTACTATCAGCACGCATATCATTAAGCCTTTCATTATTCCCTCAGCCACAAAACACAGCACATCACGCACTGATTACCGCCAGGCCAGCCACTTCATTGCATTCACTGCCTCGTTTCCTCACTTCAGTTTTCGCTCTGTACACCTTCACCCGGTTTATCAGTTGACTATTCAGGAAATACGCGTAATGTTTGGAAAACATAAGGATCATTGTGTGCGTTATAACAATGTTTTTCGTTCAACACATGTATGAGCGCGAACACACACACGCCATGATTTTGTTTTTCTCTCTCTCTCTCTCTCTCTCTCTCTGCTCTCTCTCTCTCTTCTCTCTCTCTTCTCTCTCTCTCTCTCTTCTCTCTCTCTCTCTCTATCTCTCTCTCGGACTTGATCATTGTCCTCCAGTGAACAAAACAAGAATTGCTTCATTCACTCCCACTAAGAGCGAAGAAAAAAGCGCAGGCAAAAACCTTATTAAGGAGCTACGGAAGACAAATGGGAAGCCGTTTGTCCACGCTAGATACATTGTTTTACTCACAATTCGAGGAAAGGAAGAGAGGAGGAGGAAGAAAGTGAATGAGGGGGGAGAAGCAGGTAGAGGAAAAAAAGAGGAGAAGGAGGAGGATTAGGAAGGACGGATCACAACTACGCTGACGCAATTTTTGGCTGACAATGAATATAACAATGATGAAAACAAATGTAAGATTAATAAATGATGAAAATAACAAAAGTGTTACAATAATGATGATACTACTACTACTACTTATAATAATTATAATAATAATGATAATATATACTAATAATAAGCTAATAATGATAATAACGAAATATATTTATATATATTTAATTATATATATATATAATATTAGATATATATAGATATCTATATAGTATATATATATAATGATAACTGATAATAATGGCAACAATAATAATGATATTAATGAAACGATTAATGATACTGATAATAATAATAAATATCATATTATTAAATATTGTCATATGTGTTTCTATTAGATAATGACAATAATTATAATAATTAATCTTATTTTTTTAAAGAGAAGGAGTAAGGGATATCTAAGAAACATGGTGAATCAATGGTTGTAAACATTTAAGGGTTGTGAATATAAAAACAAGAAAAGATGGAGTGAAGGAAGGGATGGCTAAAGGATGCATCCATCATCACACTCATTGGAAAAACCATAAAAGTGGTTCGTCATCGGACTTTTTTCCAATAACTTCAATGGCGGGGAAAAAAAATAGGAAAATGAGAACGAGGAAGGAAAAGCAGACGTGGTGGAAGATCAGTACTCAAAAACATCAGGGGAGTATGTAGAAACGTTATGATATAAATGTGATTTTAGAAAAAAGGAAATAACAATTTGAAATGATAGGTTGGACCCGCAAAAAAAGGAAGAGTTAGAGGAAAAGTAGGAGGAAGAGGAGGAGCAGGAGGAAGCAGAAAGAGAGGAAAGAGAAAGAGGCGATTAAGTATTAGAAAGAGGTGGACCAGAAAGTAGAATAGTAGTAGTGGTAGTAAGTAGATGTCAGTGAGGTAGTGGTGGTGGTGATGGTAGTATGTGTCAGTGAGGTAGCACAAGTGGTAGTTGATGGTAGTATAACTGGTGGTAGTGGTAGTATATGTGGGGGTGGTGGTAGTATTTGTGGTGGTGATTCGTAAGTAGTAGCATAAATGGTGGTGATGGTGGTATAAGTGAGGTCAGTGTAGTATAAGTGTAGGTGGGGGTAGTATAAGTGATACTGGTGGTAGCATAATGGTAATGTGGTTATACGTGGTAGTGGTGAAGATAAAAAAGGTCGGTGGTAATGGTAGTATAATTGTGTGGTGGTGGTGGGTAGTTAGTAGTTAGTATGTGGTGAGTGGGGTTGTAATAAATGGTGGTGGTGGTAAAAATCCCAGTGTTTTCACCTATCTACTAACATAAGCTTCCAGACAACTATTCCTCCACCTCAATACAATCAAACGTCTCCCTTCTTATACAATGAACACTTCTTGGGCTCATCTATACTTTATTACTAGGGAAACCTCAGCTGCGAATTTCCATATCATCAGCGTATGCATGTAGTTCTTTGAGAGAGGTAGGGTCCATGTAGACAACTCTTAATGCTGAGATATGACTCATTCAAGTCCATCAATGGTAATTTAGGGCAACTGACCAGCACGTTTTTAGGTGAAAATTATTTTGAAGATTGGCTAAAGACTGCAATTAGCGGAGTTTGACCTTTAAACTTGGACCTGACCTTGACCTTGACCTTTGATATGACTCCCTCAAGTCATTAACGGTATTTAGGCAATTAGCGAAGTGTGAACTTTGACTTGGACCTGGACCATGACCATGACCTTGTAAAATCGGGTACCCCCCCTCCAAAAAGTTGTATTGACCTAAAATATGCATTTGTACCAAATTTGGTGCTTGGGGCCAGCGTTGTAACGGTTTGGTTATTTTGGGCCATAAAGCAACCCCCACTAATAAGACTGATGTATATTCTCTATCCATTTTAATAATTCCTAAAGAGGTTAACCAATATCTTCACTTTTTCATTCCCTTTCAAATGGTTTAAATCTGAAACTCTCTCCAGCTTCTATTGTTCTACCCTCATAAGACTTAAACTACTTAAAGAGAGGAGTATCTATGACGTAGAGGACCCAAGCAAAATTAACCCACCCACCTTTAAAATTCTCTTACGGCATGCTTTATTGGGTATGGTAGCAGAGCGAGCTTTTTTTTTCCCCCCTTTGAGGAGGAGGCGGAGGGAGAGGAGGAGGAGGAGGAGGATTACATAGATTACATAGGAATAACAGCACCAGGAGAACCTATTGGTCCATGACGAGTGTTATCTGCTTGAACTACATACTAAAACTATCAACTACTTGTAAGGAAAACAGTTGGAAAAGGATACCATGTCCTTAAAAGAAGATAGGAACACGGACAGTAGTGCAGAACAAATAGGGTTATGAATATACTAACTACAACTTACCACTACCACTACAACTAATCGATCCGGGGTGGACCTAATATGGAATTCGCAGGGCCACTATCAATAACCCATTTACTTTACAGTGCGCGGTCAAGTCGTTTTTAAATGTGTGTTAGTGCTGGCTCGACAACATTTGCTGGTAACTTGTTCCATCGATCAAACGACTCTCACATTGAAATAATTTTTACGGAGATCAGTGATTTGCACGTGACCGTTAGTTTTTTAAACCATTATTCTTGTTGTCACTTGAGTTGAAAGCTCGAATAGGTTCTCTTGATTAATGACATCAAATCCTTTTAGGATCTTAAAGGTTTCTATCAAGTCCCCACGGATTCTACGATCCTTTAAGGAAAACATATTAAGTTTCCGCAGTCTCTCTTCATAAGATGAATTTCGCAGAGATGGAATTTGTTTGGTTGCTCTTCTTTGCACTGATTCCAATTTTGCTTGGTCTTTTACGAAACAGGGCGACCAGAATTGGACGGCATATTCCAAGTGTGGCCTAACCAAGGACGTGTATAATTGTGTCATTACTTTCGGAGTTTTGTGTTCAAAATTGCGTTTAATAAAGCCCAACATCATATTCGCCTTTTTACTGGCAGCTAGGCAATGCGGACTGGTTTTAAGATCATTACTGAAGATGACACCTAAATCCTTTTTTCTGCTGTACTTCAGTTAACGATTTATTTTGCATATGATAGTTATATTTGAGGTTATCGTTGCCTATATGCATTACTTTACATTTATCGGAATTGAATTTTAATAGCCATTTATCACTCCAGTCTGATAGTTTGTCGAGGTCACTTTGTATGAGTTCGCAGTTTTCTCTAGTATATGCTTTACCGCCTAATTTGGTGTCGTCTGCAAATTTCGATATTTTAGATACAAGTCCGCAGTCCAGATCGTTGATATATATCAGAAAAAGAGTGGGACCCAAGACCGAGCCCTGAGGCACCCCACTAGTAACATCTAACCAATCAGATGTTTCACCATTTATTACTACCCGTTGTTTACGATTTGAAAGCCAATCGCCAATCCATGAACATAGTTGCTCTCCCAAGCCATGTGCCCTTAGCTTGGTCAAAAGTCGCTTATGGGGAACTGTATCGAAGGCTTTCTGAAAATCAAGGTATATTACATCCGAGGGAATTTTAGCGTCCCAGTTTGAATAAATGACATTAAAAAAATCCAGTAGGTTTGTTAAGCAGGATCTCTTATTTCGAAATCCATGCTGCGAGTTTAATATTGAGTTATTTTCATCGAGAAAAGACACTATTTTATCCCGCAATATTTTCTCAAATAGTTTAACAATCACAGACGTTAGACTAATTGGGCGATAATTACTTGCGAGGCTCTTACTCCCTTTCTTGAATATCGGTGTAACATTAGCTAATTTCCACATACTAGGAACATTTTTGTCCATTAGCGATTTATTGAGGATAATCTTTAGTGGAAGCGAAAGTTGACTGTGACATTCGCGAAGTAATCGCGGCGAAATTTCGTCCACCCCCACGGATTTTGCTGGGTCAAGTTTCTGCAAATACTTTGATACTTCGTCTACTGTTATCTCTCCTATTTCCAATCTATCACTTTCGAGTCCGCATACATGTTTACTGGTTCTGGTAATGGAGCTTCGTCTTCTTTAATAAATACCGCATTAAGTAACTGGTCTCTGTCTTATATATCGATTA
>JACEEZ010004005.1:10000-27507 GCA_016584305.1 Chionoecetes opilio | reverse complement strand
CATACACAGATAGAATATATTAGTGTAGCATGGCGAGACATTAGTGCTAGTGGCACATAAAGTTTGTAGTGATGCTAAATTCGTAATATATTGTGCCTGGCGACATTAGTGCAGTGAAGTGACTGGCGACTAGTGTTATCTACGGTATATAAGTAATGGAATCCCGGCTAGCCCCTTGTTGAGATAGTAATGCAGAGAAAATTAGTATTTTTGAAAGAGCCTTGTGTGTGTGTGTGTGTGTGTGTGTAAAGGTACAGAGGAATTACCATGCCCGATATACAAGGGAAGAACAGAGGCACAACAACTCAAAGGTAGAGTTAATGGGCAGCATGTGGGTGTTCTTAGGCCACTCGACGGTGCAGAAAGATTTTGGTTTTCTTCGGGGATCGAACTCGAGTCACCTCGAACGCCACTCTGCTACCAACAGTATGATGAGAGTGTGGACTGATAGTTTAACCCCCTGAGACCCAGACCGTAATTTCCATTGTAATTTGGGTCCCATTTGATGATTTTTTAGTGAATATAAGCAATATTTTATAGTAATTTATGACCTGCTTAGTATTCTTGTCGACTAACTAATTTGGTATATTCAGTTACTTTTCGTAATTTTATGGCTCGACAACATTTTTTTTATAACAGGAAAGATCTGTGCGTGAAGGGGTTAATAGGTGGTTGGGATGTATCCTTTTAATATCTCCATGAATATACTCCGGGAAGTGTGTCTTGAATCTGGGGAGGAATAGCGTTCCAGACTACAGGGCTATATCAAGAAAAAAGATAATAACCAATACTACGGCAGTGCGAAGGGAAGCCAGGTTTGCGGGGCGGGGCGGGCACCCCACACCTGTAAACAAAACATTGATTTCCAACAAAAATGTTGAGATTGGTATACAGGTATCATTATGCATTGTTAAAGTTCTTGAGTCCCTTCCCCCCCTTATTAGTAGGGGGGTTTTCTCTCCAGACCTTCACCGGTCCGGCAGATACCTCTAGAACGTAATTTTGAAGTGGGGGAGATGCCCCCTTACCCCCCACGAGGGCGCTATCGGAAATAGGAAGTTGCCATACAATGATTATTATACATTGAATGCCACCATTACAACCTAACCTCATTATGACGTCACCTTTACCTTTTTACCTTATAACTAACTAGTCCCGGCAGTTCAAACCCTCTGATTTAAAATTTTCTTGCCATTGAGTTTGGGAACGGGTTTTATAGGGTAGGGGGGAGGGCGTCCTACGAAAGGAGTAAAAATGATGATAATAGACTACCTTAGTGAGCTCGACTGTCATCTGGGGGCCGTCGGAACTAAAAACGCGGAGCTAAATGTCGGGGTTTGGGGGTGTCGGGCTCGACTTATTTTTTCTATTATTTCCCTCCAAACCAGCTACAATTAATTTTTGTCATGGTCAACATAGCTTATGAAAAATGGAAATAAAAGAGTTTACTTATTCTGGGGTTTATAATGAGGTTTGTTGGAAAAATAGAAGCATCAATCACGGGGGCCAAACACTTTCTACAAAATACTGAAAAGGGAATGTTTAAAGGGGGGTGATGGGTGAATTTACCTTTTCTTTGCATACAGGGAGGTAATTTAACCCGCACCCCCCTTAAAAGCATTGCGCCTTGTGCGAAAATAAGCAGAAAACGTCACAAGAAGAAAAAAGAAGCTGAGACCTGTGCCGTGCCATGCTGTGCTGTGCTGTTTTGTCCGTTTTGTGCTGTGCTGTGCTGTGCTGTGCTGGCCTTCGAAACCAGCCACGGGGCCTTCATTTGGGCAGACTTGGCACAAACCCTCCAAGGCAGCATGATAAAAGGGGCATTTGTTTTTTTTGATTGCCGTTTCTTAGCGGGCAATCGTACTGGGTCAGTCAGTTCGTAAACCATTTTGTTCGACACCAATACTTTTTGGGTAGTCTATAGAAACCATTTCTACACTCGCTCAGAGTTGAACTCTTTATGATTACTAGAGTTCAAAACTACGCCAGGTACCTATGTACGAAAAAACCCCAAAATCATTGTACGAAACAACTGACAAAGCCGGGGTCGAAACAACTTGTGACAAAACTCCTGTGATTATTTTGTTTTTGCAGGCTTTTTTTTTTTTGGCATTTGTGACATTTTTTGCTTTTTCGGGAAAATATCCATTACTGCGCACCCCCCGTCCATTAAACCTCCGTAGATAACAGTAAGTCGCCAGCTGCATTAATGTCGCCAACCGCCAAAATATTACGAATTATTGCATCCTACTGGGTAAATGGACGAGGGCTTCAGGGAGTTTTTGGTTTTGGGAAATTTTTCCCAAAGAACAAACCAACTTCTTTTTTTGGACGAAAATACTTTTTTCTGGTAGTTTTGATGTGTTTTGAAAGAAAACTGCTAACCGTTTCTGTCGCCCCAAACACTTTTCTTTTTTTGTGCGTTTGCAAAAAAATTACAAAAAAAAATTGAACCTAACCGAATTTATACCTAAACCTAAAACCCTTTCCTAACTAAATTAAATCAACCTAACCTTTTCCTAACTCAACGGGTTCCGGTCATTTCGCCCACAATACATTTCGCCCAAATGTAAATCATTCACCCACAGGGTTTGAGTCAATTCCCCCCACACGATCCATGTCACGGAGTCATTTAACTATATCTTCGTCGGGGAGAAAAGGAAGAAACCCCCAGTAACCTTGGGCGAAAGGACTCCATAGTGGGGGCGAAATGACGGTAAATTTTCTAGTGTTTTGCCATACTCTCCCCAGAATACAGTTGATTCGGGCCGCCAGTTGAATCGGCCGCCTATATTAATGGCATACCAAGCAGACAGGACGGTGGCACTGCCTAAGCTTAATGGAACCAAACCTAAACTTATAGGTTTTAATGAAACCTAACCTAACCTTAACCACAAAGTATACCTAACCTAATCACAAAGTATACCTAACCTAAACCTAACCAAAACCTACCACAAGTATACCTAACCTATACCTAACCAACCAACTAACCTAACCTAACCTAACCTAACCTTAACCACAAAGTATACCTAACCTATGCGCAGAGGCAGCGATAGCCGCCTCTGCGCACCGCCCTGTCTGCTGGGTATGCATGCTACTATAGGCGCCCGTTTTCAACTGGCGGCCCGAATCAAGGGATATCCTCTCCACAGGCCCCCAAAACCTGGGGGAATGCGGGGTTTTCGGGTGGGGAACAATTATGCCGTCGGAAACACGTAATTAAAGTGTTTTTGTAGGGGGATAAAATTCCCTACATCTAGGGTAATTTTCCTTATATCTAGAGAAAATTGCCTAACCAAAATAAACCTAACGTACAAATAAACCTAGCCTAGCAGGGGGTTTGACCCACCGATAACCTAACCAAATCTAACCTAACCAATCTAACCTATCCAAACCAAACCCAAAATCTAATTAACCTAACCAAATCAAACCTACCCTAACCAAACCTTTTAAACAAATTTAACCTAACCTCCTGCTGGGGGGTTCTCGACACACTAAACAAATCTAACCTAACCTCCTAGCGGGGTTGGGGGGTTCTCGATATTTTGGACATCATTCTGTGAGGAGAAGAGTCCAGAGAAGTTCACACTTCTCTGGACTCAGAAAAAATCCAATGAATATTCCCTATATCTAGGGAATTTTTTTCAACACCCCTAACTAAAAAACGATGTGTTTACGACGCATATTTTGTACCCCAGCCAATATCCCGCAGATTACAGGCGTTTTGACGGAATGCACTTTCGACGGTAGAAAATGGAGGTTTCGACGGTGCCGTCGAACTCCGTCGAAACTTTCCAAAATGTCCCATACGCATGTCTATCATAGAGGGAAAACTAAAAGATATTTTGTCATTGAGATGATTATATAAAAAACAAAGTTACTACCGTAGATCAAATTTCCCCCCAAAATTTAAGTGAAAAGCCTATACAGCCAAGATCCCCCTATATCTTTTCGTTGTTTACCACCCTAACGTGGTACATCTATCCACTTAGCTTGCCTATCCTTAATATTGTATTTAATATAATCAATTAGCGATAAAGACTAATAAAACAATGAACAACATTACTGTTTGTGTGGCTTTATCCTCAGGCTGAGGCCTGCCCCCCTGAGGTCCACAGTAAATTAGACCACAGAAAACGGCACCTCAGTTTGTGGGGGAAACAAGTGTTAAGTTTTTTGTAAGTCTTAATGTTAATATTGTTTACAAATACGTATTTTAATTTATATCAACGATATGCCAAATTGCGCATGATGAAAGATCTAAAATATTATGAAGGGAATGAATGAGAGGGTTCGACGGCGCTGACTTGGAAGGCTCGACGACCCAGCAAACACACTACGTAAACCTTTTCGTTTTTTAGAAGGTAGCGTTTGGTAACGTTAGGAAAATTCGTAATATATACGTTAAATCATACGTCGCTCTTGAATTGGTATGTTTTTATTTAGGTAGTGTTTGGTTACGTCACTACGATACTTTTTTCAACGTAATTAATACGTTACAGAAAATACGTGTTTCTTCTACTATATATTACGTAGTGGTTTTACGTTTTCAATTACGTATTTTTTAACATCATGATGTAACTGATATTAGAGGATTCAAAACGTTATAAAAACTAATGAAAACGTGGATCATATGTTGAGATACGTAAGTATTACGTTAAAATGATTGTGTTTTGTTGTATTTAGGTTTGTGGTTTGGTTCGTCGCTACAATACGTTTTTCAACGTAATTAAGACGTTATAGTATACGTTGTTTCTTCTCCTAATAGATTACGTAGTGGTATTACGTTTCAATTATTGAGAGAGAGAGAGTAGAGAGAAAGGAATGATGAAAAAGAGAGAAAGAGAGGGAGGGAAGAAAGAGAGAAGGGAAGGGGGGGAAGAGGAGAGAAGAAGGGAGAGAGGGGGAAGGGAGAGAGAGAATAAAGAAGGAAAGGGGGAGAGAAAAGAGAGTAAGGGAGAAAAGAGAGTAAAAAAGAGAGAGAAAGAGGAAGGGGAGAGAATAAAAGAGGAAGGGAGGAGAGAGAGTAAAGAAAGGAAAGGGAGAAGAGGAAAAGAGAGAAAGAAGACGGGNTGCAAAATAGTTTTTGGGTGTCTTTAAAAACCCAGGGATTTTCTGTGTTGGGACAGAAATTCCCCACACCCCAAAAAGGGGTTCAGCCTTACTCGTATAATCCCAGTACCATTCACGACTACCAAAGATCAATCTAATATAATATTAATCAAACGTGCCAGGGAGTAATCCAGTGAGTTACTCGCCGGGGCTGGTGGCAGCGCGTTCCCTTAACCTAAATCCTTATCTTTTCCCCTTAAATACATCCCCCATTTCATTACCCTCCGCAGTGAGACGTGGTCACATTAAAATCACATAGTGAAGTCATAAGACTAAGTTAAATCCTCCCGTCAAGTTGTAATCTTTTATCAAATCATCCCCAAGTAATATCATTCAAGTAACGTTGACCTTAAATAAATCCCCCATACCAGTTACCCCCAAATTCCGTCAACACAAGAGTGCTAGACACAAATTTCTTTTGAAAAATGGAATCAAAAACTGCCCTGGACACCTTCCCGGGGTTGATAAATGATCTGAGTCCCTCAGCTGACCTGACGATGATGAGGCGATTAGGCTGGGAAGGCAGAGAGCAGGCGGATTCAGAAGCAGCAGAAGTGGTGGGTATAGCATCTCGTGGAGGGGAGGAGGCAGTGATGGAGGCGAAGGAGCGTGCAAGCTTGCAGGACTTATCAGGCAGGTGGGTCTCACCAGATGGAGGGGAAGGCGAGCGGGACCTCTTGGGGACAGTTGAAGTGGTGTCCATGTCCACGGCAGCCGGCTGGCGGCCGTCGTCGTCAGGCGGCATCAATCACGGGAATAGGGGAACCAGGGCACATACATACACCGATACCACACAGCAGAATCAGGCACACAACAACTTAGTGTAGTGTCGTGGTTAGTGAAGCGATAGTAGCGGTTATACTTTGGTGGAGGAGCTGGAGCACAACGTCTTATCACCACCACGGTAGCTCAAAGAGTCCGGAGCTGAGCGGAGCATTCAAAGTTTCAAACGCCAGCGGCCCAGCGCCCGGCCAGCGGCCATCAAAACAAGGGTTTCCACTTTTCTCACAGGCTCACGAAATTTATTATATGTAAATCAATGTACAGAATTTGAAAAATGTATTCCTTTTATGTGTAAACATTCTAAAACAACAGTTATATGATGATATTGATGTAGTATTGCATCAGTGGTGATAACCAGCGGCTACTTGACGTAAGACCTCCGTACCAGCAGGCCCGCTGCGGTGTATATTTGAAGTGCACAAGAAAATATTAAGTTCTGCAGCATGTTCCCCTTCATAAACATGAACATGTTGAAGTTTTCATCAGACAGGGAGCTCCTCTTGGCCCTGTTGATGTCCTTGCCTTGCTTCCCGCAGCACATGATGCGGGCGGGAGTTTACTGCTGAATCATCATAACATTATTGTACCTCTGATGAAAACTTCAACATGTTCATGTTTATGAAGGGGAACATGCTGCAGAACTTAATATTTTCTTGTGCACTTCAAATATACACCGCAGCGGGCCTGCTGGTACGGAGGTCTTATTACGTCAAGTAGCCGCTGGTTATCACCATTCTGATGCAATACTACATCAATATCATCATATAACTGTTGTTTTAGAATGTTTACAAATAAAAGGAATAAATTTTTCAAATTCTGTACATTGATTTACAAATAATAAATTTTCCTCTCTGAAAATACACCAGCGGCACTACGGAGGGCCTCGGGAGGCAAAGTTGCCGCTGGTGGCCGCCATTCGCCGCTCTAATGCCTACGTAGGCCCGCCGGTGGTGGTTAGCTGGGAATGAGAGAGAGAGAGTAGAGAGAAAGGAATGATGAAAAAGAGAGAAAGAGAGAGAGGGAAGAAAGAGAGAAGGGGAGGGAGGGAAGAGAGAGAGAGGAAGGGAGAGAGAGAAAGGGAGAGAGAGAATAAAGAGAGGAAGGGAGAGAGAATAAAGAGAGTAAGGGAGAGAGAGAGTAAAGAGAGAGGAAGGGAGAGAGAGAATAAAGAGGAAGGGAGAGAGAGAGAATAAAGAGAGAGGAAGGGAAAGAGAGAGAGAGAGAGAGTAAAGAGAGAGGAAGGGAGGGAAGGGAGAGAGAGAGAGAATAAAGAGAGAGGAAGGGAGAGAGCAAGTGGCTGGCCAGCAGTGACTTTGCAATCAGCTGTTTGGTTTGGACCCAGAAACCGGACGGCGAGCAAAACAGTCCGTTATTTTAGCTGTTTTGACCAAATTCTACAGGACTAACGGCTACAGGACAGTGCACAAGGTAACTGTAGACACTTAGGCAGCTACAGGTATACAGGCAACCTAAGTAAACCCTTAAATAACCCTAAAATAAGGTAAAATAAGAACATTTTTCCTAACATGGCGTATAGAATGGTAATATTTTGATACTTTTTGCCAAAACAGTAGTGTATTTTAGCAGTTTTGACCCATTTCCCGTAGATTGTCGGCTACAGGACAGTGCACAAGGTAACTGTAGACACTTAGGCAGCTACAGGTATACAGGCAACCTAAATAAACCCTAAAATAAGGTAAAATAAGAAAAAATTCCCAACATGGCGTATAAAATCTGGTAATATTTTGATACTTTTTGCCGAATCAGTCGTGTATTTTAGCTGTTTTGACCCATTTCCCGTGGATTGTCGGCTACAGGACAGTGCACAAGGTAACTGTAGACCCTTAGGCAGCTACAGGTATACAGGCAACCTAAATAAACCCTAAAATAAGGTAAAATAAGAACATTTTTCCTAACATGGCGTACAGAATCGGGAAATATTTTGATACTTTTTGCCGAAACAGTCGTGTATTTTAGCTGTTTTGACCCATTTCCCGTGGATTGTCGGCTACAGGACAGTGCGTTGAATCTGTTAGACACACCACGCCTGGATCTATAGTTAATAAACAATCTCTCCGTTGCAGGCTGCTTGGTATCATCACATCTGTGGTCGTGTACATCACTGCCATTCCCTTTTGTACAACATATTTCCTCACAACATTTTCCTTCAGTCTTTTTTCTTGATACAGGAAAACCTCGCGTATTCGGACCCTCGTTATTCGGACTTTTTTTTTTTTTTTTTTTTTTTTTTTTTTATAAAAGAGGTCGAAATTTCCTAGCTATATATATATACACCTAGAAATTTTATTTATTATTTATTTTTTTCATTTTTTTTAGGGGTCGAAATTGCCTAGCTTTATAATTGTACGCCTAGAACTTTTTTTTTTTTTTTTTTAGGGGTCGAACTTTCCTATCTAATATATACAATATATAATATATACTATTTCCTAATACACCTAGATTTTTTTTTTTTTAGGGGGCGAAATTTCCTACCTAATATATACAACTAGATTTTTTATATTTATTAATTTATATATTTATTTATTTATATATTATTATTATTATTTTTTTTTTTTATATACCTCTCCCCCCCTATATAATCCCCCATTATTCGGCACCTTGCATTACTCGGACCACTCCTTGGCCCAATTAGTCCCAAGAGGAGAGGTTTTACTGTATATCATTTACTCAGCCATTCATCTAATACTACCTTAAAAAACATGTTGCTTTCTCTTCCTCCGTTCTTTGTTCATTTTTCTGCCTTACTTCCTCTTTCCTTTCCTTTGCTCTTCCTTCACGGCTTGTTTTGCATCCACCTCCCTGTCCCTGGCCATCTACCTCGGCCTAAAAGCTCTCGCCAGGATCTCCTGGGTTGCAGTCTGCCATTTCAATCTTAGTTTGATGGGTCTATCTCTTCCTTCTGCATAAGGTCCCAATCTTACTACTTCTTCCACTTCATCTTCAAGTCTTGTCTCTTCCTCCTCATCATTCAATTTCATCAACACGTCCTTTATTCACCCTATTAGTCCAGTTATTCACCTCCCCTCTCAGGAGGAGGAGGAGGAGGGAGAGGAGGCCTTGCCAAGTGTGGTGTGAGTGAGGCAGGAAGCAGGGTGTGGGCCCCGCAGGCAGGAGCAGAGTGTCAGGGCAGCGCGTGGCTCTCTGTGTGCTGACTGTCACCACTGTTGCAGGTGCTGAGGTCACAGTCCAAGCCGGCTGCTCCGCCCGGCACTGACCCGGCTCAGGCATCCCCGAGGGTTCCCGCAGGACCGGCCGTCGCGTGTGGTGGCCAGAGTGTTGCTGCGGTGGAGGCTGTGGGGCCGGGCAGCAGCATGAGTGGCCGGGAGCAGCAGGATCAGTCTGCCTCAGGGGTGGGGAGGCACAGGGGTGATGGCAAGAATCACCTGGAGGCAGGCAGATCAGGCCACAAGGCACACAGTGAGCTGAAGTGCCAGCAGTGTGACAAAACATTCAAATGCAAGAGTAAGCTTGAGAAACATTCCTTGACACACAGTGGTGTTAAGAATTATGAATGTTTAGAGTGTTGGAAAAGATTTACTGAAAAGAGTTCCCTCACCAGACACACCCTGACACACAGTGGTGTTAAGAATTATGAATGTTTAGAGTGTGGGAAAAGATTTACTGAAAAGAGTTCCCTCACCAAACACACCCTGACACACAGTGGTGTTAAGAATTATGAATGTTTAGAGTGTTGGAAAAGATTTACGGAAAAGAGTTCCCTCACCAGACACACCCTGACACACAGTGGTGTTAAAAATTATGAATGTTTAGAGTGTGGGAAAAGATTTACTGAAAAGAGTTCCCTCACCAAACACACCCTGACACAGTGGTGTTAAGAATTATGAATGTTTAGAGTGTGGGAAAAGATTTACTGAAAAGAGTTCCCTCACCAGACACACCCTGACACACAGTGGTGTTAAGAATTATGAATGTTTAGAGTGTGGGAAAAGATTTACTGAAAAGGTTAACCTCACCAAACACACCCTGATACACAGTGGTGTTAAGAATTATGAATGTTTAGAGTGTGGGAAAAGATTTACTCAAAAGCCTAACCTCACCAAACACACCCTGACACACAGTGGTGTTAAGAATTATGAATGTTTAGAGTGTGGGAAAAGATTTACTACAAAGAGTCAGCTCACCAGACACACCCTGACACACAGTGGTGTTAAGAATTATGAATGTTTAGAGTGTGGGAAAAGATTTGCTACAAATGGTGAACTCACCCAACACACCCTGACACACAGTGGTGTTAAGAATCAAGAATGCCTAGAGTGTAGGAAAAGGTTTTATACCCGTTCACAACTCACCCAACACACCCTGACACACAGTGGTGTTAAGAATCAAGAATGCTTAGAGTGTGGGAAAAGGTTTTATACCCGTTCTGAACTCACCAGACACACCCTGACACACAGTGGTGTTAAAAATCATGAATGCCTAGAGTGTGGGAAAAGGTTTTATACCCGTTCTGAACTCACCAAACACACCCTGACACACAGTGGTGTTAAAAATCATGAATGCCTAGAGTGTGGGAAAAGGTTTTATACCCGTTCTGAACTCACCACACACACCCTGACACACAGTGGTGTTAAGAATTATGAATGTTTAGAGTTTGGGAAAAGATTTACTACAATGGGTTCCCTCACCACACACACCCTGACACACAGTGGTGTTAAGAATTATGAATGTTTAGAGTGTGGGAAAAGATTTACTACAATGGGTTCCCTCACCACACACACCCTGACACACAGTGGTGTTAAGAATTATGAATGTTTAGAGTGTGGGAAAAGATTTACTACAATGTGTTCTCTCACCACACACACCCTGACACACAGTGGTGTTAAGAATCATGAATGCCTAGAGTGTGGAAAAAGGTTTTATACCCGTTCTGAACTCACCAAACACACCCTGACACACAGTGGTGTTAAGAATCAAGAATGCCTAGAGTGTGGGAAAAGATTTGGTAGAAAGAGTTCCCTCACCAGACACACCCTGACACACAGTGGTGTTAAGAATCATGAATGCGTAGAGCGTGGGAAAAGGTTTTCTACCCGTTCTGAACTCACCAGACACACCTTTAGACACACTGGCTTGCGGGAGTTCAAGTGTGATATTTGTAGCAAGTGTTTCAAGACAAAGCCTGATATTGCCAAGCACATGAAGATCCACTTTTGAGGTGGTGTGTTGTGTGGACAAGTGTGGTTGTACCCGTGCCTGTGGGAGTGTGTCCTGTGTGGCAATGGGTGGTGGTGGTGGTGGTGGGCAGTGTGTTACATGTGTGGTGGCAGCCGTGCCCTTGTGTTCTGTGAGGGAGTAATGGCACCAGCAGTTGTTGGGTTGGCAGTGCAGGTGTGACTTTCAATAAATGTATCCAGGGTTTTAAAGGTTTCTCTGCTGATTGCCTTAAAAAACAGTCTTTCCACGCATAAGTTACACTCCTATTTTCTGCAGGTCACATATATGTATATCGCATAAACCTTACTCTGTTTTCATCATTGGACAGCCGCAGGAAAAGTGATGATAACTGCATTAAAAGACAAGTCCAAATTGTCTACAAATATACAAGACAGTGCGACGAAGTTAGAAAAAAACGAGACTATAAATATTTACACCTGTGTCTATTTCATGCAGGTTTTTCAATAGAATGTTCAAAGTATCCTGGAAAGATGAAACATGGTATACTAGTGTGAACATTCCCCTAAACATGAAGGCATTAATACAATAAGGCAGAAGTTTGCCTAAAAAGGGGGTAGCTAGTGTCATTATGGCAATGGGTGAAAAGTAACTCAAACACGATGGAAATAGTTATAGATCAAGCACCATGAGTAGAATTAATAACAGTTGGAGTTGTTACACCTGAACAAAAGTAATCATTGGGGCAAATACAGGAGCTCCCATATTTACGTACGTTCGTGGGGTTTGTACTGAACTTGCAATGTACAAAAGTTAGTCCAGCATTACTCTTGTCAATACTGAACACTGCACACACACCACTGTCAAAAGAACAAAAGTACACTACAGCTTATACCCCAATATTACTCAACAGTGCCTATATTGTATCAGCTTAAATGGTCTATACAGCTTATA
Source organism: Chionoecetes opilio (assembly GCA_016584305.1). Lineage (NCBI taxonomy): Eukaryota > Metazoa > Arthropoda > Malacostraca > Decapoda > Majidae > Chionoecetes > Chionoecetes opilio. Next base: position 15,504 of record JACEEZ010004005.1, on the reverse strand, counting down.
GCCCAATATTACTCATCAGTGCCTATATTGGATCAGCTTAAATGGTCTATACAGCTTATAGCCCAATATTACTCAACAGTGCCTATATTGTATCAGCTTAAATGGTCTATACAGCTTATAGCCCAATATTACTCAACAGTGCCTATATTGTATCAGCTTAAATGGTCTATACAGCTTATAGCCCAATATTACTCAACAGTGCCTATATTGTATCAGCTTAAATGGTTTATACAGCTTATAGCCCAATATTACTCAACAGTGCCTATATTGTATCAGCTTAAATGGTCTATACAGCTTATAGCCCAATATTACTCAACAGGGGCTATATTGTATCAGCTTAAATGGTCTATACGTAGTGTCAATGGTTCTTACTATTACCATCACCACTGACTGACTGACTGACTGACTGACTGGCTACACACTAATGCTTCTGAGACATGTTGGAGGGATGAAATATACATGAAAACTACTGCATAGTTATAATGGACCCGTTTACTCTACTTGAGGTAAGGATTGATTTGACATCTTCAAGCCTCATATAGTTGGGCAGTGATGTTGATTTTTCTATATGAACAGTATTTTTGATGATACAGCCAATTTAAGTACAGGAAAATTTATACGCTCTAAAACGACTGGCGCCATGTTGTGACGTCACTAGCGAAGACAACAGAGCAAAACAGCTGTTAAGCGGCCGCTACTATATGTACTACCTACTAATACACCAACTTGTATTACCCCTACTACAGCAAGATGACCAGTAATCCTCCTTCAAGTGATGTAGTATTCACTGTGTTTGTGAATATGTAAGTTGTAGTTTATAAGGAAAAAGTGGATAGACAGAGATAAGTGGCCCGTGACACCTGACAAGTGATGACTTCTTGGATCGGCATTCCTTATAGGGAGCTTAAATGAACCTGCAATGACATGTAAAGCTAGACAGATAGACGAACTCATAGAGGAACAGGTAGAAATGTATGGCTTTCTTTCCCCACATAAGCAAAACATACACCCTTCGTCACTCTACTCACCACTACAACCTTTACTAACATACATTTCTACCTGTTCTCTATGAGTTCGTCTATCTGTCTAGCTGTACATGTCATTGCAGGTTCATTTAAGCTCCCTATAAGGAATGCCGATCCCAGAAGTCATCACTTGTCTGGTGTCACGGGCCACTTATCTCTGTCTATCCACTTTTTCCTTATAAACTACAACTTACATATTCACAAACACAGTGAATACCTACTACATCACTTGAAGGAGGATTACTGTCATCTGCAGTAGTAGGGTAATGCAAGTTAGTAAGGTTAGTTAGGTAGTAAAAAAAAACTAATTTTACAAGGTTAGGTTAGTAATTATTTTTTTATGGGAGTCTCGCTATGAGATTATTAGTGAGATAAGGTTAGGTTAGGTTATAGTGAGGTTAGATTAGTAATTTAAACATATTATATTTTTTGAGGGTCCAGGGGGTCGTTAAGGAGGGGATGGGGGTGAAGGGGCATCTCCCCCCCACTTTATAATTACAGTTTAGAGGTATCTGAAGGGATCTGTGAAGGTCTGGAGGAAAAACACTAATAGGGCGGGAAAGGACTAGAATTTTACCTAACTCACTGCGTGTTGTATACTTAACATGAAAAACCCAGCCTGTCTCATCCCTACCTCAAAGCCTTGCATACTGCATACTACTCCGCAACTTATCACAGCTCAGCTAAAGCCAGACAGCTACATACATTTGCAAGTTACTTATCCATGCACAAGTACATACATACATCAAAATAGTCTTCACAGCAATAGTATGAATTTTCCTTTATCGAGAAATCACGCCTTGCGACTCCACCACTGTTTCCTCTTTTCTTGTCTTTAGGCATAGTTATGAACACATTCTCTGGAGTTTTAATTGTGGTGTTTTTGCACATTAGCACAAAACAAGCATAATATGTTCTTTTTGTCTGTACACTGTTGAATGCATAGATAGGTACTGCGGTCTGCTGAGCCAAACAACCGATCAGCTGATCAGGCGAGATCTGAGTTTGCGCTTACTACGTCACAACCAATCACAGCGCGTTCCGCCGTGCTTGTGATATTTTGGCCCAAAACAAGCATATATTTCATTTATGGTGCATTTCTCAGCAAAAGAATATGAGTACAGTGATATGTAGCCTATATTGCACCCACAAGCTTCATAATACTCCGTGCTTTAGGTGTGAGTAAACGGGTCCATTACTCACAGTTTGTACGTATCTCTGAATGTATGTAACTTGAACGTTGGTAATGAGTTAGAGGTAGAGTTCGTGGTTTTTTTTTTGCCATTTTGTTGCAATCACTACGTACATAACAGTAAGTCGCCACCTGAACTAATGTCGCCAGGCGCCATATATTACGAATTATAGCTCACTACTGCTGTGTCTGTGCCACTGAAGATGATACACAGTAGGTTATATCATGACTGTATAATGTACCCGTTTCAGCGTTGTTTTTATGCTTTGTAGCTGCAAGTATATGTCACTACCGAAGGAATGAGAGAGAGAGGTAGAGAGAAAGGAATGATGAAAAAGAGAGAAAGAGAGAGAGGGAAGAAAGAGAGAAGGGAAGGAGAGAGAGAGAATAAAGAGAGGAAGAGGAGAGAGAGAATAAAGAGAGGAAGGGAGAGAGAATAAAGAGAGGAAGGGAGATGAGAATAAAGAGAGAGGAGGGAGAGAGAGAGAGAGAGAATAAGAGAGAGGAAGGGAGAGAGAGAATAAAGAGAGAAGGGAGAGAGAATAAGAGAGGAAGGGAGAGAGAGAATAAGAGAGGAAGGGGGAGAGAGAGAATAAAGAGAGGAGAGAGGAAGTAAGAGAATAAAGAGAGAGGAAGGGAGAGAGAGAGAGAGAATAAAGAGAGAGGAAGGAAAAAAAGAGAGAGAATAAAGAGAGAGGAAGGGAGAGAGAGAATAAAGAGAGAGGAAGGGGAGAGAGAGAATAAAGAGAGGAAGGGAGAGAGAGAGAGTAAAGAGAGAGGAAGGGAGAGAGAGAATAAAGAGAGAGGAAGGGAGAGAGAGAGAATAAAGAGAGAGGAAGGGAGAGAGAGAATAAAGAGAGGAATGGAGAGAGCAAGTGGCTGGCCAGCAGTGACTTTGTTGTAATCAGCTGTTTGGTTTGGACCCAGAAACCGGACGGCGAGCAAAACAGTCCGTTATTTTAGCTGTTTTGACCCATTTCTACAGGACTAACGGCTACAGGACAGTGCACAAGGTAACTGTAGACACTTAGGCAGCTACAGGTTATACAGGAAACTAAGTAAACCCTTAAATAACCTAAAATAAGGTAAATAAGAACATTTTTCCTAACATGGCGTTAGATCTGGTAATATTTTTGACTACTTTTTGCCGAAAGTCGTGTGCTTTAGCTGTTTTGACCCATTTCCCGTGAATTGTCGGCTACAGGACAGTGCACAAGGTAACTGTAGACACTTAGGCAGCTACAGGTATACAGGCAACCTAAGTAAACCCTTAAATAACCCTAAAATAAGGTAAAATAAGAACATTTTTCCTAACGGCGTATAGAATCGGGTAATATTTTGATACTTTTTGCCGAAACAGTCGTGTGTTTTAGCTGTTTTGACCCATTAACCGTGGATTGTCGGCTACAGGACAGTGCACAAGGTAACTGTAGACACTTAGGCAGCTACAGGTATACAGGCAACCTAAGTAAACCCTTAAATAACCCTAAAATAAGGTAAAATAAGAACATTTTTCCTAACATGGCGTATAGAATCGGGTAATATTTTGATACTTTTTGCCGAAACAGTCGTGTGTTTTAGCTGTTTTGACCCATTTCCCGTGGATTGTCGGCTACAGGACAGTGCACAAGGTAACTGTAGACACTTAGGCAGCTACAGGTATACAGGCAACGGTAAATTTTTACGATGGTGTCGGGCGATTATTGGGAGCGCGTCAACAATGTCCCTGTCCCTTATTTGTCCGGGCGTGTTGGCAAAAACTGGGAGCGCGGCAATAAGGTCTCTATCCCTATTTGCCCGGGCGTGGAAAACATTAGAACATTAGAAAATAAGGAAACTACAACAGGCCGTGAGACTCATACGAGGTATAAGGGTCGCGTATTTCCTTTATTCAACGCTGTTTGCAGTATTACATATAAAAACATAAGAAAATTAGAAAATAAGAAAGCTACAAGAGGCCGTGAGACCTACACGAGGTGTTTCTTGTTACTGTACACTACCTACATTAACCTTTCATCCCATCCATTAATTTATTTAGCCTTCTTTTAAAGCTCCCTAATGACTATATGACTACAAAAATGAACGCACTATATAACTACCTGTCTACTAAGTCCATTATCCAATCATTTGCCACCTTATTTGTGAACCGTTTTTCCCTCTTTTTTTAAATGTTTTTTTATTTTACGCTTTCCCCAGCTTGAATCTGTTACTTACTTTGAATAATTTTGGTCACCCTTCTCTGCACTGATTCTAACAAGGCTATATATCCATCCTGTAATATGGAGACCAAAATTGAACCACATAGTGTAGGTGAGGCCCTAGAGCCAAATAAAGCTTTAGAATAACCTTAATTAGCACTTCTACTTTTCACACTCTGGTAATGAATCCTAACACCCTATTAGCTCTATTTTCTAGCCTAAATACATTTTTCCCTGGGTCGGGGGTCTGGGCTCACCCTCACTCCAAGATCTTTCTCACCTTTAGATCTTTTCCAAAAATTTGGAGGCGCGAAAAAAAATTTCCCTGTCCCTTATTTGCCAGGGCATGGTTCCAAAAAAGGGGAGTGCGGCAATAAGGTCTCCCCCTTATTTGCCCGGGCGTGGAAAACATAAGAACATTAGAAAATAAAGAAGCTACAAGAGGCCGTGAGACCTGCACGAGGTATTTCTTGTTCTTTACACTACCTACATTAACCTTTCTCACCTTCTGATCTTTTCAGCGATACGTTGATACTATATTATATAATTTACAATGCATGTCATGGGTGCCCTATTTGCAAGCTGGGCAGTATTAAATACAATTGTATTTAAATACGTATTTAAATACATATGTGTTTTTAGAAATGTATTTATAAAGGACTTGGTTGCCATGTATTTAAATACAGTATCTAAATATTTTATGAATATTTAAATCCATTGTATTTAAATACACTTCATATAAAAATGTTAATACTTTTTTATCAGTTAATTGGGACATAAACCCAACCAACTATCGGGCAACCCTGATGTTACAGTGAACCAGTGTTTACAAGGGCAAGGAAAAGTCCTGATTTCAAGGAATTTAGACCTGAGAAGGAAATTTCTAAGGAAACCCAAAATCTAAGGAAATCATTGCGAATCATTGAAAAATCTAAGGAGACATTGCGTATGGTGTATCTATTACCTGGGTTTTTTTTATGAATGTTGGTGGGAAAAAACCCTGGTAATAGATACACCATGCGCAATGTATCGCAGAAAAAGATCAGAAGGTGAAAAAGATCTTGGAGTGAGGGTGAGCCCAGACTTCCG
>JACEEZ010004005.1:0-2500 GCA_016584305.1 Chionoecetes opilio | reverse complement strand
GTAAAAAGAGCATGCCTACTTTTTTTACGGTGTAAAACATTTTATAAGACCTTTCTCATCTTTCTCATCTCATCAGAATCTTTCTAAGATTTTCTCAAGAACTACTGGCCATATGAAAATTCTAATGGTAGCGTTGGAATCCTCATAAAATTCCGCTCTTATTGGCATATAAGCCATACAAAGTAGACTCAGGAAATATCGAGCTACGAAGTGGTGAACGTAAATATTTCTTATTACTCTTTACTCAATGTTTTTTTCTAAGTCGTTTAAACTCCGCTATTTACATGTATTTCTTGTTATTTTTGTCTTTCATAAGGCAGAATAATATCTTGCGAAACCAACGATATAATTTTATAATAATGCCAGGAAAAAAGAATAATCGTGTTGAAATTGATAACATAACCAAAACATTCGCCGCAGAGTCGGCCATTTACGCGCAGCCTCGTAGAGAGCCCCAGACTGATGTCACAGTGGCCGAAAAAACATAGCATTTCTTGTTATTTTTGTCTTTCATAAGGCAGAATAATATCTTGCGAAACCAACGATATAATTTTATAATAATGCCAGGAAAAAAGAATAATCGTGGTTGAAATTGATAACATAACCAAAACATTCGCCGCAGAGTCGGCTATTACGCGCAGCCTCGTAGAGAGCCCCAGACTGATGTCGCAGTGGCCGAAAAAACTTATTAAACTTTTCGTGCGTGAAAGGGTTAACCTATTTTCTACCATAAAATGAATCACAGGCCATCGCCGAAGGCATTTTACGAACACTTTACACCCATAAACACTTACCGTCTCATAAATGTTTCCAAAACGTCCCAGTACACTGTGTTTAATAATAAAATCATAGATTTTCACCTCGGTAATAGACAGTAAAGCACAATTCTTGGACATTAATGGGGTGACGCTTTTTCCAAGATGAGCTTTCAGCTACGCACCTACGCATTGATGAACTTGCAAGCAGCACTCCTCGGGCCTTCCCCCTACTCCACACAGGCCCCATGTCCCCTTAGTATGGTCATGTGTGGTCTATTGTGGTCATTATGGTATGTCGCCTTAAGCGTTCAAACCGACACACACCTACTTTTTCCCATCATATGCACTAATACCATATGAAAAACTTATACAAAACCTTCCCTGCCGATGTCTATATTATAAAAAGGATTTATGCGATTTTACTTACTTCTTTGGGAGAAATTTGGAGAAATTAGCGCAAGTATAGCAGGAGACGTCCGAACCTCGCACATCTGTTTACAAGCTGCCATATTGCGGCCCGTGGGTGGTGAGGTGGCAGCGCGAGCCAATGAGAACGCCTGGGCCACAACGCTGCATTTTCATTGGCTGGGCCGCAGCTCGCAAGCTAGAAGTGAATTCATGCAGACGCGGACATAACACCCTTGCAAAGCGGCTTGAATTCATGCAGACGCGGACATAACACCCTTGCAAAGAGGCTGGAAAAAAGAGTGCCATGCTAATGAATGTCTCTGAAAGATTCAATTTCTCAGCCTTACAGCTTGGAGCTATGAGTGCTAAGGGACACCCAATGGATTGAGCATGTGACAACGCGGTCGATTGGTACCAAAAAAGCCAATTTTCAAGAAAAATGGCGCTTAGCTCCCTTTCTACATGCGGGGCGCTCATATATATATATATATATATGTGTATATATATATTACTATATATAATGTGTATATATATATATATAATAATATATATATATATATATATATATGTGTATATATATAATCTATATGATCTATATGTGTAATATATGTTGTGTATATATATATGTGTATATATATATGTGTATATATATTGTGTATATATATATATGTGTATATATATATGTTATATATATGTGTATATTGGTATATAATATGTTATATATATAATATGGTATATAATATATATGTGTATATATATATATATATATAATATTATATATATGTGTATATATAATATATGTGTATATATATATATGTGTATATATGTGTATATATGTGATATATATATATATGTGTGATATATATGTGTATTATAAATGTGTATATATATGTGTATGTGTATATATGTGTATATATGTGTATATATATATATGTGTGTATATATATATATATATATATATATTATATATATATATATATATGTGTATATATATAATATATATGTATATATATGTGTATATATATTATATATATTATGTATACATATTATATATTTATATATATGTGTATATATATATATATATAATATATGTTATATATAGTATATATTTATATATAATATGTGTATATATATATATATTGTATATATATATATGTGATATATATATATATATATTATATATATATGTGTATATATAATATATTGTGTATTATATTATAATGTGTATATATATTATATATAATGTGTATATATATATATATATATATATGTGTAAATATATATATATATGTGTATATATATAATATATATGTTGATATATATATATTATATTT
>JACEEZ010004004.1:48953-115788 GCA_016584305.1 Chionoecetes opilio | reverse complement strand
GGTGTCGTTCACCCATCGTTTAACAAGGCTCGCCTTCAAGGTCATCTGTTTTTACGCGAAATAGTGCTATTTTTATATGCCTCATATTATTTTTACCTTCGATGTTTCTTTACAATTTTTGTGATTCTTGTAGTGCTCTTCAATCACTATGTAATTTAACTCTCCCCATCCGCTGTCATGCATCCGGAATGGCTTTATCTGCTCAAGACGAGGCCGGACGTCACTTTTGTGGGTACCGGCACATGTAGGTGTTGCGGTAATGAGGAAGCTGAGCTGGCAAAAGCTGCAGCTAAAGACCAGCTCTATCACATTTTGCAGTGCCGGCTACGGACCTACGCTCGGCAATCCATAGATCAGTTCACAACAGTTGGCAAGAACGTTGGATTACTATAGGGCAAAATAAACTGCGCACCATCCGCCAAGTATCGAGGACTGGAGCTACTGCGGTCTCTCCCCGGAGATGGGAGACTGCCTTTGGCACGATTGCGTATTGGTCACACTCTATATACTCATGGGTTCCTCATGGAGGGGGCCACCCTCCTTACTGTGATGATTGTTTGGTCCCTTAACTGTGCGGCACTTGCTGGTCGAGTGTCCCAGTCTTGGGACCTACGTGTGCAATTTTTGTCCCGGTGTCGCGGTCGGACGGTGCTTACCGTCTCTCCCTGGCATTGGGAGAGAGGTGTTTCTCTCCGGGACATGAAGTCCATACATTTTTGAGAAGGCTGGCCTTCTCAACAAGTTATGATGTTTTTTAATATTAACTTATATTGTTTTTAATGTACTCTTGTTCTTTTATGTATTTCGTAATTTTCAATATTTTTATTCTATCTTAAATTTTGTTTTTTAGTTTTACTTTACATGTCTTTTGTAAGCAGGCGTCAAACCCCGCAGTTGCGGCGCCTTAAAAAATAATCAATCAACATTGTCCTTTTAAAGTTCTGTCCCTTTTCTATTTCTGTTTTGCTGGGTGACTAAGGGTTTTTGCCCAGTTTGTTCCCTTTCAAGCAAACCCCTTCAACACTAACCCAACCCCGTAAAGGGGTGATTCACAGCCGTTCATTATACACTATTTCGCATGCTACCAGTTGTCCTTTTCACGAGAAGCTGGCCAGAAATTCCCCTGTGCAAAAGGGGCTATATTTGCCTTTTATGAACGCAACAAGGGCCCCAAATTAGCTTTTCCCCCAAAACCCAAAAAGCGGTTTTTTGGCTTTATTGAGAAAGGAGTACTTGGCAGGTTTTGGTTTGGATTTAAATTGCTTTATCCAATTTCCAAACCTTCTACTGCCGGTCCCATTTTAATGGTGGCCCCCGGGAAAACCTTTAAACAGGGGCCCCCAAAAACCCCCGTGAAGGCCGCCGGGGTTAAATTTCCTGGGTACTTGGCCACGTGATTCCCCGGGTTTTCAAACCCTACCACCGGGGCCCCAGCCTGGAGGCCCGTTTTCAGAACAAAGGGGCCATGCGACGCTTCCAACCCCCCAAAAATTAGCCCAAAGAAGACATTTCAACCCCAAACCCCCCATAGGTGGAGCAGGGCAAGTCCGGGCCGCCCACAACCCCTCGTAACCTTTCCCCTTCAGCTTTTTAATTAAAAACATAGGCCATATGAACCGGGTTTTTTTTCTGGAACAGAGTTGTACTCGGAATTCTTCAAGTTTACTCTGGAAACCTCAATTACCTTTTTTCCCCGCCTACAGTCCCGTTACTCTGTCTGCCACCCACCACCTTACATGTAGTGCCCCCTTGGCATTGGTACGCCACAGTCCTGGTATCTGCTGCAACCCACCACCTACATGTAGTGGCCCTTTGGCAGTGTACTCCCCACAGTCCCTGGTTACGCTGTCTGCCACCCACCACCCACAAATGTAGGGGCCCCTTGGCATTGTACTCTAACATCCTGGTTACTCTGCTGCTACCATACCCACGTTAGTGTCCAACCTTGGCAGTGTCTCTAGCAGTCCTGGTTACTCTGCTGCCACCACACCACCCACCTTGTAGTGCTTACCTTGGCAGTGTACTCCACATTCCTGGTTTACTCCTTGCTGCCACCCACCACCCACATGTAGTGGCCACTTTTGGCGTGTACTCCTACATCCTGGGTTACTCCTGCTGCCACCCACCCCCACATGTATAGGCCACGCTTGACAGTGTACTCTATCAGTTCCATGGGTTACTTCTGCTGCCACCCACCACCCCATGTAGTGGCCCACCTTGGCAAGTGAAACTCCCTACAGTCCTGGTTACTCCTGCTTCTGCCAACCCACCACCCACATGGAGTGTGCCACCTTGGCAGTGTTAAAAACCCTACAGTCCTGGTTACTCTCTGCCGACCAACCCCATGTAATGCCCACCTTGGCAATGTACTCGTACAGTCCTGGTTTACGCTGCTGCCACCCACCACCCACATTTAGTGCCCACCTTGGCAGTGTACTCTAACAGTCCTGGTTACTCTGCTGGCCACCACCACCCACATGTAGTGCCACCACCTGCAGTGCTACTCTACAGTCCTGGTTACTCTGCTGCAAACCACCACATGTAAGTGGCCACCTATGGCAGTGTACTCTCAGTCCTGGTTACTACTCTGCCACCCACCACCACATGTAGTGCCCACCTTCGGCAGTGTACTCTCAGTCCTGGTACTCTGCCTGCCAACCCCACCACCCCACATGTGTGGCCACCTTGGCAGTGTACTCCACACGTCCTGGTTACTCTGCTGCCACCACCTACAGTATTTGCCCACCTTGGCAGTGGTACTCTCCACATCCTGGTTACTCTGCTGCCACCACCAACCCACATGTGAGTGGCCCACCTTGGCATTGTACTCTACATCCTGGTTACTCTGCTGCCACCTACCCACCTGTAGTGGCCAACCTTGGCATGTACCTACCTCCTGGTTCTCTGCTGCCACCACCCCACATGTAGTGGCCCCACCAATTGCAGTGTACTCTACAGTCCTGGTTATCTGCTGCCTGGGCCACCCACCACCCTCATGTATTGCTCACCTTGGCAGTGTACTCTACAGTCCCGGTTACTCTGCTGCCACCACCCACATTTAGTGCCCACCTTGGGCAGTGTACTCCACAGTCCTGGTTACTCTGCTGCCATAAATTCCACATGTAGTGTTGCACCTTGGCAGTGTACTCTACAGCCTGGTTACTACTCTGCTTGTCCACCACGCCACATGTAGTGTCCACCTTTGCAGTGTACTCCACGTCCTGGTTACGCTGCTGCCACCCCACCACCCCATGTAGTGCCCACCCCTTGGCGTGTACTCCACAGTCCTGGTTACTCTGCTGCCACCACCCCACATGTAGTGGCCACCTTGGCAGTGTATTCCCAGTCCTGGTTACTCTGCTGCCACCGCCACGCAACCACATGGTATGTGGCCAACTTGTCAGTTAACTCTACATCCTGGTTACTCTGCTGCCACCACCCACATGTAGTGTCCACCTTGGCAGTGTCTCCTAACAGTCCCTTGTTACTCTGCTGCCTCCCCACCCACATGTAGTGGCCACCTTGGCATGTACTCTACATCCTGGTTACTCTGCTGCCACCACCACACCCCCATGTTTATTGCTCACGCTTGGCAGTGTACGCTACAGTCCTGGTTACTCTGCTTTCCCACCCACCACCCACATGTAGTGGCCACCTTGGAGTTGTACTCTACAGTCCTTGGTTACATCTGCTGCCAACCACCACCGCAATGTAGTGGCTCAGCCTTGGCAGTGACTCTACAGTCCTGGTTCTCTGCTGCACCAACCTCACATTTAGTGCCACCTGGCAGTGTAACTCCACAGTCCTGGTTACTGCTGCTGCCACCCACCACCCACTGTTAGTGGCCCACCTTAGGCAGTGTACTGCCCAGTCCTTGTTACTCTGCTTGCCACCCACCCACCCACATGTAGTGCCCCACCTTGGCAGTGTACTCTACTTCCTGTTATCTGCTGCCACCACCCCATGTATTGGACACCTTGGCAGTGTGTTCTCATACAGTCCTGGTTACTCTGCTGCCACCATCCACATGTAGGTGGCCCCCTTGGCAGTGTACCTACAGTTCCTGGTTACTCTGGCTGCCCCCCCCCCCCCCCACTGTATTGGCCACCTTGGCAGTGTCTCCACAGGTCCTGGTTAACTCTGCCAACCCACCCACATGTAGTGCCCACCTTGGCAGGTACTCTACTACAGTCCCTGGTTACTCTGCTGCCACACACCACCCCATTAGTGCCTCACCTTGGCAGTGTACTCTGCAGTCCTGTTTACTCTCCTTGGCACCACCCCACTGTAGTGCCCACCTTGGCAGTGTACTTTAGCAGTCCTGTTACTCTTCTGCCATCCCACCACCCACATTAGTGTCCACCTTGGCAGTGTACGCCACAGTCCTGGTTACTCTGCTCGGCCACCACGCCCCACATTGTAGTGCCCACCTTGCATGTACTCCACAGTCCTGGTTGACTCTGCTGCCACAATTCACATGTGTGGCCACCTTGGCAGTGTCTCTACAGTCCCTGGTTTCCTCTGCTGCCCAACCCACAATGCCTAGTGGTCCACCTTGGCAGTGTACTCCCACAGTCCTGGTTACGCTGCTGCCAACCCACCACCCACATTTAGGTGGCCACCTTGGCAGTGTACCTACAGTCCTGGTTACTCTGCTGCCACCAACCCACATGTTAGTGCCCACCTTGGCAGTGTACTCCCAAAGTCCTGGGTTTGACTCTGCTGCCACCACCCACATGTAGTGGCACCTTGGCAGTGTACTCTACTTCCCTGGTTACTCTGCTGCCACCACCACCACCTACATGTAGTTTTGCTCACCTTGGCAGTGTACTCTCCAACAGTCCTGGGTTACTCTGCTGCCACCCCACCACCCACTGTTAGTGGCCACTTTGGCAGTGGACTACTCCACAGTCCTGTTAATCTGCTGCCACCCACCACCCACATGTATGGGCCACGCTTGGCAGTGTACTCTACAGTCCTGGTTGACTCTGCTGCTACCACCCACATTTAGGTGCCACACTGGCAGTGTACCTACAGTCCCTGGTTCCTCCTGCTGCCACCCCCCACGTTGTAGTGGGCCACCTTGGCAGGTGTACTCCACAGTCCTGTTACTACTCTGCTGCCACCCACCCCCCACATGTAGTGGCCATTTGGCAGTGTACTCCACATTCCTGGTTACGTCTTCTGCTGCCACCACCACCCCACATGTAGTGTCCAACTTGGCATGTACTCTACAGTCCGGTTTCTCTGCTGCCACCACCCACCTGGTATGCCCCCCTTTTTTTTGCAGTGTACTCTACAGTCCTGGTTACTCTGCTGCCACCACCCACATGTAGTGGCCACCTGGCAATGTTATCTACAGTCCTGGTTACTGCTTGCCTTGCCACCCCACACACATGTAGTGGCCACCTTGCATTGTACTCTACAGTCCTGGTTACTCTGCTGACCACCCACCACACACCATGTAGTGGCCAACCCTTGCATTGTACCCTACAGTCCTGGTTACTCTGCTGCCCACCACACATGTAATGCCCACCTTGGCAATGTTACTCTACAGTCCTGGTTACTCTCTGCACCCACCACCCACTGATAGTGGCCCCACCTTTTGCAGTGTACTCTAGATCCTGGTTCCTCCTGCTGCCACCACCCCCATGTGTAGATGCCCCACCTTGGCAGTGTACTCTACAGTCCTGGTTTACTCTGCTGCTGCCACCACCCCCATTAGTTCCCCCCCCCCACCTGGCAGTGTACTCTACATTCCCCTGGTTAATGTGCTGCCACCCCCCACCCACATTATGGCCCACCTTGGCATGTCCCTCTACAGTCCTGGTTACTCTGCTGCCACCACACCACCCACATGTAGTGACCACCTTGGCATTGTACTCTACAGTCCTGGTTAATCTGCTGCAACCCACCACCCACATGTAGTGCCCAGCTGGCAGTGTACTCTCCACAGTCCTGGTTACTCTGCTGCCACCCACCCTCACAATTATGGCCCACCTTGAGGCAGTGTCTACAGTCCTGGTTACTTCTGCTGCCACCACCCACGATGTAGTGGCCACCTTGGCAGTGTACTCTACAGTCCTAGTTACTCTGCTGGCCCCACCCACATGTATTGCCACCTTGGCAGTGTACCTACAGTCCCTGGTTTACTCTGCTGCCACCCCCACCACCCCACATTATGTCCCGCTTGGCATATGTACTCTACAGTCCTGGTTACTCTGCTGCCACCCAAACCCACATGTAGTGGCCACCTTGGCCTGTACTCAACAGTCCGGGTTACTCTGCTCACCACCCACATGTAGTGCCCACCTTGGCTAGTGTACCTACAGTCCCTGGTTACTCTGCTGCCACCCACCACCCACATGTATTGGAGGACCCACCTTGGGAGTGTAATCTACAGTCCTGGTTTACTCATGCTGCCACAACCCACCCCCACATGTAGTCCCATCTTGGGCAGGTGACCTACAGTCCCTGGTTAAATCTGCTGCCACACACCACCCACATGTTAGTTGGCCCACCTGGCAGTTACTTCTCATCATGGTTACTCTGCTGCCACCCATGACCCACATGTAGTGGCCACCTTGGCAGTATACTCCACAGTCCTGGTTTCCTATTACTCTGCTGCCACCATCCACATGTCGTTGGCCCACCTTGGCATGTAACTTTACAGTCCTGTTACTCTACTCTGGCTGCCACCGCACCACCCACATGTCGTGGCCCCACCTTGGCAGTGTAACTCCACAGTCCTTTGTACTACTCTGCTCCACCCACCCAATTAGGTGTGTAGTGCCCACCTTGCAGTGTACTCCACCAGTCACCCTGGTTACTCTGCTGCCATAATTCACATGTAAGGGCCACCTTGGCAGTGTACTCCTACGTCCTGGTTACTCTCTGCTGCCACCAACCCCACATGTAGTGGCCACCTTGGCCGTGTAACTTTCCACAGTCCCTGGTTACTCTGCTGCCTACCCACCACCCACATGTAGTGCCCCCTTGGCAGTGTACTCCACAGTCCTGGTTTACTCTGCTGCCACCACCCACATGTAGTGGCCGACCTTGGCAGTGTAACTCCACAGTCCTGGTTGACTCTGCTGTCCTGACGCCACCTCACCACCCAATGTATTGGGCCACCTTGCAGTTGTACTCTACGTCCCTGGTTCTCTGCTTGCACCACCCACATGTAGTGGCACCTTGGCAGTGTACTCTACAGTCCTGTTTACTCTGCTGCACCCCACATGTAGTGGGCCCCCTTGGCAGTGTCCTCTACAGTCCTGGGTTACTCTGCTGCCCACCCACCCACCCACATGTAGTTCTCGACTTGTCTGGTACTCTACAGTCCTTGTTATCTCGCCACCCACCACCCACATGTAGTGCCCACCTTGGCAGTGTACTTCACAGTCCTGGTAACTCTGCTGCCACCCACCAACCCACATGTAGTGCCACCTTGGCCAATGTACTCTAAGTCCTGGTTTACTCTGCTGCCACCTCCCACCACCCACATGTAGTGTGAGGTTTGATGCCCACCTTGGCAGTGGACTACCACAGTACTGTTTACTCTGCTGCCCCCACCCACATGTAGTGCCCCCTTGGCAGGTGTACTCTACAGTCCCTGTTACTCTGCTGCCAACCCCACTACCCACATGTAGTGGCCACCTTGGCATTGTCTCTCCACAGTCCTGGTTACTCTGCTGCCACCAACCCAACGAATGTAGTGCCCATCTTGTCAGTGTACTCTACAGTCTGTTTTACTCTGCTTGGCCACCCAACACCCACATGTAGTGCCCACCTTGGCAGTGGTACTCTACAGTCATGGTTACTCTGCTGCCACCCACGACCCACATGTATTGGCCCCTTGGCAGTATACTCCACAGTCCTGGTTACTCTGTTGCCACCACCCACATGTAGTGCCCACCTTGGCATGTACTTTCAGTCAAACTGGTTCTCTGGCTGCCACCCAACCACCCACATGTAGTGGCCCACCTTGGCAGTGTTACTCCACAGTCCTGGTTTACTCTGCTGCCACCACCCCAATGTAGTGCCCACCTTTGGCAGTGTACTCTACAGTCCTTTTACTCTGCTGCCATAATTCACATGTCTTGGCCACCTTGCAGTGTACTATACAGTCCTGGTTACCTCTGCTGCTTGGCCTACCACCCACATGTAGTGGCCACCTTGGCAGTGTACTCCACAGTCCTGGTTACTCTGCTGCCACCACACCCCAACATGTCGTGCCCACCTTGGCGGTGTACTCCACAAGTCCATGGTTACTCTGCTGCCACCACCCACATCTAAGGGCCAACCTTGGCGTGTACTCCACAGTCTGGTTACTCTGCTGCCACCCACCACCCACATGTATGGCCACCTTGGCAGTGACTCTACAGTCCTGGTTACTCTGCTGACACCTACTACATGTAGTGGCCACCTTGGCAGTGTACTCTACAGTCCTGGTTACTTGACTCTTCTGCCCACCCCACCCAATGTAGTGGCCCAACGTTGGGCAGTGTACCTCTAACAGTCCTGGTTACTTCTGCTGCACCCACCACCCACATGTATTGCTCACCTTGGCAGTGTACTCTACAGTCTGGTTACTCTTGCTGCCACCCACCACCCACATGTAGTGGCCCTTGGGAGTGTTACTCTACAGTCCTGTTACTCTTCTGCCAACCACACCCGCATGTAGGTGGCCACCTTGGGCATGTACTCTACAGTCCCTGGTTACTCTGCTGCCACCAACCCACATGTATTGCACACCCTTGGCACTGTACTCCCACAGTCCGGGTTCTCTGCTGCCACCCACCACACCACATGTAGTGGCCACCTTGGCAGTGTACGGCACAGTCCTGGTTACCTCTTGCCGAACCCACCACCCACATGTAGTGCCACCTTGGCAGTGTACTCTACTCTACATCCTGGTTACTCTGCGTGCCACCACCCACTGTAGTGGCACCTTGGCAGTGTACTCTACAGTCCCTGGTTACTCTGCTGCCACCCACCACCACATGTAGTGCTACCTTGGCAGTGGACTCCCTACAGTCCCTGGTTATCTGCTTGCCACCCACCACCCACATTAGTGTACCACCTTTGGCGTGTACTCTACAGTCCTGGTTACCTGCTGCCAACCACCACCCGCATGTAGGGCCACCTTGGCAGTGTAACTCTACGTCCTGGTTACTCTGCGGACACCACCCACATGTAGTGGCCCACCGTTGCAGTGTACTCTCCCATTCCTGGTTACTCCTGCTGCCCACCCACCACCCACATGTAGTGGCCACCCTTGGCAGTGTACTGCACCGTCCGGTTACTCTGCTGCCACCCACCACCCACATGTAGTGCCCACCTTGGCAGTGTACTCTACAGTCCTGGTTACTCTGCTGCCACCACCCACATGTAGTGGCCACCTTGGCAGTGTTCTCTACAGTCCTGGTTACTCTGCTGCCACCATCCACATGTAGTGGCCACCTTGGCAGTGTACTCTACAGTCCTGGTTACTCTGCTGCCACCCACCACCCACATGGTATTGCCACCTTGTGGCATGTACTCCACAGTCCTGGTTACTCTGCTGCCACCACCCACATGTAGTGCCCACCTTGGCAGTGTACTCTACAGTCCTGGTTACTCTGCTGCCACCCACCACCTGTGTTGACAGAAATTGGGGGTCACTGGTATGGGGGTTTTATGACTTCGTCAACGTTACTTGAATGATATTATTTGGGGATGATTTGATAAAAGATTACAACTTGAATGGAGGATTTAACTTAGTCTTCTGACTTCACTATATGATTATAGTTTGACCATTTCTCACTACGGAGAGTACTGAACAAGGGGGATATACTTAAGGGGAAAGGATAATAAGGTTTAGGTTAAAGGGATTTGCTGCCACCAGCCCTGGCGAGTATTTCACTTTGATTACTCCCGGGGCACGTTAGATTAATATTAATATTAGATTGATCTTGGTAGTCGTGGTTGGTACGAGGGGTTATACCGAGTAAAGGCGGAACTCTTTTGGAAGTGTGGGGAATTACTGTCCTAACACAGAATGATCACCTGGGTTTTTATAATAACACAAGAACTATATTTGAAACAACCTCCTATTTATTCGCCATGAAACATTATTGCTGTTTGAGACCGTAGACACATACATAAACTCTAATCTGGAACGGGCAAGCTTCTTTAGAGCATAAACTCCCTCACAGAATCATTCTTAGAATTTCCACCTATATTCGTATCAACTGAGCACTATAGGTATACCTTGAATTAATATATATAGGAAAGAGAATGTGAGAATAAGGAGTTGGATGTGTGGATACACAATGACCATGTGTTCTTGAGAGGAAGGCGTGGGACGCCTCCCGCTGAAGCCTCTCCCTAAGTGAGAGATGGATGGAAACTCTTGGTAATAATACTTATAAGGATGGGTGCACCTCCTGTACGTTAGCGTACACTAAACATAGATACCCATATTTGAAAATATAGATAACAATAATGATAACAAGGAAAGGGGGGGGGGGGAAACAGGAGCGCTGGTCAGCGACTTACCTAAGTGAGAGATGGATGGAAACTGCCGTCTGGGCGTTATGGTCCACCCGCACCAAAGGGAAATTGTTTGAATGGTGTCGCCGTGACCACAAATGAAAAGCTTATAATCCCGAAATAACTATTTAAGTAATGAAACTTGCGTATATAAGAACATGTGGCTTATAATATAAACCTGTTTTACTTTGATACTGAAGAATTTAATATCTTTAATCTAATATCCAAGAAGGATGGTTTTATATGCAATGTCGACAATCCGAACACCTATTTCAGAGTGAGGTGGTATTGAAGTCTTGCGTAGAATTTTGGTGGGCTTTCATTTTAGCGTGTATCCTTACTACAACGCCCCTATATGACCATAACCGATAACGATAGGGATTATTTTGAAAGACGTTAAGACTCTGGGAGAGTTTCTTGGTCTGACCAGATGGCTGGCAAAAGATAAAAGGATCTGACATCATTAGTTATTACTGATCGCAGAATAATTATCCTACGGATTGTGTCTCGCATACGGCATATCGGGGAGGGAATGGAAGGAAGGAAGAAAAAAGTGACGGGTGAAAGCACGAAAGAAGATAGAACAAAATGGCGTCTAGGATGGCCAAATGCTGAGAAAAGATGGCGGAAAGCTAGAAAGACGATGAGTCATCCTTAACAAAGAGAAAAAAATTAACTACTGACAAGACATAGCTCGGGAATTTTATAATAATAATTTTCCTACTATTTCCCGAATAATGGGCATTACACACCCACATGTAGTGCCCACCTTGGCAGTGTACTCTACAGTCCTGGTTACTCTGCTGCCACCACCCACATGTAGTGGCCACCTTGGCAGTGTACTCTACAGTCCTGGTTACTCTGCTGCCACCCACGACACACATGTAGTGGCCACCTTGGCAGTATACTCCACAGTCCTGGTTACTCTGCTGCCACCACCCACATGTAGTGCCCACCTCGGCAGTGTACTTTACAGTCCTGGTTACTCTTCTGCCACCCACCACCCACATGTAGTGGCCACCTTGGCAGTGTACTCCACAGTCCTGGTTACTCTGCTGCCACCACCCACATGTAGTGCCCACCTTGGCAGTGTACTCCACAGTCCTGGTTACTCTGCTGCCACAATTCACATGTAGTGGCCACCTTGGCAGTGTACTCTACAGTCCTGGTTACTCTGCTGCCACAACCCACATGTAGTGGCCACCTTGGCAGTGTACTCCACAGTCCTGGTTACTCTGCTGCCACCCACCACCCACATGTAGTGGCCACCTTGGCAGTGTACCCTATAGTCCTGGTTACTCTGCTGCCACCACCCACATGTAGTGCCCACCTTGGCAGTGTACTCCACAGTCCTGGTTACTCTGCTGCCACCACCCACATGTAGTGGCCACCTTGGCAGTGTACTCTACAGTCCTGGTTACTCTGCTGCCACCCACCACCTACATGTAGTGCCCACCTTGGCAGTGTACTCCACAGTCCTGGTTACTCTGCTGCCACCCACCACCACATGTAGTGGCCACTTTGGCAGTGTACTCCACAGTCCTGGTTAATCTGCTGCCACCCACCACCCACATGTAGTGGCCACCTTGGCAGTGTACTCTACAGTCCTGGTTACTCTGCTGCTACCACCCACATGTAGGTGCCACCTTGGCAGTGTACTCTACAGTCCTGGTTACTCTGCTGCCACCACCCACTTGTAGTGGCCACCTTGGCAGTGTACTCCACAGTCCTGGTTACTCTGCTGCCACCCACCACCCACATGTAGTGGCCACTTTGGCAGTGTACTCCACAGTCCTGGTTACTCTGCTGCCACCCACCACCCACATGTAGTGGCCACCTTGGCAGTGTACTCTACAGTCCTGGTTACTCTGCTGCCACTACCCACATGTAGTGCCCACCTTGGCAGTGTACTCTACAGTCCTGGTTACTCTGCTGCCACCACCCACATGTAGTGGCCACCTTGGCAATGTACTCTACAGTCCTGGTTACTCTGCTGCCACCCACCACACACATGTAGTGGCCACCTTGGCAGTGTACTCTACAGTCCTGGTTACTCTGCTGCCACCCACCACCCACATGTAGTGGCCACCTTGGCAGTGTACCCTACAGTCCTGGTTACTCTGCTGCCACCACCCACATGTAATGCCCACCTTGGCAATGTACTCTACAGTCCTGGTTACTCTGCTGCCACCCACCACCCACATGTAGTGGCCACCTTTGCAGTGTACTCTACAGTCCTGGTTACTCTGCTGCCACCACCCACATGTAGTGCCACCTTGGCAGTGTACTCTACAGTCCTGGTTACTCTGCTGCCACCACCCACATGTAGTGCCCACCTTGGCAGTGTACTCTACAGTCCTGGTTACTGTGCTGCCACCCACCACCCACATGTAGTGGCCACCTTGGCAGTGTACTCTACAGTCCTGGTTACTCTGCTGCCACCCACCACCCACATGTAGTGGCCACCTTGGCAGTGTACTCTACAGTCCTGGTTACTCTGCTGCCACCCACCACCCACATGTAGTGCCCAGCTTGGCAGTGTACTCTACAGTCCTGGTTACTCTGCTGCCACCCACCACCCACATGTAGTGGCCACCTTGGCAGTGTACTCTACAGTCCTGGTTACTCTGCTGCCACCACCCACATGTAGTGGCCACCTTGGCAGTGTACTCTACAGTCCTAGTTACTCTGCTGCCACCCACCACCCACATGTAGTGCCCACCTTGGCAGTGTACTCTACAGTCCTGGTTACTCTGCTGCCACCACCCACATGTAGTGGCCACCTTGGCAGTGTACTCTACAGTCCTGGTTACTCTGCTGCCACCCACCACCCACATGTAGTGGCCACCTTGGCAGTGTACTCTACAGTCCTGGTTACTCTGCTGCCACCACCCACATGTAGTGCCCACCTTGGGAGTGTACTCTCAGTCCTGGTACTCTGCTGCCACCCCACCCACATGTAGTGCCCAGCTTGGCAGTGTACTCTACAGTCCTGGTTACACTGCTGCCACCCACCACCCACATGTAGTGGCCACCTTGGCACTGTACTCTACAGTCCTGGTTACTCTGCTGCCACCACCCACATGTAGTGCCCACCTTGGCAGTGTACTCTACAGTCCTGGTTACTCTGCTGCCACCCACCACCCACATGTAGTGCCCACCTTGGGAGTGTACTCTACAGTCCTGGTTACTCTGCTGCCACCCACCACCCACATGTAGTGCCCATCTTGGCAGTGTACTCTACAGTCCTGGTTACTCTGCTGCCACCCACCACCCACAAGTAGTGCCCACCTTGGCAGTGTACTCTACAGTCCTGGTTACTCTGCTGCCACCCACGACCCACATGTAGTGGCCACCTTGGCAGTATACTCCACAGTCCTGGTTACTCTGCTGCCACCATCCACATGTAGTGCCCACCTTGGCAGTGTACTTTACAGTCCTGGTTACTCTGCTGCCACCCACCACCCACATGTAGTGGCCACCTTGGCAGTATACTCCACAGTCATGGGTTACTCTGCTGCCACCACCACATGTAGTGCCCACCTTGGCAGTGTACTCCACAGTCCTGGTTACTCTGCTGCCATAATTCACATGTAGTGGCCACCTTGGCAGTGTACTCTACAGTCCTGGTTACTCTGCTGCCACCACCCACATGTAGTGGCCACCTTGGCAGTGTACTCCACAGTCCTGGTTACTCTGCTGCCACCCACCACCCACATGTAGTGCCCACCTTGGCAGTGTACTCCACAGTCCTGGTTACTCTGCTGCCACCACCCACATGTAGTGGCCACCTTGGCAGTGTACTCCACAGTCCTGGTTACTCTGCTGCCACCCACCACCCACATGTAGTGGCCACCTTGGCAGTGTACTCTACAGTCCTGGTTACTCTGCTGCCACCACCCACATGTAGTGGCCACCTTGGCAGTGTACTCTACAGTCCTGGTTACTCTGCTGCCACCACCCACATGTAGTGGCCACCTTGGCAGTGTACTCTACAGTCCTGGTTACTCTGCTGCCACCCACCACCCACATGTAGTGCTCACCTTGGCAGTGTACTCTACAGTCCTGGTTACTCTGCTGCCACCCACCACCCACATGTAGTGCCCACCTTGGCAGTGTACTCTACAGTCCTGGTTACTCTGCTGCCACCCACCACCCACATGTAGTGCCCACCTTGGCAGTGTACTCTACAGTCCTGGTTACTCTGCTGCCACCCACACCCACATGTAGTGCCCACCTTGGCAATGTACTCTACAGTCCTGGTTACTCTGCTGCCACCCACCACACATGTAGTGCCAACCTTGCAGTGTACTCTACAGTCCTGGTTACTCTGCTGCCACCCACACCCACATGTAGTGGCCACCTTGGCAGTGTACCCTACAGTCCTGGTTACTCTGCTGCCACCACCCACATGTAATGCCCACTCTGGCAAGTTACATCTACAGTCCTGGTTACTCTGCTGCCACCCCCACCACACCCACATGTAGTGGCCACCTTGCAGTGTACTCTACAGTCCTGGTTACTCTGCTGCCACCCACCCACATGTAGTGCCACTTGGCAGTGTACTCTACAGTCCTGGTTACTCATGCTGCACCACCACCCACATGTAGTGCCCACCTTGGCAGTGTACTCTACAGTCCTGGTTACTGTGCTGCCACCCACCCCACAGTATGTCCACCTTGGAGTGTACTCTACCAGTCTGGTTCTCTGCTGCCACCACACCCACATGTAGTGGCACCTGGCAGTGTACTCTACAGTCCTGGTTACTCTGCTGCCACCCACCCCCATGTAGTGCCCAGCTTGGCGTGTACTCTACAGTCTGGTTACTCTGCCTCCACCCCGACCCACATGGGAGTGCGCACCTTGGAGTGTACTCTACGTCGCTGGTTACTGCTGCTCCAACCACATGTAGTGGCCACCTTGCAGTGTACTTACAGTCTGGTACTCTGCGCCCGACCGCACCACCCACATGTCGTGCCCACCTTGGCAGTGTACTCTACAGCTCCTGGTTTACTCTGCTGCCACCACCCACTGTAGTGGCCACCTTGCAGTGTACTCTACGTCCTGGTTACTCTGCTGCCCCCACGCCCCTTATTGGCCACATTGCAGTACTCTACAGTCCTGGTTACTCTGCGCCACCACCCACATGTAGTGCCACGTTGGCAGTGTACTCTACAGTACGCTGGTTCTCTGCTGCCACCCACCACCCACTGTAGTGCCCAGTTGGCATGGTACTTACGTCTGGACACTGCTCCCAGCCCACCACATGTGTGGCCACCTGCACTACTCTACAGCCGGTTATCTGCTGCCACCACCCACATAGTGCCACCTGGCAGTGTACTCTAGTCTGGTTACTCTGCTGCACCCACCACATGTAGGCCCACCTTTGGGAGGTACTCTACATCTGGTTACTTGCTGCCACCCACACCCACATAGCTTGCCCATCTTGGCAGTGTCTCTACAGTCCTGGTTATCTGCTGCCACCACCACCCATGTGTGCCCACCTGGCAGTGTAATACAGTTCCTGGTTACTCTGCCACCCACGACCCACATGTAGTGCCACTGCAGTATACCAAGTCCTGGATCTCTCCCCCATCCCCATTTAGTGCCACCTTGGCAGGTATTACGTCCCCGGTTTCTTGCTGCCCCCACCCCCACATGTGTGGGCCCCCTTGGCAGTGTCTCCACGTCCTGGTTACCTGCGCCACCACCACAGTATGCCCACCGGCATGTACTCCACAGTCCTGGTTCTTGCGCCATAATTCACAGTGTGGCCACCTTGGAAATGTACTCTACGTCCCCGGGTTTCTCTGCTGCCACCAACCCACATGTATGGCCACCTTTGGGATGTACTCCCCCAGTCCTGGTTACTCTGCTGCCACCCACCCCCACATGTAGGCCCACCTTGGCGTGTACTCCCAGTTCCCCGGTTTTCTCTGCTGCCCCCCAACCCCCATGTAGTGGGCCCCCTTGGCGTGTACCCCGTCCTGGTTTCTCTGCTGCCACCCACCACCCCAGTAGTGGGCCACCTTTGGGAGTGACTCTACAGTCCTGGGTTTTCTCTGCCCCCACCCCCATGTGTGGGAAACCCTTTGGGAGTACTTGTCCCGGTTACTCTGCTGCCCCCACCCCATGAGGGCCACCTTGGCAGTGATTACAGTTGGTTTATCTGCTGCCACCCCACCCACATGTGTGCCCCCCTTGGCATGTATCTACTCCTGGTTAACCCCGCTGCCACCCCCACCACATGTAGTGCCCACTTGGCATGTACTCACAGTCCTGGTTACTCTGCGCCCCCCACCACCCCAAGTAGTGCCCACCTTGGCAGTGTTTACAGCCTGGTTTTCTCTGCGCCCCCCCCACCCCCATGTAGTGCCCCCCTTGGCAGGTTTCTCCAAGTCCTGGTATCTGCTGCCACCACCCAATGAGGCCCCCCTTGGCAGTGTACTCTAAGTCCGGTTCTCGCTGCCACCCACACCCAGTATGGCACCTTCAGTTATCCCATCCTGGTTACTTCTGCCCCACCCATGATGCCCCCTTTGGGATGTACTCTACAGTCCGGTTACTCTGCGGGCCCCCCACCCCCCTTTGTGGCCCCCTTTGGGAGGTACTTACGTCCGGGTTTCTCTCTGCCACCCCCCAAAACCCCATTAGGGGCCACCTTTGGGAGTGTACTCTACAGTCCTGGGTTTTTGCTGACCCACCACCCACATGTAGTGGCCATTGGCAGTGTACTTACAGTCCTGGTTTCTCTGCTGCCACCCCCAATGTCCCGCTGTGGGGAGTCACCTTCGTGGTGGCGGGGCTTGAAGGGGGTGACGGCGCACCACTCGGCCCGCCCGCCCTTGTTTGGGGTTTGGTGCCGTCGGCCTCGTGGACAAGCGCTCCCCCCTTTTCCTGGGGGGGTGGAGCCTTTGGTGATGTCGCCTTTTTGCTTCCCCCCCTTCTCTCCCTTTTTTAGGGGGGATTAGGCCCCGGGGAACCCTTCTCTTCCCTCTCACGCTTCTTTTTCCTTTTATCACGCTCCGCTCCCCCCTGTTTGCCGTGCGTGGATCCTGTTTTTCCCCCCCGCGCCCCCCCTATCGGAAGTTAGCCACCGCGGGGGGAGTTGTAGTTCCCTTCGGTGGGGAACACGTTTTTTGGGGAGGGGGGTTGGGGGAAGACGGGAGGCCAGTGTGGCCCCGCTAGACAATCGGTGGCATGCGTGGGGCTAGGCCCAGCGGAGGCTGCCTGGTGGGCACCGCAGGGCCCGCGGTTGCCCCACACACGGGGCAACCGAAGCTTAAAATTTTCCCCTGTCCCCCCTGGAGCTTTTTGGGGGGGGGGGTCCTTCCCCCCAACAACAGTTTTCCCCCTTTTGGGCCCGTGGTGGGTGGGGCTTGGGGGGGTGAAGTAATTTTTTTGTTTTGTAAAAACAAAAATTTTTTTTACCCCCGGCTGCCTCTTCCCCCTGAACGCCGCTTGCCCCCGATTCTCCCTTTGAACCCCCTCTCATTTTTGCCACTCTGGCCCCCTTTCCACCCGACGTGGCACGAAGCGGGACCGCCCCCTTCCTCCCAGCCCCCCGTCTGGCGGGTCCCCGCATAAAGGGACGCAGACGGATTTGAGAGACAGCCTGGCCCCTCGGGGACTTTTACGTTGGCCCCTTGCTTCTTTTTCCAACGGGGGTCCCGGGCCCCTTGTCAACAGAGCTTTACAGATTTTTTAAAGCTTATGGTGTGGTTCGCCCACCCGTCTTATTATGATGACAAGGACAATCAAATAGTGCTACAAAATTTTTTTGCTGCGGCAAGTGCCCCCTTTTGCTTAGGGGAAGCCACAAAGATGGAAATTGGAGCGAGACATTACAGAGCCGAAACCTTTCGCTCCGTAAATTTTTTGGAGAGGCCCAAAATGACTACCCCCAACATTTTTTGAGAAAACTAATAAAACTATCCCCCTTTTCCGCCACAGCCCACCCCTTCTTGGTACGGGCTTATTAAAAGGAAAAAGGGGGGTGGCAACTTTTTCCTTGCGGGGGTACTTAGGAAAAGAAAATTTGGGGAATGACCCCGGAAGGAAACCTGAAAAGGATGGGGGGGGGGTTTTCAAAATCCGAGCCAAAGAATTTTTACTCAGCTCGGAGTTTCACACCCCTACACCAAACAGTTTTTTTTCGATAATAAAAAACCCAAATCCAAAGTTCAATATCAGTAAAGGCGTATTTCCCAAACTAAAACCTTTTTGAGTTTTGGGGAGGCCCCAAAATTTTCCCAAAAACTGTCCCCCGGAAAAAGTTAAAACATTTCTATAAGGTCGGGGGGCAAAAACATATTTTTATAACTTCCTATGGTCAATTTCCCCCCCCCGATTTCCATCAGGTTTCGGCCCCATCTCTAAAAACAAAACCCTTTTACGCCCGCCCATGCATGCTATGGTGCTACGTTTTTGGGGCAGGGGCCCAAAATTTTTTTTAAATCCCCTCCTCGCGGTCGATCCCCCGGCGTTGGGTTCCCAAAACCACGCTGACTGTACGTCAATCCCTACGCTTCCCTGCCGTGTTGACACCCACCGAGTTCCGACAGTGGGGGACTTAAAATTGAAAGACACCTTTTTTTTTTGCCCAACCCCCCCAATTTACATTTTGGGGGCCCGAAGAAATTTTTTCCCCCACAAAAACAGGCGGGGAAGAAGCAGGCCCAAAGCACCGCGATGGCTGCTTTTTTTCTCTAAGACCCCCTAATCACCTCCTGCAGTTCCACCACCCATTCTCTTTAAAACCTAACCCCCACCCCAATAAAGAATAAGTTTCCCCGCTACGCCGGGGGTTTCGTGGGTTGGACTCCCTCTAAATGAGCCCCCCAACCCCTATCGTGTAGTGCATGCCGCTCGGGGGAAATAACAATATGACTCCTCTCTAAGAGGCCCCAGAATCCCATCCTAATAAGGATTCAGAAGCAAAACTCGCGTTCCCCGAGTCGAAAGGTCAGGGGGTCCCTCCGCTAAAATTCTTGCTGAGCAAAAGTGAGGACGGGACAATCCCCCACCATGATAGGTGGGGGAACTGACGTGACTCCTAATACCTCCCCCCTTTAAACCACCCCTGAAGGGGCCTAGCGAACAGCTCTACATCAGTAGGGCGAAGGTGTAAACAACTTATGGACCACAAGCAGTTGATACCTGCGAAAAGCAATCTTAAAAAACCCTCGTCGGGACTTCAGTTAAACTTAGAAGTGGAAAAATCACCCTAGTAAAACGCATTTTTTGGTGGGAAAAGGAAAAAAATTATACTGCCCCGGGTTGTTGAGAACCCCGATTTCACCGCCGGATGTAGCAAGGCCAACCCGACATCTGGGAATGTACAGAAAAATTTACCATCTTCTACAACACAAAACAAGATGCGGGCTTTCAAAGGGGCGCAGCGCTACAAGCCGGAAGGGTTTTTCTGCATCAACTTCACGCACGAAATAAAATTTAAAAATCCCCAATGGAATTTCGGGTTAGGGGCAAAGGGGAAACAGCCCTTTCTCATCAACGGAGTTGGACCCAGAAATTATCTTTTTTTACAAAAAACAATGAGGGGGCAGGGAAGGTGCTCTGCCCGACATTTTTTTTTATTACCTTCCAAAAAACCCACCTCCAGCAGGTGTGGCTTTATGGTTTTTTTGTGGCCTTACACTGGGGATTCCCCTTAACTGTCACCCCCCCCCCTGCAATCCCCTTTTGCGCTGTAAGGGGTCGTACCATTGCACAAGACCTCCCATGTCTGCCAATATATCGCCCTCCAAATGACGACTCCCTCTCCAAGTTGAAAATCTTATCGCCAGTTTCCCCCCGTCCCTTTTTTTTTTCCCCTAAAACTTTCTCCGGGAACTTTGATGCTATTGACCTATCCTCTGCAGCCCCACGGGTTTTCCCCCCCTCGACTTCCCCCCAAGGGGAGGTGGCCGTTTCTCTCGGGGAAGTGACCATTACCCCAAAATACTACTTAAGCAGTGCTCGCCCCCTTCCCGAGTCTCCCAAAATGGTGCCTCTCTCTGCAGACTGGAGGGTTTTTCAAAAGGCTTTTGGTTTTGAAATATATGGGATGACTTTAAAACAATAGATGGGGGCCGAAATTTTATTTTTTTGTCCGAATCCTTTTTTGACCCTCCTGAGACCCCCCCGCACATCGGATTTTTTTCTCTCGGCCCCTTTTTTCCTGGGGGGCCCCTCAGGACTTACGGCAACGAGGAGTCCTCCCCGTGCAGGGGGACGCAATACATTCGCGGCCAACCAGTAGACCAAAAAAAATTTTTTGTTACGGTCAGAGCTAGATTTTGAGGTTTTTTTTTGAAAGAGGCCGTCCTCCCCTTGGAGGGCTTAATAATACGATCTGGCATCCACCCGGTGCCAAAATTTTGGGCAAAGGTGAAAAAGAAAGGAATTTTTTTCCCTCCTCCCCCCATTCTATCGATTAAAGGAGACCTTGGAAGATCCCTTGACATTACAGGAATTTTTCTTCCCATTTTGTGTCCCCGTGGGAGGGGAAAAACCTTTCGTCTCCAAGGTAGGGGCAGACTGCGCAAAAAAGAGAGGGATAGTTTTTCATCCCGGGGGGAATTAAAAATTTCTTTTACCCCGTGAGCATGAAGCCCTGAAGGTTTTCGCGACCCCCTCCCCAGGCCAAGATGAGTACCTATGCGAGCTCGTCATTTAAAAAGATGAGGGTCTAGATTTTTTTGTTGAGCCCCCCCTTTTAATAGGATCTGGATTTAAGGAAACCTTCCCAAGTAGTGGGGGTGGGGGGTGGTATCCCGACCCTAAGCTGGGAAAAAACCCCCTCACTACCGAAAGAATTTCCCCCGGCCCCCTATCCCTAAAATTTCAGTGTGTGTAAGTTATTTTGAAAAAATGGTTTAAAAAAATCGACTTGTACTAGGTTTTTGGAACGGGAAAACTTTTTTTTTTCCCCTTCCAGTTGGGATTCCGTAAGCATCACCTATACGGAACGCTTATTTCCTTAGAGTCATCCATAGGGGCATTGCCTCCCCCAACACCATGTGACCATCTTTTTGACCTTGAAAAAGGCTTTCGAAAGGTTGGGGACACTTTTTATTGCAACCTGTACGATTTTTGGGCTAAAGGGGCGTTTGCCTGTGTTCTCCAGAGTTTTTTTAGCCAACCGGTTTTTTAGAGTTCGATTTTGGCAACATCTGTCTTTAAACCCCCCCTTCCAGGGGGCATCCCCAAGGAGCGTCTTATGGAGCTTGTTCGGGTGGGGGCCTCAATGGTATTGTTTGTACTGCTGGGGATGTTAGACATTTTTACGTGGATTTTATCTATCTCTTTTTTTTGGCCCGGGTGTCGGTTGCGAGAAAGACTTCATTTCTATTGAAAAGTTTTTTGAATGGAAGACGAAAACGTGGCTTCCCCCTTTTTTAAAAAGAAGACTGTAGCGGTTCATTTTTTTTCAGAACCCTGGGATTCATCCCGACCCGACCCGTATCTTTACGGAAGAGTTTTCCATTAGGAAGAGACCCGGTTTTTAGGACCCTTTTTTTTACAATAGGGGCGACTTTGGGGGCCTCACCTTCGTGCTCCAAGACTGAGTCCCCGGACCATGGATTACTGAAAGTCCCCCCCCGCACACCCGTTGGGGGGCTGATCGCGCTACACCCCTACTTCACCGCTTTACTTATCCTTTCGGCTTGAATAGGATTGAAGTGTACTCCCTGCCCCCACCCACTCGCTGCGGATGCGGATTCGGGCATCATGCTGGTGTCCCCTTGGAAAACCGGGGCGTTTTAGGTCATCCCAATCCCAAGCTAGGTGGATGCTGGGGTATCCCAGGATCTTCAACGCCAGTCCCTCCTGTTTTTTAAAATTTGGTAAACGCCTCCAACGCCTCCCTGAAATTTTAATAGCTTACCGTGCGGTCTTGTGATTCAGGACGCAACTTTTCGGGGCAAAAAAAAGCTTTCCAAACCCTTGGTTTCCCCATGGGCAGCTATTTTGGAGCGCTTCCTTCCCGGCTTTACGGATCTGCCCCCCATAGGCTTACGACAGTCACCCCTGGCTTCTCCAAAGTGTCCTTTTGCAAAAGCCCTTCCCCCTCTCAAAAAAGGGTTTTTTCCTCCCCAGGCTGAGCGTGCCCCGGTTTTTTTTGACCACTTTTGCACACATCAGAGTTTTTGGTCCTGTCTTTACTATGGGGTTCCAAATCAGACAAAAGGGGTTGGACGGTGTCGTATTCCCATCGTTTAACAAAAAGGCGTCACCCTTTCCCAAATGTTTCTCTTTTTTACGGTGAAATAAGTGCTTTTTATAGCTCTCATGATTATTTTTTTCCCTTCCCCGGGTGGGTTTTTTTTTTTCAATTTTTAGGATTCTTGTAGTGCCTTTAATCACTATGTAATTTTTTAAATCCCCCTCCCCCGGGGAATGCCAAACCTTGGAATGGTTTTTTTTTTGTCAAAAGGGGAGGCCCCGGACGGTAGCTTTGTTGGGTACCGGCAAAATTTAGGTGGTTTTCCGGAATGAGGAAACTGATGCCTTGGGGAAAGCTGCAGCTAGAAGACAGCTTATCACTTTTTTTTCAGTCCGGCTACGGACCCCGCGCTCGGCAATCCCTAATTTTAGTTCAAACAGTTGGGAAGGAACTGGATTTTCTATAGGGGCAAAAAAAAAACTGCGCACCACCGCCAAAAAAATCGAGGACGGAGCTACTGCGGTCTCCCGGAGATGGGGGACGCCTTGGGGACGATTTTCGTATTGGTCCACCTTTTAACTCATGGTTCCTCAGGAGGGGGCCACCCCCCCTTACTGTGATGATGTTTGGTCCCATTAACGTGCGGGGACTTGCTGGTCGAGTTTTCCCCCCCGCTTGGGACCACGTGTGCAATTTTTGTCCCGGTGCGCGGGTCGGGCGGGGCTTTCCGTCCCCCCCCTCCCTGGCATTGGGAGAAGGTTTTTTTTCTCCGGGACATGAAATCCAAATTTATTTTAGGGAAAGGGTGGCCTTTTCAAAAAAGTTTTTTATTTTTTTTTTTTAAATTAATTATTATTTTTTTTTAAGTGGTTTTTTATTCCTTTTTTTTTTTTTTTTTCGTTATTTTAATATTTTTTTTTTTCTATCTTAAAATTTTTTTTTTAAAATTTTTACTTACATTTTTACATAAAAACCCTGTTTGCGGCGTCCAAAAAACCCCCCCCTGGTTTTCCCCCGGGGGTCTTTTAAAAAATAAAAAAAAAAAAAAAAAAATTTAAATTTCCCCCCATTTCAACCCTTTAACCCCCACATGGTTTTTGTGCCCCCACCCCTAATTTTGGGGCCCCCCAAGGCCCCCCCCCGTGTACCTTCCC
This sequence comes from Chionoecetes opilio, assembly GCA_016584305.1. Classification (NCBI taxonomy): domain Eukaryota; kingdom Metazoa; phylum Arthropoda; class Malacostraca; order Decapoda; family Majidae; genus Chionoecetes; species Chionoecetes opilio. The sequence continues at coordinate 91,932 of JACEEZ010004004.1, read as the reverse complement.
ACCAGTCCCCCCCCCCCCCCCTTTGGGGGGTTTTTTTTTACCCCCCCCCCCCCCCTTTTCCCCCCCGGGNGGTGGTGGGACGTCAGGGCGATGAGGTGACCACGTAGAAGTTGTCGGTGGCGTGGCAGCGAGGACACTGCAGCAGGGGCGGGGCGGGTGCAGGCGGTGCAGGTGTGTCTTCTCTTCTTCTCCTTGACCTTTTCGTCTCCTTCGTTAACAAAACTTGTTAACTCTTCCCCTGTTTATTTCACCAGGGAAAGACATTTTGATCAGTTTTCAATCCTTTGATTATCATCTAAATTCACTGTTTCTCGCCGTGAGTTCAGTTCAGTTTAGTTGTTGAGTCAGGCCTTTTTCAACGACACTCCCTGCCGTGTTCTTCTTGCTGTCTGGGTCTTTAATTAATTGTCTTCTCTTATTCTATCTTATTAGTTTCTTATTAGTGAGTGTTGTGTGACCGAGCCTCATGGGGGGTGAGGGCGACATCCAGGACGCGGGACGTTTTTTCCTGATGCTAGGTGGGGGGAGGCGTGTGTGCGGTAATGTCCCATGGAGGGGGCACGGAGGGCGTCACCGAGGCCATGTATCCCAGGCGGAGTGGCATTGACTAGACAAGAGAGGCTTTGCGGTGGAGAGAGGGGGGGAGGGGGGTGATGGTTACCGTGGAGAAGGTCATCTTGGTTTTAAGTTGGTTTGTTATTGTTTGGGTGTGAAGCACGTGGTCTGAACAGCTGACTGTCAGACCGCTGGGATATTATTCATCTACTCCCACAAAGGTTGTCTGTATTAGTATTAATCTATTGTCCTACTTACTACTATATGATATTGAGGTTAGGCCATAGACAGTAGGTTAGAAGTGGTAAAATGACGCAATTATTGTAATATTACAGAGATATCTAGGTGTATTTTCGTGCTAATTATTGAGGCGTATTTTTTTCCAGGGCCCTTGGAAGTAAAATTTTTACTTATTTAAGCTCCCCCACTTATATTTTACTTTTTTGCGTGCATAGAAAACGAGCAGATACACTTCGGCACGATATTTTACTCTTTTCCTGAAAAATTATACAGTCGTGGGTGTGGGTGGGGTTTCAAAGAGCCTGGCCAATCAATCGCGCGCATGAGAAAATCTTATCAAAACTCCTCCCGTAAATGTTTCTCTTTTCCTTTAATTCTCACCCAAATTCAACTTCATTACATGCGCACGACATGAAAAGGATACTGTTTTTAAATTTTAATAGTAGGTAAGGATAGTAAGGAGTAGAGTAGGTGACTCTTAACAGGTAAGAAGTCACAAATATTAAAATTCTCCACGACGTCTGGGAAAAAATTTTCCCCAATCCCTCGAATTTTTTCAATGTGTCCGAATCTTCGTTGATGCTTGCTGGCTTAGCACCAAAACTGGTGTATTATTGCTATGGTATAGTCAAATACTTAAATATATTCATGAGTGATATTACATTTGCAATAGAAATGTTAAATTTGGTATATATGTTATATCACACAAAAGAAACCCTTTTAGAGAACCAAATCGCAGGGCCCGAATACGAACATTTCATCAGTCTGGAGTTAGCCCCAAACACGAGTAGGAAGGGTCTCTGTGTGTAACCCACGGGCCACCCCCACACCCACCACCACCCAGGCACCCACCCGCCCACCCCCAAACCCCACCCCCACCCCCCCACGCCCATCACCCATCCGCCCACCACCGCCCACCACACAAAACCCACCACACGCCCCCTCACCCATCCACCCACCACACACCCGCCCACCACACACCCACCCACCACACGCCCATCACCCATCCACCCACCACACCCCCCACCCACCACAACGCCCATCACCCATCCACCCACCACACACCCACCCACCACACGCCCATCACCCATCCACCCACCACAAAACCCCACCCACCACACGCCCATCACCCATCCCACCCACCACACACCCACCCACCACACACCCGCCCACCACACACCCACCCACCCCCCGCCCACCACACACACACCCCCAAACACGCCCATCACCCATCCACCCACCACACACCCCCCCACAAAACCCACCCACCACACATCCGCCCACCACCCCCACCCACCACACACGCCCATCACCCATCCGCCCCCCCCACACACCCACCCACCACACGCCCATCATACATCCCCCCACCACACACCCACCCACCACACGCCCATCACACATCCGCCCACCCCCCATCCGCCCACCACACACCCACCCACCACACGCCCATCATACTTTCCGCCCCCCACCACACCCCACCCACCACACGTCCATCACCACCCGCCCACCACACACCCGCCCATGGATGTTAAACGGGGAGAATGCACTGGAGGATGAATCACAACCAGCATTAAATCTAGGTTTAGGCAAAGAATAATTCGTGAAACGTAGATGTAGTAACCGTAGCCTACATACGTACAGGTCCATGATAGCATTAAACTCCTCGACGCACATCGTGAAATGGCTGTGTAGCAAATAGATATTCAAATAACAGTTTCATAGCGCCCTAAACATTTCAGTTTAATATCAAGTCCATCTATAGAGTTAGAAAACAATGCTAGGCCATTCTAAGAGCTCAAAACAATTAGATATCGATGTGTAATACAGACAATCACGCTACTACTCTTTGCTGTGCCTTCAATAATGTCAGCCTTAACGATATTCCTTGAGCCTCTGAAGAGGTAATGAGTGTACGACACTTTACTCTCGGCAACATCAAAAAAGAGCTTTGGCAGCGCTACAATCGTATTTTGTGATGGCAAGCAGGGGCGGAGCTTAAATAAGTATAATTTTACTCCGGAAGGACACTACAAAATACGCCTTTGAATTTCACGATTGTTCTAGGTAGCCATTCCATGTTTATTTGTATTACAATAAGGCTAAATAAAGGCGTATTTTGTGACTACAATACAATGCAGAATTATACTTATTTAAGCTCCGCCCACTTATTTTCTACTCTTTTGCGTGTACAGAAAACTGAGCAGAGACTCTCCCGGCACCAAATTATACTCTTTTCCCGGAAAAATATACAGTCGTGGGTGGGGTTGTCCTTTCAAGAGCCTGGCCAATCAGATCGCGCGCATGAGAAAATCTTATCAGAACTTCCTCGTAATGTTTCTGTTTTCCTTTAATTCTCATCCCAAATTTAACATTCATTACATGCCACGACATGCAAAGGATACTGGTATTTAATTAGGAGTAGGTTCAACACGTTGATCGGATATATACACAACACAACAGTTAATGATGTCACCCAAAAATTAATTAAATTTTCCAGCGACATCTGGGAACAATTTTTCCCCTCCCTCCCCAAATTTTTCAATGGTCCGAAACTTTGTTAAGACTTGTGGCAAGCACGATAAAACTTGTAATTTGCCCATAATACAACCCAAAATATAAACAATCTCTTTTGTAATAGTTATAATTACTTTAAAAATCAATGTAACTGGTACATTTGTCATAACTTACCCCAGGAATGTTCACCCAAAAAATGTACATAATGGATATACGAAGACCCTCCACCCGTCCTCCAGAGAGGCGAGGTGAGGTGCTCTGAGGTGCTCCTCAGGGTTCCTCATTTCGTTCGCCGATTTCGGCAGCTGGCGGCCCTCTACGCATGGCTGTTAGCTCCGAAACTAACCACAGGATTTTTCTTGAAAATAACCTCATTGTGATTCCCCACACAAAGTTACCCTGAGGGTCGTCTAACAAACCCTTACCTAACCTAACCTAACCCCAACCTAACCTAACGTTTTTCTAACCTAACCCAACCTATAGCGGTCTGCCCAAAAGGGCGAACGCCTGGAATTTGAGGCAGGAGCAGAAAGAAGAAAAAAGAAAAAGAAAAAAGGAAAAAGAAAGAAGGAAAGAAATGGAAAAAGAAAGGGAAAGGAAGGAAAGCAAGAAAAGAGAAGAGAGGAAAAGTGATATATGTAAATGATAAATTGTTGCTGTCTTCCATGATGGCAACATGATGTACCATGATTCCGTACGTCTTCGAATTACAGTTAGTAATTTTTTTAAGGTTGTGAGAGCGAGGTCTGTCTGGCTCTCCCAGTGAATGTACGATACATTTTCCTTCGGCTCCGTCTGTAGAAGCGTCTGGCAGCGCTACAATCGTATTTTGTGATGGCAAGCAGGGGCGGAGCTTAAATAAGTATCATTTTACTTCCAAGGGGACGCACAAAATACGCCTAAAGATGCTACTCTCTTTACCTCCTAACTTTTAGACCCTAAGGAAACCTTAGCTCTCCTTCAGACAGATCCTCCTTGAAATAGATGAAGATCCTGAAGTCTAGATCCAATACATCCAGGTGTCACCAATAAGTAAATAAACCGTCCTTCTCCAGGCAAGCCCTGTCGCCCCAAGGCTCCTCTCTTCCCCTATGAGATTCGCGCCGACCACGTGAAGCTCAAGTGGAAGAAGCCGAAGGATGACGGCCTGCCCATCGAAGGCTACGTCATTGAGAAGATGGACCTGGACACGGGCGCCTGGGTGCCTGCAGGGGAGGTAAGACCCAGAGTGTAGGACCTGCTGCTACATCTGTCAGTCTGTAATCACTTCTGCCATGTATAATAGTAGTGCAAATTGATAGAATATATTATAAAAGTGATTACTGACTGACACATTCACAAGTAAAAGCACTGCCCTTGAAATGTTTTTGTGTGTGAGAGGATAAAGTACACGGTCGGCTACTTTTCTAAGGGTTACTGTATCCTGTGTTTGTGGTCCCTGTGAGTGATTAGAGGCACAATCTCCTTACACTTGTCTTCACCGAGTAGTACGTGTAGTGCTCAAAATGACCATCTACACCGCTGTCACCATTATGTAGTGCCCACCTTGGCAGTGTACTCTACAGTCCTGGTTACTCTGCTGCCACCACCCACATGTAGTGGCCACCTTGGCAGTGTACTCTACAGTCCTGGTTACTCTGCTGCCACCACCCACATGTAGTGGCCACCTTGGCAGTGTACTCTACAGTCCTGGTTACTCTGCTGCCACCACCCACATGTAGTGCCCACCTTTGGGAGTGTACTCCCACAGTCCTGGTTTTCTCCCGCTGCCACCACCCACATGTAGTGGCCACCTTGGCAGTGTACTCTACAGTCCTGGTTTTCTCTGCTGCCACCCACCACCCACATGTAGTGGCTACCTTGGCAGTGTACTCTACAGTCCTGGTTACTCTGCTGCCACCACCCACATGTAGTGGCCACCTTGGCAGTGTACTCTACAGTCCTGGTTACTCTGCTGCCACCACCCACATGTAGTGGCCACCTTGGCAGTGTACTCCACAGTCCTGGTTACTCTGCTGCCACCACCCACATGTAGTGGCCACCTTGGCAGTGTACTCTACAGTCCTGGTTACTCTGCTGCCACCACCCACATGTAGTGGCCACCTTGGCAGTGTACTCTACAGTCCGGGTTTACTCTGCTGCCACCCCACCACCCACATGTAGTGGCCACCTTGGCAGTGTACTCTACAGTCCTGGTTACTCTGCTGCCACCACCCACATGTAGTGGCCACCTTGGCAGTGTACTCCACAGTCCTGGTTACTCTGCTGCCACCACCCACATGTATACCACCCAACACACCCACCCACACATACCACCCAACACACCCACCCACACATACCACCCAACACACCCACCCACACATACCACCCAACACACCCACCCACACATACCACCCAACACACCCACCCATACATACCACCCAACACACACACACATACATACCACCCAACACACACACACACACACACCCACCCACACATACCACCCAACACACACACACACATACCACCCCAACACACCCACACATACCACCCAACACACACACACACACATACCACCCAACACATACCACCCAACACACACACACACACATACCACCCAACACACACACCCACCCTCACATACCACCCAACACACACACACACCCACACATACCACCCAACACACACACCCACACATACCACCCAACACACACACACACCCACACATACCACCCAACACACACACACACCCACACATACCACCCAACACACACACACACCCACACATACCACCCAACACATCCACCCACACATACCACCCAACACACACACACACCCACACATACCACCCAACACACACACCCACACATACCACCCAACACACACACCCACACATACCACCCAACACACACACACCCACACATACCACCCAACACACACACCCACACATACCACCCAACACACACACACACCCACACATACCACCCAACACACACACACATACCACCCAACACACACACCCACACATACCACCCAACACACACAAACACACATACTACCCAACACACCCAACCACACATACCACCCAACACACACACACACACATACCACCCAACACACCCACACATACCACCCAACACACACACCCACACATACCACCCAACACACACACCCACACATACCACCCAACACACACAAACACACATACTACCCAACACACCCAACCACACATACCACCCAACACACACACCCACACATACCACCCAACACACACACACACACATACCACCCAACACACACACACACCCACACATACCACCCAACACACCCACAGATAGATAGATAGATAGATAGTTTTATTGACCACAGCAGAACATAATACACATATACATACTTATACCTGTAGTTTTATAACTGTAGTCCAAAAAGTAAAATTAACTCCACGCTGGCAATTAGTAACTAACACTACAATATAATGCTATCCGCATTAAAATATCATTACTATTGTATCATTACTATTACACAATAATCGCAGTCCATTAATATTGAATAGAATATGCACTGGCCATCAGTAATACACACTCAAGATACAGTGTACTTTTTTTAAGGACATCTAGATAAATCTTTTTTGAAAACCCCTTTATAAGGTGAACTGGCATATGTCCCTGCCCTTTTTGGGTTTCAGTGACATTTTCCCACCAATGTCTTTCAGTCGCATTGGCCCATAAACAGTCGCTCATCCAAGGGTAAGCGACCGCGCCCTTCCTTTTCCCCCTTTCCAGTCCACACTTTAGCCAAACTAAACCCCCAAAATTTGGGTAAACGTTTGCGATGCTTTCATCAACTAGGTTTCAGTGTAAATTTTATGCACTTTCAAAGTAGGGTTTCACCCTTTTTATAGTCACTTTCTCGCAGAATTACTGTCTGAAATTTCGTTTTTTTACATTTGCTTTTAAACAGTACAATCTTTGACTTACGTCCAAAAAATTTCCTTTAAACCCCGGGACAGGCCCATTTTCTAGTAACTTCATTGCAAACGTCAGTGGGTATTCATAATTTGACGCTTTTCCCAAATTTAGGGGAAAAATTATTTGACAAAAAATACCCTATCTTTTAGGGTGGGTAACCCCCTGCCCCCGTAACATTATCATTTCAAGTTTACCTTCGCACACCCAACAATGCTTTAACACAGTTTAAACAGTTTTTCATAGGTTTTAAATCATCCCCAAAAAGATTTGACCATACAAAGCGTTTACAAATTGCGTCAAAAACACGTTTTTTTCAAAAAGGGGTATCTTCATTTTTTTTCACAAAAGAAACAAATTAGACGTGTGGATTTTTAAAATTGGGAGGAACTTTCACACACACACCCAACACACACCCACCACCCCAACCACACACCCACACACCCCCCAAAACCCCACACAACCCAAACACACCACCCCCCCACCCAACCCCACACCCACACCCCCAACCACCCCCCCACACCCCCCCCCACACCCACCACCCAAACACACACCCCCCCCCCCCAACACACCACCCCCACCCCAAAACCCACACACCACACACCCAACCAAAACCCCCCCCCCCCAACCCACCCCACCCCCCCAACCCCCCCCAACAACACACCCCACCCCAACCCCCCACCCAAAAAACACCCCACACCCCCCCCCCCCCACCCCCCCAAAACCCACCCCCACCCCAACCCCCCCCACACCAACCCCACACCCCAAACCCCCCCAAAACCAAAAACCACCCCCCAAAACCCACCCCCACCCACACAACCCCCACCCACCCCCACACCAACACACACCCCCCCAAACACCACCCCCACACCCCCACCCAACCACCCCCCCCCCCCAAAAACCCCCCCCCACCCACACCCCCACCCAACAACACCAACACACACACCCACACCCCCAACCCACACCAACCCACCCCCCCCCAAACCCCAAAACCCAACCCACCACAACCCCCAAACCACACCCCAAACACAACCCAACCCCCCCACCCCCCAACACACACCCAACCACACCCAACACACACACCCCCCCCCAACACCCCCCCCCCCAAAACCCACACACCCCCAAACACCCCCCACCAAAACCCCCCCCCCCACCCCCCCCCCAACCCCCCCCCCAACCCCCCCACCCCACCAAAACCCCCAACACCCACCCCCCCCCCAACCCCCCCCACACCCCAACCCCCCCCCCCAAAAACCACACACCCCCCCCCCCAACCCACCCCCCCCCAAACACACACCAACACACCCCCCACCCCACACCCCCACACCCAACCCAACAAAAAACCCCAACCCCCCCCACACCCCCCCCCACCCCCCAACACACACACACACACCCCCCAAAAAAACCCCCAACCCCAACCCCAAAAAAAACCACCCCCCCAAAACACCACACCACACCCCCCCCAAAAACCCCCCCCCCCCCCACCCCCCACACAAAACCCCAACACACACACAACCAACACACCCACACACCCAACCCAAAAACCCAACAACACACACACACACACACCACACACACACACCCACACCCCACCACCCACACACCACTCCCACCCCACACACCCACCCAACACACACACACACACACACACACACACACCCAAACACCAACCCCCCCCACCCCCACCACACACACACCCCACCCACACACACCCAACACACACACACACCCCCCCACCCCACACACACCCCCCAAAACACACACACACACACCAACACACACACACACACACACACCCAACACCACACAACACACCCCCACACACACACCACACCCAACACACACAAAACCCACACCACCCCACACACACCACCCAACCCACACCCCCCACACACACACACAAAACACCCCAACACACACAAACACACCCCCGCAAACACAAACACCCACCCAAAAAACACACCCACCCCCAAACCCACACACTAAAAAACCCACACACCCACCCACCACCACAAAACACCCCCCCCCACCACACCCCACACCCACCCAACACAACACACCCACACATAAACACCACACCCACAATCCCTGGCATTAACTAATATTATGTAAAATTTTAATATATAGATATAATATATTAAAAAAATTTTTAATAATAAAATAAATTATATAAAAATAAAAATAATAATAAATATAAAATAATATAAATAAATAATAATAATTAAAATCCCCAAACAAAAAACAAAACACTAAAAAAAAAAAAACGAAAAAAAAAAAGGGTTTTTTTTTTAAAAATCTATTTTATAATTATTAAATATAAAAAAAAAAAATACAAAAAAACTCAAAAAAACCCATTTAAAAAAAAACCACTCAAAAAAAACCACCTAAAAAACCCACAAAAAAAAAAAAAATAAAAAAAACCACTAAAAAAACCACCAAAAAAACCACTCTAAAAAAACCTTAAAAAAAACACTCAAAAAAAAAACCACTCTAAAAAAAAAAAAACCANTCACATCCAATGGCTGGGTTTTGTCTTTTTGTATGCGGAGGCAAGGAAACAACCCGTCCAGCTTATCGAAACTCAAAGCTAAATGTTCATGTACTTCAGCATTGCTATGATCAGAAAATCTTGTTTCTCCAGAAGACCAGACTTCTCATGGAGATGCTGAAGTGTCTGCACGAAGCATTCACCATTCATCCAGCCACTAGGATGCAATATCCCTTTGGAACCAAAGATCGTGTTCCTCATGAAAGCGGGATTCCATCGGCATCTGGGAATTATAAACACTGGAGGATGGACTGCCCCACAGCATTTATAATGCCACAAACGTCATGCTGTCACCGCGTTCACGAGTTACCTGCGTGGTTTACTGGCTGGCCTCTCGCACACACAACCTTGACTGGCTTCATAACAGTCGAAAATGAACTCTCATCCAAATTGTATATCCGGTCCGGCGTGAATGTGTACTTCTCCAAAGCTAATGTGTAAGCCTTAAAGAAGGTTTCCACATTGACTTTGTTGAAGGCAACAATCCTGGCAATGGACATGCCTTCCGGAGCCTTCAATACAAGGTTTGGATGACGGTTCATGAAGGCATAGTACCAGTCCCTTGTCGCCATTTTCTCTTTTTTCCCAGGCAGAAAGGGATGCTCTTGCTCCCACAAGCTATGGCATACTGGTACACCATCCTACGCACATCGTTCATGGGCAGGCCGTAGAACATCTTGGCTGCGTGGATGGTATAATCAGCAATGTATATTTCTTGTTGAGGGCTGAAAACCCTATTGCTACGGGAAGCAACAGCCATATAGGTAACTCCATCCGACAGCTTCTTCGATAGATAGAAGGCGTCCTGTAACAAAAGAAATGAATTAGGACTTAAAAGGCCCTTGCTGGCAACAAAAGTTGACAAAAAAATAATAAATAGAGCGCTTGAAGGCATCCTTTAACAAAAGAAATTAATTAGGACTTAGAAGGCCCTTGCTGGCAATAAAAGCTAACAAAAAAATGAATAAATTTTTAAATCTATAAATCTAGAGACCCTTAAGCTATCCCTGAGGTCTTTTTGCATGACCTCATCCCAGGGAGACCAAAGAAGACGTGGGATGAGGTCATACAAAAAGACCTTGGGGAGATATGGAACTAAATAGAGCAACTTACAGCAAGAGTTGTTTTCTTGATGTTGAATCTGTCAGCGGCTTCTTTCAGGCTGCAGCTAGTGGCCACGCGGTGCTTAAAGGCAGCCTCCAGGTCAGTGCGGTCCATCTGCTTGTCGCTCTTCCTGACATATTTGCGAGGCATGATGACGGTGATGGCGGTAGGTTAGGTTAGATCTGAAAGTTCGAAGTTCGAAAGCATGCACTACTTTTTCACTCAATAACATGTCAATACGGTTATACCTCGTATTGCAACTTACCTCAAAAGAATCACGCCATCACAGCCGACATGAGACACTATATAAGAACGGCGAAAAGTAACAAGGAACATACGAAAAATAAAATTTCTTACCTGGTAAACACGGAGGTGACGCTGACGCTACCCTGTTATTCGCATGTAGTTCACTGAGGGTGGCGCTGCATCCGTGGTGGCATGGTGGCGCGAAATTTGAATTAATTTTCGCGTTGTAGCCTTCGTACGGTGATCCCCCCCGTTCGGTGTGACCCCACCCCACCCTACTCCACAGTCCTGGTTACTCTGCTGCCACCCACCACCCACATGTAGTGGCCACCTTGGCAGTGTACTCCACAGTCCTGGTTACTCTGCTGCCACCCACCACCCACATGTAGTGGCCACCTTGGCAGTGTACTCTACAGTCCTGGTTACTCTGCTGCCACCCACCACCCACATGTAGTGGCCACCTTGGCAGTGTACTCCACAGTCCTGGTTACTCTGCTGCCACCACCCACATGTAGTGCCCACCTTGGCAGTGTACTCTACAGTCCTGGTTACTCTGCTGCCACCACCCACATGTAGTGCCCACCTTGGGAGTGTACTCTACAGTCCTGGTTACTCTGCTGCCACCCACCACCCACATGTAGTGCCCACCTTGGCAGTGTACTCTACAGTCCTGGTTACTCTGCTGCCACCCACCACCCACATGTAGTGGCCACCTTGGCAGTGTACTCCACAGTCCTGGTTACTCTGCTGCCACCCACCACCCACATGTAGTGGCCACCTTGGCAGTGTACTCCACAGTCCTGGTTTCTCTGCTGCCACCCACCACCCACATGTAGTGGCCACCTTGGCAGTGTACTCCACAGTCCTGGTTACTCTGCTGCCACCCACCACACACATGTAGTGGCCACCTTGGCAGTGTACTCCACAGTCCTGGTTACTCTGCTGCCACCACCCACATGTAGTGCCCACCTTGGGAGTGTACTCTAACAGTCCTGGTTATCTGCTGCCACCCCACCACCCACATGTAGTGGCCACCTTGGCAGTGTACTCCACAGTCCTGGTTACTCTGCTGCCACCCACCACCCACATGTATGGCCACCTTGGCAGTGTACTCCACAGTCCTGGTTACTCTGCTGCCACCACCCACATGTAGTGGCCCCCTTGGCAGTGTACTCTACAGTCCTGGTTACTCTGCTGCCACCACCCACATGTAGTGGCCACCTTGGCAGTGTACTCTACAGTCCTGCATGGTTACTCTGCTGCCACCACCCACATGTAGTGCCCACCTTGGCAGTGTACTCCACAGTCCTGGTTACTCTGCTGCCACCACCCACATGTAGTGCCCACCTTGGCAGTGTACTCTACAGTCCTGGTTACTCTGCTGCCACCCACCACCCACACGTAGTGCCCACCTTGGCAGTGTACTCTACAGTCCTGGTTACTCTGCTGCCCCCACACCCACATGTAGTGCCCACCTTGGCAGTGTACTCCACAGTCCTGGTTACTCTGCTGCCACCCACCACCCATATGTAGTGGCCACCTTGGCAGTTTACTCTACATTCCTGATTACTCTGCTGCCACCACCCACATGTAGTGGCCACCTTGGTAGTGTACTCCACAGTCCTGGTTACTCTGCTGCCACCAACCCACATGTAGTGGCCACCTTGGGAGTGTACTCTACAGTCCTGGTTACTCTGCTGCCACCCACCACCCACATGTAGTGGCCACCTTGGCAGTGTACTCTACAGTCCGGTTACTCTGCTGCACACCACCCACATGTAGTGCCCACCTTGGCAGTGTACTCTACAGTCCTGGTTACTCTGCTGCCACCACCCACATGTAGTGCCCACCTTGGCAGTGTACTCTACAGTCCTGGTTACTCTGCTGCCACCACCCACATGTAGTGGCCACCTTGGCAGTGTACTCTACAGTCCTGGTTACTCTGCTGCCACCACCCACATGTAGTGGCCACCTTGGCAGTGTACTCTACAGTCCTGGTTACTCTGCTGCCACCACCCACATGTAGTGGCCACCTTGGCAGTGTACTCCACAGTCCTGGTTAATCTGCTGCCACCACCCACATGTAGTGCCCACCTTGGCAGTGTACTCTACAGTCCTGGTTACTCTGCTGCCACCACCCACATGTAGTGCCCACCTTGGCAGTGTACTCTACAGTCCTGGTTACTCTGCTGCCACCACCCACATGTAGTGCCCACCTTGGGAGTGTACTCTACAATCCTGGTTACTCTGCTGCCACCACCCACATGTAGTGGCCAACTTGGCAGTGTACTCTACAGTCCTGGTTACTCTGCTGCCACCCACCACCCACATGTAGTGCCCACCTTGGCAGTGTACTCTACAGTCCTGGTTACTCTGCTGCCACCACCCACATGTAGTGCCCACCTTGGCAGTGTACTCTACAGTCCTGGTTACTCTGCTGCCACCACCCACATGTAGTGCCCACCTTGGCAGTGTACTCTACAGTCCTGGTTACTCTGCTGCACCCACCACCAACATGTAGTGGCCACCTTGGCAGTGTACTCTACAGTCCTGGTTACTCTGCTGCCACTCACCACCCACATGTAGTGCCCACTTTGGCAGTATACTCTACAGTCCTGGTTACTCTGCTGCCACCACCCACATGTAGTGCCCACCTTGGCAGTGTACTCTATCAGTCTGGTTACTCTGCTGCCACCACCCACTTGTAGTGGCCACCTTGGCAGTGTACTCTACAGTCCTGGTTACTCTGCTGCCACCACCCACATGTAATGCCCATCTTGGCAGTGTACTCTACAGTCCTGGTTACTCTGCTGCCACCCACCACCCACATGTAGTGCCCACCTGGCAGTGTACTCTACAGTCCTGGTTACTTTGCTGCCACCCACCACCCACATGTAGTGGCCACCTTGGCAGTGTACTCTACAGTCCTGGTTACTCTGCTGCTACCACCCACATGTAGTGGCCACCTTGGCAGTGTACTCTACAGTCCTGGTTACTCTGCTGCCACCACCCATATGTAGTGCCCACCTTGGCAGTGTACTCTACAGTCCTGGTTACTCTGCTGCCACCCACCACCCACATGTAGTGCCCACCTTGGCAGTGTACTCCACAGTCCTGGTTACTCTGCTGCCACCACCCATATGTAGTGCCCACCTTGGCAGTGTACTCTACAGTCCTGGTTACTCTGCTGCCACCACCCATATGTAGTGCCCACCTTGGCAGTGTACTCTACAGTTCTGGTTACTCTGCTGCCACCACCCACATGTAGTGGGGAAAAAAATTTAAATGAATAAAAATAAAATAAAAGATGTGAGAAAAATCTAAGTACTGTTTGGATCTAAATAATAATTCGTTAATAAATAATCATATATATATTATTCCCTTTGCTTGTAATTGGTAATAATTATACATTCACTAGTTGTCTTAATATTAAGTCTTCTTTCCCTCCTAACGATGCGCACGCGTAATGCTCAAGTCGTTATCCTAATATAGTTTACTATCTCTGGTAACTTCAGTCGCACTGTTACCACTTTAACAATACGCACATGTAATGCTCAAGTCGTTATCCTGATATAATGTATACGTAGTCTATCCCACTTCCAACGTTTCCCTTTCACTTATTTCTTCTATTTCCTTCTTTCTCCTTGGCCCCACACGGCTGGCTGTGACATGTTGTAGTTGCCCCCACTGCTAATTTGTGACCGCTTCGCCCCCTGGTCCGCCAACAGCATCCTACCTTGGGACCCTAAGTAATACATTTCATTAGTCCTTATGTCAACAAAAGGAATCACCAGTATGTCATATCTACATCTCTAGTTAACAAACATTTCATAACATACCTTTACCAAGGGCGAGAATATCACCTCCCCACTGGCGACTTAACTCAGCGAACGTCGAGCTGCTTCTAAAGTTATCCTAACCTAGAATCCCCCTGCTCACCTCGTTTCACTACGTGTCTAATTACTACTGGCTTAAAATATAAGCCTAACCAGTGATTCAGAACTGAGGCGTGGAGGAAAATTCCTCGTTAGCTTATTGATACTTATATGTTATTTCATCTCTTCCCCTATTAATGTAATTTCTCGCGTTACATAGCTTCTTCCCCCCAAAAAAAATGTCCTTATGCCTCAGTCCTTCATCAAGCATCCTACCGGATATCTAACTAAAAATTAAAAAAATAAAATTATCATATACATCACACATAATTTCATATAAATTTTCATAGGATTTCCTATCACTCACAAACAAATATTTTCATCCCGCACATTCCAATTCTTCCAACAAATTTACAACAAAATGAGATAGTATGTGTTCTTAACTTATCACTTCCCTCACCAAGAGTAGATTTAACCAGTTTGGGGAATACCCATTTTAAATGTGATGACTCTACTACCTTGAAATGAGAACCTTCTCACTTCCTCTCTTATTTGTTAAGGCCGAAACCCTATAGAGTCGCAACTGGACTCGTCCCTCTAGTCGGGAATGGTCAATTTCCATTTTTACCCCACTAATCCTAGGCGTAGGTGCGTAGGGAGAAATCACGACTGGATCTACTCCATACCCTCAGTATCTTGGGATAAGGCTCACCTTCTGCTTGAGGCATACATACTCCTGCGTCTATCACCCATCGAGCAAAGCTCAGAGCCAAGCACATCCTATGGTCTTACGACAACCTAGCGGGTTTAGTGTTCAGTGCAAACTGTGTACACCCTCTAAAGCAAAAATAAAATGTTTAAACCACTATAAGTCTGTCTAGGGGACCTTCCTCAAAATCTCTCTTTCACTAGAGAAAGTGGTGAACGTTGATATCTTTCTCTCTAGAGGTTAACACTTATCGTCTGTCATCAACATTGTTCTAAGTCCTCACTGGTCTCCTCTCTCTAGGTGGGGGTTGCTCAAGTTCTTCTTCTACAACTACTATCTCTGCTGGTTCCAACAGCCAACCATCTTGTCCTACATAGCGCTTAATTTTCTCGGCCGCGCGCTGTACATATTTTGTATTTGTATTTTCTAATACATATGAACCTCCATCTCTCAATACTTCCACCACTTTGTATGGTCCCAACCACTTAACTGAAAGTTTTCTATTGGTGCCCGTTTCAAAACGTTCTCTTTTTACCCACGCCAATTCGTTTTTTTCCAACCTTTCATTTTTCCTTTTCACATTAGCTTTCTCCCGCCATTTTCTACCTCTCTCCAAATTTGTTCTCTTGATTATTTCGTGTGCCACTGTTGTTTCATCCTCTGAATCAACTTGTGGTAACTTCACACTAATCAACCTTGGAGCGTATCGGGAAAAGAAAGCATAGAAAGGTTGGGTACCCATTGTCTCATGCACTGCACTATTTAATACTCTTTGAGTTTCTAAGAGATAATTGGGCCACCTATGAGGATAACCCTTGCACAGGTTTGAGAGAATTGTTTTCATTGTTCGGTGCATCCTTTCTGAGATACTATTACCTTGTGGATGGTAAGGCGTGGTGTATCCTAATTGTATCTCACATGAGTCACACAACTCTTTGAATTGTTGTGACGTAAACTCCTTAGCATTATCCAATAACAAGGTATGTGGTGCTCCAAATACACTGACATATTCCCTAAAATTCTTACATACTTCCTCGGTCATCCTAGTCCTTAATTTATAAAAGGTAGTAAACCTACTATAATGACCTATTATGGTTAATACATAGCGGTATCCGTGGGCTCCCGTTCCCATGTCGGTTATGTCTATGCTTATCCTCTCTAGAGGATTACTTACTGATGGTATTTCTTGCCATTGTTGTTGGAGTCTACGACTACCCTTATGCTGTTGGCATGTTAAACAGTTCCTCACATATTCTCTCACATCCGTTTTCAGGTTGGGCCAATACAAATAGCCTTCTGCTTTACTTATTGATTTCCTCTGCCCTAAATGACCCAATTCCTTATTGTGAATTAATTCCAAAGCCGCTCGCTTCAGTTCACTAGGTAAAACCAATAAATAGTGTACACTGTTATCTAACTGTGGTTTAGTTAAATATAAAACTCCTCCTTCTATCACAAATTGATCTAAAGTACTTCTGGGGTATTTAGATCTGGGTATTCTGCCTCCTTCTAGATACTCTATCATTTCTCTCCATCTACGGTCCTCTCGTTGCATTTCCTTGACTTCTTCTTTAGTTTTTCCTAACCACCCTCTCTTCTACTTGACATCGAATGATTCTTACTGGTCTACTAAGTTGGTCTGCTACAGTGTTCTTTTTCCCTGCTTTATACTCTATTTGATACCTATAGTCTCTCATCTCTAGGATCCATCTGTTCATCCTAGGTGACTTGGTTCGTTGTTTAAAGACTGACACTAACGGTTGGTGGTCTGTTCTGATGATCACCTTGGTTCCCCACAGGAAATGATGAAACTGTCTGCAAGCTAAAACTATTCCTAAGGCTTCCCTATCTGTTGCTGAGTATCGCGTCTCAACTGGTTTTAATTTCTTGGAAAAATAAGAGATTACTTGGGCTTTGCCCTCATCACTATACTGCATCAGTACTGCTCCTACGTGAGTTTGGCTAGCATCGGTATTCAACACAAAGGGTTTATTAATGTTGGCCTTAGTTAAGATGAAACACTTGAAACACTTGAAACACTTTATTATACTTATATAGGTCATACATATAAGTAAAAAAATTGTATTTTATAATAAACATATATAAGCAGCCCATTAGAAGCTAATAAATAGCTTTTTAGGCAGCATTTTTTTGTAAATTTAGTCACAGTTTTATCAAGGTAGTAAATATTACAAAATTGAGCCCAGATCCATCCTTAAATTATAAGAGTGCCACTAACATGCGATGCTGGCACCTAACCCTAACACCAATTTGTAAAATATATAGTTAATTTCATAAATGATATCTTATTATACTAGGCACCATGTTTTAAATCACCTTAATTTCATAATTTGGAAACACCATAATTTTAAATTGTATCAGGAAGATAAAGGAGGAGACAGTGATAGTGATAGTTAGTATTGAGATAATATATGTTTTTTATATTGTGTTTTAAATGCATGGATAGTGGGTAATGACTTTATATTCTCAGGTACATTGTTCCATATTTTAGGACCAGTATAGGCAATTGAGTGTTGAAAAATTGTCAGTGTGTGTTGAGGTATTCTTAGGTTTTCACGTGTGCGGGTAGGATAATTGTGTTGTGGTAACAGTAGTGGTATATTATGTGTACTGAATGATTTATACATGAATGTTGCAATTTGTAACTTATTAAGGTCAAGGAGTTTTAGCATGTTCATAGTCTTAAAAAGAGGTTGTGTATGCTCAAAGTAACCACTATTTGTAATGATTCTTATGATTTTCTTTTGAGTAATAAGAAGGGGAAGCAAGTGAGTAGGATACGTATTACACCAGATGGGAGCACAGTATTGTAAATGTGGTAATACATGAGCATTATATAATATCTTTAAAACATCATTTGGCATGAGATCTCTCACTTGAAGTAATAGAGAGACAATTCTCGATAATTTGAGGACTAATTCAGAGATGTGTTGTTTAAACGTCATTGTCTCATCAAAGGTTACCCCTAAAAATTTTATGTTGTTTTGTTCTTTGTATTGTAGAAGTATCGTACTTTAAAGGGGCAATGATTTTACTGGTTTATTGGTAAATAACATATAGTGGGTTTTATCTAAGTTGATTGTTAATCTATTACTGACACACCATTGATGGAAGAATTTGAGGTCACTGTTAGCTGTTTCTATTAGAGTTTCAGGATTCTCTCCACTGATGTAAAAGTTGAATCATCGGCAAAAAGTATTGATTTTAGATTTGGAAATAATTGGGGGAGATCATTTATGTAATATTAGAAAAAGTACTGGACCGAGTACACTACCCTGGGGAACTCCATAACGTATTAATGTGGGTGTTGATAAGTGATTTAGAAAATTTTTGTGGATTGCGTTCTGTTGGTAAGATAGTCTTTAAACCATTTTTTATGACACCCCGGATACCATAGTGTTCTAGCTTTTGAAGTAATAATATTATATCATGTTTGACTGTGTCAAAAGCCTTTGAAAAATCGACATAAATGCTGAGATGAGAATGTTGTAAATCTAGAGTAGAGTAAATTTTTTCAGTAAATTCATTAAGAGCGTCAAAGGTATTCAGGCCTTGTCGAAACCAAATTGTTTATTTGTTAGGATGGCTTTTTTTTTAAGAAAACTGGTTAGATGTTTTTTCATAATTTTCTCAAATATTTTTGAGAAAGTAGTCAATAGGGATATAGGGCTATAGTTCCCAATACAATCTTTAGATCCTTTTTTTGTAAATCGGAATTACAGTCGCGTGTTTAAGACAATGCGGGAAAATGCCATTTTCGACCGATTGATTAAACAATATTGATAATGGTAGGGCTAAAGCATTACTGTTAGTTTTGATGAGAAATACAGGAATTTCGTGAACATCGTTATTTTTGTTCTTTTAAAGAATTTTTAACAAGAGAGACATCTTGTGGGAGGACAGGAGGCACTGACATGGATGAAGGGTAATTGCCATTTAGGAATTGGAGTGGGCTACAAGTAGGCAGTGGAATGTCTTTGTCTAATTTTGGTGCAATATTGGCATAATAATCGTTAAAAGCTTCTGCAATTTCTGAAGGCTGGGTAGTATTTTGGGCGTTTAGTAAAATTTTGTCAACTTGTGTTTTTTTGTAGTTGTTTTTCAGTTCATTAATGGTATTCCATATTTTCTTGTATTATTTTTAAAATTCGTAAATATATTTTTATAATAGGATATTTTTGAATTTCTTATCAGTCTTGTGAGAACATTACGGCGTTCTTTGTAATGGTTTTCAGTTACAGCACCTATTTTATAATCTTTAAATAAGTTATTTTTGGTTTTGACGTATTTCAACACCTTTGATGTTATCCATGGATTGTTTAATCTTTTCTCAGAGAGGTATTTTGTTTTTAATGGAAAACATGCATTGTATATTTGCATGATTTTGCTAAGAAATTCATTATAGTTAAAATTTATATCATGCGTATCAAAAAGATCGTTCCAAGATATGAGTTGAAGCTTCTCGGAAAAAAGTTGTTTATTTTCAGGAGTAAAATTTCTATATACTATTTTATGGAGCTTATTATTTATCTGCGGTAGAGAAAAATTGAAGAAAATCGGTACGTGGTCGGATATAGGGTAGTGTATTATTCCGGAAGTGAAATCTCTAGAGGGGAGCACTGGTCAGTTTATCTTTTAATATCTGAAATGCTTGCTGGCTTTCCTCTGACCATTTGAATGAGTTATCTTTCTTGGTCAAATTAGTGATAGGCACTGCTATCTTAGCGAATCCTTCTATGTACTTCCTATAGAAACCTACCATGCCCAGAAATCTTCTGGTTTCCTTGACATTAGTGGGGGGTCTCATTTTATCTACGGCTGCCATATTGTCTGGGTTGGGTTGGTAACCTTCCTTGTTCACTACGTGTCCCAGAAAATTAACTTTTCTTTGTCCTATTTTACATTTGGTCAGATTTAATTTGACTCCAAATCTAGTCAGATGTCCAAATAATTTATCGATCCTTTCCAATAATTTCTCGTAACTGAGTGCCATCAGGATTATGTCATCCAGATAATTTTTAAGCCAATTTTCTTTCAGTAAAGGAGTTAGGATCTGGGCTAATTTGCGAGAGAAAATTGCCGCACTGCAATTTAATCCAAAGGGAAGTCTTTTGAATCTGTACAAGGATATTCCTTCACTGAAAGTTGTTAGATCTTTACTACTTTCATCTAACAGTACTTGATAATATGCATCTTTCATATCTAGGGTGGCATAGTATTCATAGCCCACTACCGATTCTACTAACTCTTCCAATTTGGGTAGGGGGTGTATATCAGTGGCTAAATGTTGATTCACTTTTCTATAGTCTAGACACATCCTTTTTTCCCCATTCGGCTTGTTAACCAGTACTATAGGACTTAACCACGCAGCTGTGGAATTTTCTATTATGTCCTTCTCTTCCATTTCTCTCAACATTTTAGCTATTAGTTCTTTAGCTTTCTCCGGATACCTATATGTAACTCCTCTACACGGTTTTTGGATCTACACCTGAATATGAGCGGTTCGTTTTCAGTGCCAGTTCTCGCATCTAAGATAAATAGTTCATGGTGAGCGGGGGTCCAGTTTTTTTTAAATTGCCTAGTCCCTCT
Source organism: Chionoecetes opilio (assembly GCA_016584305.1). Classification (NCBI taxonomy): domain Eukaryota; kingdom Metazoa; phylum Arthropoda; class Malacostraca; order Decapoda; family Majidae; genus Chionoecetes; species Chionoecetes opilio. The sequence continues at coordinate 70,584 of JACEEZ010004004.1, read as the reverse complement.
CCTGAACATTTTNTTCATTTACCAAACAGACTATGGTCGGAAGACAATACCAGCTTCTACTGGAGGAGAACTGAAGTAGCCTCTTTCATATATTCCTATGACTCTATGATTTTATCTGGTGATGCCCTTATGAAATACTGTCTGAACCAGTCAGCTAATGGTGAAACAGCAGAAGTGAGTGTAGACTTCTCTAAGTGGTGCCAGTACCAGAGGCTGGGTCTTATAGGTCCTGTTGCTAACGAGTTAGACAGCCTTTATGGATCATCACCTCTCTACACTGAAGCCCACCTGATGCCTCAAAAGCTCTGGTGATTCTTTCAAGACTCTGCCCGGGTACCAGAGCAGTGTGCCTCTGGTCTTCCAAGGTCCGGTCCACGTGCAGTGCCCGGGTTGCACAGCATGGGGGAGGGTATGTATCAGAAGTTTTGGACAGTGGTGACTGGTTGTGGAATTATGAATATGTGAAGAAAAAAAATCATCACCGAATTTTATGGTACCGTTTCAATTAAAACACTGTATCTCCATCAGAAAAAGCACTTAAAACTTGGCCGGGAGAAATTAGTCAGGGTCTTAATAAATTTAATGAAACCTAACCTAACCTTTTAGGTTTTAATGAAACCAAAACTAACCTGGAAAATCTTAAAAACAAGGTCTCCACGCTAAGCTGACACAAATGTTGGCTCTACGTATTATACTTACTGTCTTTAAGACATCTGTTTATATTTTAATGAGTGCTGATCCTTACTTTTGTCTACATGGCCGATATTAAATTTCAGCGATCCATAATGTTATATTATTTAGTTTTGGTTGCGGGTCCCGGAAGATGCCAGTAGAAGATGCTTGTAGCCGAAACGCCGTGTGACGAACACGCATATTTTTGCCACCACTACGGGCATCGTTTGGTAGCAAAATACCAAAAGATGCCGGAAAAAGTGTCTGTGTGACACGGCCTTTAGGTTAGGTTTGGGCAGGTCAGGTTAGGTTAGGTTACGTTAGGTTAGTGCACAGCACAAGGGGCTCGAAGAGGGGTGGTAGGTTAGGTCTGTAGAGTTTGTCATCTTTAGAATAAAGGCTCAATCTCCTATCTTCTTCTTATGGCCAACAAGCTTGGGGACATGGTGGAAACCTGGGTTTTTGGGTGGGGGAGCACACACTTAAGGGAAATATGGCCCCGCCCAAAAAAAAAAATCCTTAAACTAGGGAAATTTTCCTAGTTCATGGACTTTATCGGGGAAATATTTCCCTTATATGTGTGTTCCCCCACAAAAGAAGCACACTCATAAGGGAAATATGGCTCCCCACAAAAAATCCCTAAACTAGGGAAATTTCCCTAGTACATAGACTTAATCGGGGTAATATTTCCCCGATAAAGTTCATGAACTAGGGAATATCCCTAGTTTAGGGATTATTTTGTGGGGGGCCATATTTCCCTTATGTGTGTGCTCCCCTACCCAAAAACCCCGGTTTCCCACCATGTCCCCAAGCTTGTTGGCTATAAGAAGAAGAAGAAGATAGAGGGTGGAGGCTTTGTTCTTAAGATTTACCCCTAAACTTAACCACAAAGTATATCTAAGGTTAGGTTTCATTAAAACCCATAAGACTCTGACAAATCTTTCCCGGCCAAGTTTTAGTGCTTTTTCTGATGGAGATAGGGGTTTTAATGGAAATGGTACAATAATATTCGGTGATATTTTTTTTTTTTTTTAAACTGGGTTTGCGCAAAATAAAACTATCTCCGGTAATAAAGGGCGAGAGTTTCGCGGTCGTTTACAGAGACACCGACTATTTTTTCTTGGCCTACAATAGGTGCCTGCTCTAATGGAGATAGTTTTATTTTGCGCAAAACAAAAAAAAAACAAAAAATAATGAAAAAAAATTAAACTTAACCTAACCTTATAGGTTTTAATGAAACCTAACCTAATTGTAAGGGTTTTAATGAAACCTAACCTAACCATATAGGTTTTAATGAAACCTAACCTAACCATACAGGTTTTAATGAAAACTAACCTAACCATATAGGTTTTAATGAAACCTAACCTAACCTTAACCACAAAGTATACATTTTTTTAATCTTTTTTTTATGGGTTTGCGCAAAATAAAACTTCATTAGAACAAGCACCTATTGTAGGCCAAGAAAAAATAGTCGGTGTCTCTGAAAACGACCGCGAAACTCTCGTCCATTATAACCCTATCTCCATTAGAAAAAGCACCTATTGTAGGCCAGGAAAAAATAGTCGGTGTCTTTGAAAACGACCGCGAAGTCCTCGTCCATTATAACCGGTAGTCCTGGACCTATCTCTCGCTATGGAAGGCGGCGCGGCGATCATGTGGTTGGCGATGGCCTGTCAGGCATCTGCCTTGCTCTTCGCCGATCATCTCGGCATGGAAAATTCCCCTCGCAGGACATAGGACATTTTTCCTTGCTTGAAAGAGCTGGCCAAGGATGAAAGTCTTGTCCTGAAAAATATTATCTTTTCTCGTCGATACAGCGAAGACAATGTCAATGCTTGTGTCTTTTGAACGGAACGTTGTATATCTGGTACAATTATTCTTATAGATGAACACATTCGTTGTAGTCTTCAGCAATTATCATAGAAATATTAATCTTGTGTTCTTCGATATTTTTATACCTTTCTGATGACTCTTAGTAGTGATATTTCATGAAATCCAAATTGGACTCTTGCTAAATGTAGCGCTCAGCGCTTCGTCCTAAGCCGCCGTCTTAGGACGCGTCTTAGACTTTCCTCGAACCTTAGGACGCAGGGTTAGGACGAATCCTAGGACGAATCCTAAATCTTTATAAGTATGGGCCCAGGTTACTCTGCTGCCACCACCCACATGTAGTGGCCACCTTGGCAGTGTACTCTACAGTCCTGGTTACTCTGCTGCCACCACCCACATGTAGTGGCCACCTTGGCAGTGTACTCTACAGTCCTGGTTACTCTGCTCCCACCACCCACATGTAGTGGCCACCTTGGCAGTGTACTCTACAGTCCTGGTTACTCTGCTGCCACCACCCACATGTAGTGGCCACCTTGGGAGTGTACTCTACAGTCCTGGTTACTCTGCTGCCACCACCCACATGTAATGGCCACCTTGGGAGTGTACTCTACAGTCCTGGTTACTCTGCTGCCACCACCCACATGTAGTGGCCACCTTGGCAGTGTACTCTACAGTCCTGGTTACTCTGCTGCCACCCACCACCCACATGTAGTGGCCACCTTGGGAGTGTACTCTACAGTCCTGGTTACTCTGCTGCCACCAACCACATATAGTGGCCACCTTGGCAGTGTACTCTACAGTCCTGGTTACTTTGCTGCCACCACCCACATGTAGTGGCCACCTTGGGAGTGTAGCTACTCTACAGTCCTGGTTACTCTGCTGCCACCACCCACTTGTAGTGCCCACCTTGGGAGTGTACTCTACAGTCCTGGTTACTCTGCTGGCCACCACCCACATGTAGTGGCCACCTTGGGAGTGTACTCTGCAGTCCTGGTTACTCTGCTGTCACCACCCACATGTAGTGCCCACTTTGCAGTATACTCTACAGTCCTGGTTACTCTGCTGCCACCCACCACCCACATGTAGTGGCCACCTTGGCAGTGTACTCTACAGTCCTGGTTACTCTGCTGCCACCACCCCACATGTAGTGGCCACCTTGCCAGTGTACTCTCTACAGTCCTGGTTACTCTGCTGCCACCACCCACATGTAGTGGCCACCTTGGCAGTGTACTCTACAGTCCTGGTTACTCTGCTGCCCCACCCACATGTAGTGGCCACCTTGGGAGTGTACTCTACAGTCCTGGTTACTCTGCTGCCACCACCCACATGTAGTGGCCACCTTGGCAGTGTACTCTACAGTCCTGGTTACTCTGCTGCCACCACCCACATGTAGTGGCCACCTTGGCAGTGTACTCTACAGTCCTGGTTACTCTGCTGCCACCACCCACATGTAGTGGCCACCTTGGCAGTGTACTCTACAGTCCTGGTTACTCTGCTGCCACCACCCACATGTAGTGGCCACCTTGGCAGTGTACTCTACAGTCCTGGTTACTCTGCTGCCACCCACCACCCACATGTAGTGGCCACCTTGGGAGTGTACTCTACAGTCCTGGTTACTCTGCTGCCACCACCCACATGTAGTGCCCACCTTGGCAGTGTACTCTACAGTCCTGGTTACTCTGCTGCCACCACCCACATGTAGTGCCCACCTTGGCAGTGTACTCTACAGTCCTGGTTACTCTGCTGCCACCACCCACATGTAGTGGCCACCTTGGCAGTGTACTCTACAGTCCTGGTTACTCTGCTGCCACCACCCACATGTAGTGGCCACCTTGGGAGTGTACTCTACAGTCCTGGTTACTCTGCTGCCACCACCCACATGTAGTGGCCACCTTGGGAGTGTACTCTACAGTCCTGGTTACTCTGCTGCCACCACCCACATGTAGTGGCCACCTTGGCAGTGTACTCTACAGTCCTGGTTACTCTGCTGCCACCCACCACCCATGTAGTGGCCACCTTGGGAGTGTACTCTACAGTCCTGGTTACTCTGCTGCCACCACCACATATAGTGGCCACCTTGGCAGTGTACTCTACAGTCCTGGTTACTTTGCTGCCACCACCCACATGTAGTGGCCCCTTGGGAGTGTAGCTACTCTACAGTCTTGGTTACTCTGCTGCCACCACCCACTTGTAGTGCCCACCTTGGGAGTGTACTCTACACTCCTGGTTACTTCTGCTGCCACGACCCACATGTAGTGGCCACCTTGGGAGTGTACTCTACAGTCCTGGTTACTCTGCTGTCACCACCCACATGTAGTGCCCACTTTGGCAGTATACTCTACATCCTGGTTACTCTGCTGCCACCCACCACCCACATGTAGTGGCCACCTTGGCAGTGTACTCTACATCCTGGTTACTCTGCTGCCACCACCCACATGTAGTGGCCACCTTGCCAGTGTACTCTACAGTCCTGGTTACTCTGCTGCCACCACCCACATGTAGTGGCCACCTTGGCAGTGTACTCTACAGTCCTGGTTACTCTGCTGCCACCACCCACATGTAGTGGCCACCTTGGGAGTGTACTCTACAGTCCTGGTTACTCTGGCTGCCACCACCCACATGTAGTGGCCACCTTGGGAGTGTACTCTACAGTCCTGGTTACTCTGCTGCCACCACCCACATGTGGTGGCCACCTTGGGAGTGTACTCTACAGTCCTGGTTACTCTGCTGCCACCACCCACATGTAGTAGCCACCTTGGGAGTGTACTCTACAGTCCTGGTTACTCTGCTGCCACCACCCACATGTAGTGGGCCACCTTGGCAGTGTACTCTACAGTCCTGGTTACTCTGCTGCCACCACCCAATGTAGTGCCCACCTTGGCAATGTACTCTACAGTCCTGGTTACTCTGCTGCCACCCACCACCCACATGTAGTGGCCACCTTGGCAGTGTACTCTACAGTCCTGGTTACTCTGCTGCCACCCCCCACATGTAGTGGCCACCTTGGCAGTGTACTCTACAGTCCTGGTTACTCTGCTGCCACCACTCACATGTAGTGCCCACCTTGCAGTGTACTCTACAGTCCTGGTTACTCTGCTGCCACCACCCACATGTAGTGCCCACCTTGGCAGTGTACTCTACAGTCCTGGTTACTCTGCTGCCACCCACCACCCACATGTAGCGGCCACCTTGGCAGTGTACTCTACAGTCCTGGTTACTCTGCTGCCACCACCCACATGTAGTGGCCACCTTGGCAGTGTACTCTACAGTCCTGGTTACTCTGCTGCCACCACCCACTTGTAGTGCCCACCTTGGGAGTGTACTCTACAGTCCTGGTTACTCTGCTGCCACCACCCACATGTAGTGGCCACCTTGGGAGTGTACTCTACAGTCCTGGTTACTCTGCTGTCACCACCCACATGTAGTGCCCACTTTGGCAGTATACTCTACAGTCCTGGTTACTCTGCTGCCACCCACCACCCACATGTAGTGGCCACCTTGGCAGTGTACTCTACAGTCCTGGTTACTCTGCTGTCACCACCCACATGTAGTGGCCACCTTGCCAGTGTACTCTACAGTCCTGGTTACTCTGCTGCCACCACCCACATGTAGTGGCCACCTTGGCAGTGTATTCTACAGTCCTGGTTACTCTGCTGCCACCACCCACATGTAGTGGCCACCTTGGGAGTGTACTCTACAGTCCTGGTTACTCTGCTGCCACCACCCACATGTAGTGGCCCCTTGGCAGTGTACTCTACAGTCCCTGGTTACTCTGCTGCCACCACCCACATGTAGTGGCCACCTTGGCAGTGTACTCTACAGTCCTGGTTACTCTGCTGCCACCACCCACATGTAGTGGCCACCTTGGGAGTGTACTCTACAGTCCTGGTTACTCTGCTGCCACCACCCACATGTAGTGGCCACCTTGGCAGTGTACTCTACAGTCCTGGTTACTCTGCTGCCACCCACCACCCACATGTAGTGGCCACCTTGGGAGTGTACTCTACAGTCCTGGTTACTATGCTGCCACCACCCACATGTAGTGCCCACCTTGGCAGTGTACTCTACAGTCCTGGTTACTCTGCTGCCACCACCCACATGTAGTGCCCACCTTGGCAGTGTGCTCTACAGTCCTGGTTACTCTGCTGCCACCACCCACATGTAGTGGCCACCTTGGCAGTGTACTCTACAGTCCTGGTTACTCTGCTGCCACCACCCACATGTAGTGGCCACCTTGGGAGTGTACTCTACAGTCCTGGTTACTCTGCTGCCACCACCCACATGTAATGGCCACCTTGGGAGTGTACTCTACAGTCATGGTTACTCTGCTGCCACCACCCACATGTAGTGGCCACCTTGCCAGTGTACTCTACAGTCCTGGTTACTCTGCTGCCACCACCCACATGTAGTGGCCACCTTGGCAGTGTACTCTACAGTCCTGGTTACTCTGCTGCACCACCCACATGTAGTGGCCACCTTGGGAGTGTACTCTACAGTCCCTGGTTACTCTGCTGCCACCACCCACATGTAGTGGCCACCTTGGGAGTGTACTCTACAGTCCTGGTTACTCTGCTGCCACCACCCACATGTGGTGGCCACCTTGGGAGTGTACTCTACAGTCCTGGTTACTCTGCTGCCACCACCACATGTAGTAGCCACCTTGGAGTGTACTCTACAGTCCTGGTTACTCTGCTGCCACCACCCACATGTAGTGGCCACCTTGGCAGTGTACTCTACAGTCCTGGTTACTCTGCTGCCACCACCCACATGTAGTGCCCACCTTGGCAATGTACTATACAGTCCTGGTTACTCTGCTGCCACCCACCACCCACATGTAGTGGCCACCTTGCAGTGTACTCTACAGTCCTGGTTACTCTGCTGCCACCACCCACATGTAGTGGCCACCTTGGCAGTGTACTCTACAGTCCTGGTTACTCTGCTGCCACCACCCACATGTAGTGCCCACCTTGGCAGTGTACTCTACAGTCCTGGTTACTCTGCTGCCACCACCCACATGTAGTGCCCACCTTGGCAGTGTACTCTACAGTCCTGGTTACTCTGCTGCCACCCACCACCCACATGTAGCGGCCACCTGGCAGTGTACTCTACAGTCCTGGTTACTCTGCTGCTACCACCCACATGTAGTGGCCACCTTGGCAGTGTACTCTACAGTCCTGGTTACTCTGCTGCCACCACCCACTTGTAGTGCCCACCTTGGGAGTGTACTCTACAGTCCTGGTTACTCTGCTGCCACCACCCACATGTAGTGGCCACCTTGGGAGTGTACTCTACAGTCCTGGTTACTCTGCTGTCACCACCCACATGTAGTGCCCACTTTGGCAGTATACTCTACAGTCCTGGTTACTCTGCTGCCACCCACCACCCACATGTAGTGGCCACCTTGGCATGTACTCTACAGTCCTGGTTACTCTGCTGTCACCACCCACATGTAGTGGCCACCTTGCCAGTGTACTCTACAGTCCTGGTTACTCTGCTGCCACCACCCACATGTAGTGGCCACCTTGGCAGTGTATTCTACAGTCCTGGTTACTCTGCTGCCACCACCCACATGTAGTGGCCACCTTGGGAGTGTACTCTACAGTCCTGGTTACTCTGCTGCCACCACCCACATGTAGTGGCCACCTTGGCAGTGTACTCTACAGTCCTGGTTACTCTGCTGCCACCACCCACATGTAGTGGCCACCTTGGCAGTGTACTCTACAGTCCTGGTTACTCTGCTGCCACCACCCACATGTAGTGGCCACCTTGGGAGTGTACTCTACAGTCCTGGTTACTCTGCTGCCACCACCCACATGTAGTGGCCACCTTGGCAGTGTACTCTACAGTCCTGGTTACTCTGCTGCCACCCACCACCCACATGTAGTGGCCACCTTGGGAGTGTACTCTACAGTCCTGGTTTACTATGCTGCCACCACCCACATGTAGTGCCCACCTTGGCAGTGGTACTCTACAGTCCTGGTTACTCTGCTGCCACCACCCACTGTAGTGCCCACCTTGGCAGTGTGCTCTACAGTCCTGGTTACTCTGCTGCCACCACCCACATGTAGTGGCCACCTTGGCAGTGTACTCTACAGTCCTGGTTACTCTGCTGCCACCACCCACATGTAGTGCCCACCTTGGGAGTGTACTCTACAGTCCTGGTTACTCTGCTGCCACCACCCACAGGTAATGGCCACCTTGGGAGTGTACTCTACAGTCATGGTTACTCTGCTGCCACCACCCACATGTAGTGGCCACCTTGGCAGTGTACTCTACAGTCCTGTTACTCTGCTGCCACCCACCACCCACATGTAGTGGCCACCTTGGGAGTGTACTCTACAGTCCTGGTTACTCTGCTGCCACCACCCACATATAGTGGCCACCTTGGCAGTGTACTCTACAGTCCTGGTTACTTTGCTGCCACCACCCACATGTAGTGGCCACCTTGGGAGTGTAGCTACTCTACAGTCCTGGTTACTCTGCTGCCACCACCCACATGTAGTGCCCACCTTGGGAGTGTACTCTACAGTCCTGGTTACTCTGCTGCCACCACCCACATGTAGTGGCCACCTTGGGAGTGTACTCTACAGTCCTGGTTACTCTGCTGTCACCACCCACATGTAGTGCCCACTTTGGCAGTATACTCTACAGTCCTGGTTACTCTGCTGCCACCCACCACCCACATGTAGTGGCCACCTTGGCAGTGTACTCTACAGTCCTGGTTACTCTGCTGCCACCACCCACATGTAGTGGCCACCTTGCCAGTGTACTCTACAGTCCTGGTTACTCTGCTGCCACCACCCACATGTAGTGGCCACCTTGGCAGTGTACTCTACAGTCCCTGGTTACTCTGCTGCCACCACCCACATGTAGTGGCCACCTTGGGAGTGTACTCTACATTCCTGGTTACTCTGCTGCCACCACCCACATGTAGTGGCCACCTTGGAGTGTACTCTACAGTCCTGGTTACTCTGATGCCACCACCCACATGTGGTGGCCCACCTTGGGAGTGTACTCTACAGTCCTGGTTACTCTGCTGCCACACCCACATGTAGTAGCCACCTTGGGAGTGTACTCTACATCCTGGTTACTCTGCTGCCACCACCCACATGTAGTGGCCACCTTGGCAGTGTACTCTACAGTCCTGGTTACTCTGCTGCACCACCCACATGTAGTGCCCACCTTGGCAATGTACTATACAGTCCTGGTTACTCTGCTGCCACCCACCACCCACATGTAGTGGCCACCTTGGCAGTGTACTCTACAGTCCTGGTTACTCTGCTGCCACCCCCACATGTAGTGGCCACCTTGGCATGTACTCTACAGTCCTGGTTACTCTGCTGCCACCAATCACATGTAGTGCCCACCTTGGCAGTGTACTCTACAGTCCTGGTTACTCTGCTGCCACCACCCACATGTAGTGCCCACCTTGGCAGTGTACTCTACAGTCCTGGTTACTCTGCTGCCACCCACCACCCACATGTAGCGGCCACCTTGGCAGTGTACTCTACAGTCCTGGTTACTCTGCTGCCACCACCCACATGTAGTGGCCACCTTGGCAGTGTACTCTACAGTCCTGGTTACTCTTCTGCCACCACCCACATGTAGTGCCCACCTTGCAGTGTACTCTACAGTCCTGGTTACTCTGCTGCCCACCACCCACATGTAGTGGCCACCTTGGCAGTGTACTCTACAGTCCTGGTTACTCTGCTGCCACCACCCACATATAGTGGCCACCTTGGCAGTGTACTCTACAGTCCTGGTTACTCTGCTGCCACCCACCACCCACATGTAGTGCCCACCTTGGCAGTGTACTCTACAGTCCTGTTACTCTGCTGCCACCACCCACATGTAGTGCCCACCTTGGCAGTGTACTCTACAGTCCCGGTTACTCTGTTTGCCACCACCCACATGTAGTGGCCACCTTGGCAGTGTACTCTACAGTCCTGGTTACTCCGCTGCCACTACCCACATGTAGTGCCCACCTTGCAGTGTACTCTACAGTCCTGGTTACTCTGCTGCCACCCACCACCCACATGTAGTGCCCACCTTGGCAGTGTATTCTACAGTCCTGGTTACTCTGCTGCCACCCACCACCCACATGTAGTGGCCACCTTGGCAGTGTACTCTACAGTCCTGGTTACTCTGCTGCCACCACCCACATGTAGTGGCCACCTTGGCAGTGTACTCCACAGTCCTGGTTACTCTGCTGCCACCACCCACATGTAGTGGCCACCTTGGGAGTGTACTCTACAGTCCTGGTTACTCTGCTGCCACCACCCACATGTAGTGCCCACCTTGGCAGTGTACTCTACAGTCCTGGTTACTCTGCTGCCACCACCCACATGTAGTGGCCACCTTGGCAGTGTACTCTACAGTCGTGGTTACTCTGCTGCCACCACCCACATATAGTGGCCACCTTGGCAGTGTACTCTACAGTCCTGGTTACTCTGCTGCCACCCACCCACATGTAGTGGCCACCTTGGCAGTGTACTCCACAGTCCTGGTTACTCTGCTGCCACCACCCATATGTAGTGCCCACCTTGGCAGTGTACTCTACAGTCTGGTTACTCTGCTGCCACCACCCACATGTAGTGGCCAGCTTGGCAGTGTACTCTACAGTCCTGGTTACTCAGCTGCCACCACCCACATGTAGTGGCCACCTTGGGAGTGTACTCTACAGTCCTGGTTACTCTGCTGCCACCACCCACATGTAGTGGCCACCTTGGGAGTGTACTCTACAGTCCTGGTTACTCTGCTGCCACCACCCACATGTAGTGGCCACCTTGGCAGTGTACTCTACAGTCCTGGCTACTCTGCTGGCACCACCCACATGTAGTGGCCACCATGGCAGTGTACTCTATAGTCCTGGTTACTCTGCTGCCACCACCCACATGTAGTGCCCACCTTGGCAGTGTACTCTACAGTCCTGGTTACTCTGCTGCCACCCACCACCCACATGTAGTGCCCACCTTGGCAGTGTACTCTACAGTCCTGGTTACTCTGCTGCCACCACCCACATGTAGTGGAAAAAAATATATAAATGAATAAAAATAAAAGATGTGAGAAAAAGGTAGGTACTGTTTGGATCTAAATAATAATTCGTTAATAAGTAATCATAAATATATTTCTCAATTTGCTTGTCATTGGTAATAATTATACATTCACTAGTTGTCTTAATTCTAAGTCTTCTTCTCCCCTAACGATACGCACGCGTAATGCTCAAGTCGTTATCCTAATATAATGTAGTCTATCCCATTTCTAAAGTTTCCCTCTCACTTATTTCTTCTGTTTCCTTCTTTCTCCTTGTCCTCACACGGCTGGCTGTAATATGCTGTAGTTGCCCCCTCTGCTAATTTGTGACCGCTTGTCCCCCTGGTCCGCCAACAGCATCCTACCTTGGGACCCTAAGTAATACATTTCATTAGTCCTTATGTCAACAGAAGGAATCACCAGTAAGTCATATCTACATCTCTAGTTAACAAACATTTCATAACATACCTTTACCAAGGGCGAGAATATCACCTCCCTACAGCCGACTTAACTCAGGGAACGTCGAGCTGCTTCTAAAATTATCCTAACCTAGAATCCCCGTTCTCACCTCGTTTCGCTACGTGTCTAATTACTACTGGCTTAAAATATAAGCCTAACCAGTGATTCAGGACTGAGGCGTGGAGGAAAATTCCTCGTTAGCTTATTGATACTTATGTGTTATTTCATCTCTTCCCCTATTAATGTAATTTCTCGCGTTACATAGCTTCTTCCCCCCCAAAAAAATGTCCCTATGCCTCAGTCCTTCATCAAGCATCCTACCGGATACCTAACTAAAAATAAAAAATAAATAATTATCATATACATCACACATAATTTCATATAAATTTTCATAGGATTTTCTATCACTCACAAACAAATATTCTCATCCCGCACATTCCAATTCTTCCAACAAATTTACAACAAAGCGAGATAGTATGTATTCTTAACTTATCACTTCGTGGTACAGGAACTACCACGTGTACGCCTCGCGGCCTCTTGTAGCTTCCTTATTTTCTTATGTTCTTCTTATGTTCACCAAGAGCAGATTTAACCAGCTTGGGGAATACCCATTTTAAATGTGATGACTCTACTACCTTGAAATGAGAACCTTCTCACTTCCTCACCTATTTGTTAAGGCCGAAACCCTATAGAGTCGCAACTGGACTCGTCCCTCTAGTCTGGAATGGTCAATTTCCATTTTTACACCACTAATCCTAGGCGTAGGTGCGTAGGGAGAAATCACGACTGGATCTACTCCATACCCTCAGTATCTTGGGATAAGGCTCACCTCCTGCTTGAGACATACATACTCCTGCGTCTATCACCCATCGAGCAAAGCTCAGAGCCAAGAAACATCCTCGGGTCTTACGACAACCTAGCGGGTTTAAGTTTTTTCAGTGCAAACTGTGTACACCCTCTAAAGCAAAAAATAAAATGTTTAACACACCTACAAGTCTGTCTAGGGACCTTCCCCAAAATCTCTTTTTTCACTAGAGAAAGTGGTGAACGTTAATCTTTTTTCTCTCTAGAGGTTAACACTTATCGTCTGTCCATCAACATTGTTCTAAGTATCTCCTCACTGGTCTCCTCTCTCTAGATGGGGGTTGCTAAAGTTCTTCTTCTACACTACTATCTCTGCTGGTTCCAACAGCCAGCCATCTTGTCCTACATATCGCTTAATTTTGCTCGGCCGCGCGCTGTAACATGTTTGCCGTAAATTATATTTTTCTAATACATATGAACCCTCCACCTCTCAATACTTCCACACTTTGTAATGGCCCCCAACCACTTAACTGAAGTTTTCTATTGGTGCCGGTCTCAAAGCGTTCTCTTTTTACCCACGCCAATTCGTCTCTTTCCAACCTTTTCATTTTTCCTTTTCACATTAGCTTTTTTCCCGCCATTTTAACTTCTCCAAAAATTTTTTTCTTCTGATTATTTCGTGTGCCACTGTGTTTCATCCTCTGAGTCAATTTGTGGTAACTTCACACTAATCACCTTGGAGCGTATCGGGAAAAAATAGCATAGAAAGGTTTTGGGTACCCATTGTCTATGCACTGCACTATTAATACTCTTTGTTTTCAAGAGATAATTGGGCCACCTATGAGGATAACCCTTAAAACAGGTTTGGGAAGAAGAATTGTTTTCTTTGTTCGGTGAAATCCTTTTCTGAGATACTATTACCTTGTGGATGGTAAGGCGTGGTGTATCCTAATTGTATCTCACATGATCACACAGCTCTTTGAAATTGTTGTGACGTAAACTCCTTTAGCATTATCCAATAACAAGGTATGTGCTGCTCCAAATAAACTGACATACCCCCAAAAAAAAAAATTCTTACATACTTCCTGGGTCATCCTAGTCCTTAATTTTATAAAAGGTAGTAACCTACTATAATGATCTATTTATGTAATTGATAAAATAGCGGTTCCGTGGGCTCCCGTTCCCATGTCTTTTATGTCTATGCTTATCCTCTCTAGAGGTTTAGTTTACTGATGGTATTTCTTGCCATTGTTGTTAGAGTCCACGACTACCCTTATGCTGTTGGCATTTTTAAAAACAGTTTCCTCACATATTCTCTCACATCCGTTTTCATGTTGGGCCAATAAAAATAACCTTCTGCTTTCTTATTGATTTTCTCTGCCCTAAATGACCTGATTCCTTATTGTGAATTAATTCCAAAGCCCTCGCTTCAGTTCACTAGGTAAACCAATAAATAGTGTATACTGTTATCTAACTGTGGTTTAGTTGAATATAAAATTCCTCCTTCTATTACGAATTGTTTCTAAAGTATTTCTGGGGTATTTAGATCTGGTATTCTGCCTCCTTTCTAGATACTCTATCATTTCTCTCCATCTACGGTTTCCTCTCGTTGCATTTCCTTTACTTCTTCTTTGTTTTTCCTACCACCTCTCTTTACTTAAACATTGAATGATTTTTTACTGGTCTACTAAGTTGGGTCTGCTACAGTGTTCTTTTTCCCTGCTTTATTACTCTATTTGATACCTATAGTCTCTCATCTCTAGGATCCATCTGTTCATCCTAGTGTTGGTGGTTCGTTGTTTTAAACACTGACACTAAACGGTTGGTGGTCTTTTTCTGCTGATCACCTTGGTTCCCCATGGAAAAAATGATGAAACTGTTGCAAGCAAAAAAAAACTATTCCTAAGGCTTCCCTATCTCTTGCTGAGTATCGCGTCTCAACTGGTTTTAATTTCTTGAAAAAAAAAAAAGGAGATTACTTGGGCATTGCCCTCATCCACTATACTGCATCAGTACTGCCCTACTTTAAGTTTGGCTAGCATCGGTATCCACACAAATGATTTATTAATTTTTGGCCTTAGTTAAGATGGGAGAAACTAGTCAGTTTATCCTTTAATATCTGAAATGCTTGCTGGCTTCCTCTGACCATTTGAATGGGTTTCTTTTCTTGGTCAAATTAGTGATAAGCACTGCTATCTTAGCGAATCCTTCTATTACTTCCTATAGAAACCTCCCAAAAACCTAGAATTCTTCTGGTTTCCTTGACATTAGTTGGGAGTTTAATTTTATCTACGGCTGCCATATGTCGTGTTGGGTTGGTAACCTTCCTTGTTCACCTACGTGTCCCAGGAAATTAACTTTTCTTTGTCCTATTTACATTTGGTCAGATTTATTTGACTCCAAAATCTAGTTCAGAGGGCCCCAAATAATGTATCGATCCTTTCCAATAATTTCTCGTAACTGGGTGCCATCAGGATTATGTCATCCAGATAATTTTTAAGCCAATTTTCTTTCAGTAAAGAGTTAAGATCTGGGTTAATTTGCGGAGAAAATTGCCGCACTGCAATTTAACCCAAAAAGCGAAGTCTTTTGAATCTTATAAGGATATTCCTTCACTGAAAGTTGTTAGATTTTTTACAAACTTTCATCTAAACAGTACTTGATAATCCCATCCTTTCATATCTAGGGTGGCATAGTATTCATAGCCCGTACCGATTCTACTAACTCTTCCAATTTAGGTAGGGGTGTATATCAGTGGCTAAATGTTGTTTCACCTTTCTATAGTCTAGACACACCTTTTTTTCCCCATTCGGCTTGTTAACCAGTACTATAGGACTTAACCACGCAGCTGTTGAATTTTCTATTATGTCCTTCTCTTCCATTTCTCTCAAATTTTAGTTATTAGTTCTTTAGGCTTTCTCCGGATACCTAATGTACTCCTCTACAGGTTTTTTGGATCTAACACTGAATATGAGTGGGTTCAGTTTTCATGGTCCCTTTAGTTCTCCTGCATCTAAGATAAAATAGTTCATGGTGCTCTTTTATCAAGGCAAAAAGATGGGTGTCTCTCCTGTCCACTTAAGTGTTTTTTCCAGTCTCTTTTTTCAGAATTGACCTGTATTCGTTCCGGTCGAGTACCATCACCCTCGCTACCATCACTATCGGGTAACATTGCGTTACTCTTTCCTAGTGGTGAGACAACGTGGTCCGGCCGTAACTTGCTTTTCCCTTGAATTTCTTCTGAGTTTACTCCTATATTTAGCTAAAACTGAAACCAGGACGTAACTCAGCGGGTCCACTACTGTTATTATTATTGGTAGAAAGATAGTTCTTTCTTTAATAACCTGGACGTATACAGGTGCTTATTTTGCACTTGTTTTTTTCTAGTGTCCACCAAGAGAGTGGTTCCCTCTACCTCGTCCACTGGTAATTCTAACCATTGAGTGCTTTCTGGTCTTATGGTCACACTTTGCTGTATCCTTATATGACAGCTTGACAGCACCTCCTCTTTGCACTCCTCGCTCCTAACTGCTCTTATGGGGCCGTATCGGTGCTTAACAAAATTTAAGGGATAAGTTAGGTTAGCCCACATGACTTTCTTTTGTTTGTAATTTATAGTCATTTCTCTAGTCTAATTATGTTCATCCCTATCAGGGCTGGGGGATAAATACTGATCTGGAACAGCTAACATCAACACTTCTATTGTTCTATCTATTCCTAAGGGTATTTTTACTCTTACTTGACCTAAGATTCTCAACTCCATGCCCGTTATACCGGTCAAACTAGGGATGTTACTGTGGGTTCTTATATTAAGTTGTAAATCTAAAGCTGCGCTCTTTTTTATAAGTGAATATTCGCTTCCTGTGTCTAATAAAACTTCCGTGACGTGATCATTAATGGCTAAGGGGATTATTGGGGATTGATGTTTAACTAGTTACCTGGAGTTCACTTTCCTCCCAGGACAACTTGAACTGCCTCTCCTACATCCTACTCTCCAACAATCGAAACAAGCGTTGCTACTTGGCTTCCTTCGACAGTCTGCGATTGAGTGGTTGTTCATTCTACAGTAGGGGCAAAACGTCTGGGAACTCTTTCCCAATCTAAACTGGGTGGCTTCTGGTCGTTACCTACTCTTGTCTTAATGTCCAGATAAGTTACCTACTGTTGTCCTAATCTTGTCATTTCCTCTCCATTCCTTCCATCTGTGCTCGCAGTTCTCTTACTTCTAACTGACTGGCTGACAGTTCCTGTGACTGTTCCTGTTTATTGGGAGGAATACTCCGGGGAGCGGGTGTTATCTCTGACGGCTGCCGGGTCTGGTTTACCGCGTATATTCTATTTGTGTCTCTTCCGATGGCGATGGCCCTCTCAGTCTCCACTCTCTCTGTGAAATTTTTTTCAGGGGGGATTTGTTCATCCATGAAAAACTCTAACTTCTCCCTACTGTGGCTTGGTAATCCTCTCAACAGTTTTGTTTTTATGATCTTATCCCTACGGGGAATTTCTCCTGGATGTTTTGACTTTGCTTCCAGTATGGCGTATTTGCATTTGAGTTTAGTTGCGAAATCTTGGGGATCTTCCAGCCAATCATACTTGACCTCCGAAATGCTGTTAAGGATCCTGTCGAAATTATTGTCTGTTAGTTATTCATATAACCAATAAGCTAGGGTGTCCCATGATCTAAAATTGACCTGACTTAGGGCATTCTGTATGTATAATGCTAACGGTGGGTCCACTCTTGCCATAAGGATCCTCTTTCTCTCCTCCAAATCCTCTGAACAACTTTCTACTTGGGAAAAGAAAACTTTCAACCTTCCCTCGGCTTGGATTCCCTGCAAATCACTGAGGTTCAGCATTCGTATATCTCTAGGCTTTTTCCATGACCTCACTGGTCTCCTGACTTCCTTCTCCTCTCCCTTATCTCTCAACAATAACTCAAGAGCCTCTTTCGTTCTTCCACTCTTTGTTCTAACTGACTCATCCACTTTAACCGCTCGTATTGTTCTGGACTGGTATCGTCTTTCTTGGGTGTCACTACTTCCTCTTTCCTAATCTCCAAACCCTCTGCTCCGTTATGGAGGAAATCCTCCAAATCCTCTATGGAAAAATTAATCAAATCTCCATCTTTGGAGAGAAAAAAAAAATGTATATGGGTGACTATTTACTAGTCTAGTTTTGGGCTTTTTTTTTAAGGTGGCTATTACACCACGACAAACCCGCAGAAGTTGCTTTGCCCGCTGGGGCGTCTATAAAAAGCCTCACACTGACATACACTTATTATTTCTAAGGTGGGTAACCCGGGCCTCCTAAAGCCTGCACTGCAGCCCATGCCTGATAGTTGTGCATGATTACATTTACGAGTTTCTCATATATAAAACTCCTGCCCGTCCTGTTAAAGTGCACTCCATCATGCACTAAGTCTTGTGCATAGGGTTTGGCGTTAAAGCTTAATATCCTATACTGAGTTAGTTTCTTGTTCAATTTGTTATTTATCGCTTTAGCTACTTTATCGTATGTTTCTTGCTCAACTCTCCTAGTGTAATGGTCTGTTATGATCCTGGGTTCTATCATACAAATCCTTATCTCACAGCGGCACGTTGCCTGTACGGCTTCTACTACCTTCCTAATATCTGCCACTATGTCTCCCACCTTACTGGCTTCTTTGATAGCACCAGAGGTGGGCATCGCAATTTTTTTTCCAATTCCGCAATCGCAATTCCGCAATTCCGACCTGCACCAGTCCGCAATCGCAATTCCGCAATTTTTTTCAGATAGGCCTTTTCGCAATCGCAATTCCGCAATTCCGCAATTCCGCAAACTAATTTTGACACCTACAAGTAAAACAAAACCCCTACAATTAAAACAAAAAATGTCTCTAGACTCTTAAACACCTACAATTAAAACAAAAAATGTCTCAAGACTTTTAATTAGTGTTTATTTTTAATACTTGTGTCTTGCTATTGTTTTTGTCTATACTTGTTACTTGTCCTTCACAATTAAGTCTTTGTCTCTTTTAGTGTTTTTCTTTACTTTTACACTTCACAGTCTACTGGCTAGTAATCACTAGGTGATTAGGGTATCTACATGAAAGAGGGTAACGCCATTCATACCCCTATGTTTAAACGCTACTGGGCGCCATCTTAGCGCCAGGGCCTCTTCGTTCACCCAAGACCCGGGGAAGTTCTCAAGGCAAAGACCCCGCAGTATATCATGTTTACATGTATAAAGGAATACTGTTATCTTCGGAAATGTTTTTTTCTATAAGATATCACATAAAACACAGTAAACAATTAAATAAAAGGCCATTATGAGACTGAAGAAATATGCATGGAAACTTAAAATTCACTTTAAAACGCATCGTCAGTAAAACGTTGTGGGACAACATATTACATGGAAGATATCAAATAGAAGCAGAATTGTATTAATTTCCATTGATAATATTTCGTTTTCTGATAAATGCAGTAGTACCTTGCAAAAATTAGCGTTAACTAAACAAATAAATCGCCGCGCAGGCCGCTCTCTGTGATGACTGTGTTCACAATAATCAAAAAAATATTGGATATTATGTCGCCTTTTATACAGCCTTTATAACAATGTTTCTATGTTTTAACTTTTTAAAAAATAGTAAATTAAAGGATAATTTATAGTTTTTCCCCCCAACCAAACAATTTTCTGATGCGCCTTATGTATTATAAAAGGCGCATCAGAAAATCGTTGGTTGGGTGAAACTATAAATTGACCAAATTAAATTTACTAAATACTCAGTAGATAAGGAATAACTTACTTATCCAAGTGACTCAAGTTAGCTGGAAGCTTCTCGCCAGCTGTTTCCTGGCCCTGCCTGCTCTCACGCTCCGTGCTCTGGGTGAGGGGCTGAGTGCTGGGGAGATCATCCTGAGTCTCCAAGTCACTTCTGACCCAATCCCCACTTCTAACACCATCAGTAGCCAGTGTATCCACACTCATACTCCTACTCCTAGGCGACGGAGATGGCGACAAAAACTTGTCCATTCTGGTTAAATTTGCTAATTTTCAGAAGCAAAAATAGACTTAATAAACGGCGTTTGGTAAATAAACGGCTATTTTTGTTTCTGTCAAATTTGTAATTTCAGCAATTTAGAATTTGTCTTATATTTTGCAGATTGTGCTCATATAATTAGCGTTTAGTAAACGCTCATTATATAAGCACACTCTGCAAAATATAAGACAAATTTGAAATTACAAATTAGACAGAAGCAAAAATAGCCGTTTATTTACTAAACGCCGTTTATTAAGTCTATTGTTAGCCTATATATAAGTTAATAAACCCGTTTATTAACCACAATAGACACTGGTTAGTGGTTACTAACCACTAACCACTGCCAGTAACCAGTGTCTATTGTCTAATATGTGCAATCTTAGTACTTCACTAACACAACAACAGTATATGTAGGATCAATCAGTAATCACACACACGGCCAGCGTAGTGAGCGTACACGCTCTCAATCCCAAGTCCCAGAACGCACTGACTGAGTGAGTGACTGTGCTACACTAGCTACAACACTAGCTAGCGATGCTTGGACGATGCTTGCTTGGTCTTGGTACGAAGACTGTTTTTTCTCGCAATTGGAAACTGATTGGTTTCTGCGACAAAAACACAACAAGCTTGGTAGGGGCCAAAATAATAATCAGTCCAAAACATTGCAAACAATATCACAAAGCAGTATAACACACATTTCAGCAAGTGTTATTGGAGGGGGTCTTCGTAATCCAAGACGGTGCTTGGACGACAAAAAAACGGCTATTGGCAGTTGGCAGTGTCGTCTCCCCACATATTGGTGGGAACTTATGTTTTACCCGGGCACTTGCCATTTTTAAGGTGGTGATCGTCACAATTATTGCGATTGGTTTAAAATTTTTGCGGTCCGCACCCGCAATTCCGCATTTTTTTTAGGCATCCGTAATTGCGCAATTCCGCAAACCGAATTACCCATTCCGCAAGTTATTGCGATTGCGCTTTAAAATTTTGGCGGTCCGCAATTCGCAATTCCGCAATTTTTTTCAGGCATATTTTAATTGCGCAATTTCCCCAACCGAATTACCATTTTCCCCAAGTTGCGGAATTCGGAAATTTCGGATACAATTGCGGAATGCCCACCTCTGGATATCATTACTACCTAACCATAGGATGACTAACTCAAATTCTTTCTGCAATATTCCGTTCAATCTATTATCTGAAATAAAAGTTATAATCTTGCCTCTTGGCGCTCTATAAACTTCTACTGTTACGTTAGGATCATCTACTTCCACGGTCTGAGGGACCTGACCCATGACCAACTAGCGCTACCCTGTACATGGATGTGATCACTGGGCACTGGGGACTTGAAAAATAGAAAGGAATTAGTTAGCGCGTGGGTAAGAGGAACCCTTAATGGATCCTAACCAGCTTTCCAACAACTTTACGCCCCCCCCCTTATAGCTTGATGTTAACTCGAAGGGCTCCACAAACCTGGCGATTACGCTGCCACCACCCACAATAAGTGGGAATTTTTTTTTTTAAAGATTTAGAGAATATGTGAGTATTACTGGGACTTAATAAACGACTCGTTAACAGGGTTTCTGTATATTTTCACATACTGATGGGCCAGTATTCACATCCCCACTAAACCCAAGGTTTCACAAAAAAAAATCACCGCACAATTATAATCCCCCACACGACGCGACTCTCACTCGTGTTTTAACAAAAAAAAACCCCCAAGGAAATCCTTACCCCCAAGCGTCACTGGTAAAGTAACCCTATACACACCCCACACTTCCTATGAAATCAGGTCGCTTAGCTGCCTTTTCCCCCAGC
>JACEEZ010004004.1:21834-46621 GCA_016584305.1 Chionoecetes opilio | reverse complement strand
AGCGTGCTTGGACGATGCTTCTGGTCTGGTACAAGACTTTTTTTTCTCGAAATTTGGGAAATGATTGTTCGCGACAAAAACACAACAAGCTTGGTAGGGGCCAAAATAATAATCAGTCCAAAACATTGCAAACAATATCACAAGCAGTATAACACACATTTAAAGCAAGTGTTATTGGAGTGGTCTTCGAAATCCAAGACGGTGTTTTGGACGCCCAAAAACACGGCTCATTGGCAGTTGGCAGTGTCATCTCCACAATATTTGGTGGGAACTTATGTTCACGCGGGCACTTGCCATTTTGAAAGGGGGTGATCGTCACAATTATTGCGATTGGTTTAAAAATTTGGCGGTCCGAACCCAATCCGCATTTTTTCAGGCATCCTAATTGCGCAATTCCGCAACCAAATTTCACCCATTCCGCAAGTTATTGCGATTGCGCTTTAAAATTTTGCGGTCCGCAATTCGCAATCCGCAATTTTTTCAGGCATCGTAATTGGCGAAATCCGCAACCGAATTACCATTCCGCAAGTTGCGGAATGCGAATTGCGGACACAATTGCGGAATGCCCCTCTGGGATATCATTATACTAACCATAGGATGACTAACTCAATTTCTGCAATATTCCGTTCAATCTTTTATCTGACATAAAAGTTCTAATCTTGCCTCCTGCGCTCTATAAACTTCTACTGTTACGTTAGGATCATTACTTCCACGGTCTGAGGGACCTGACTATGCCCAACTAGCGCTGCCTGTACAGGATGTGATCACTGGGCACTGCACTTGAAAATAAAAAGGAATAGTTGCGCGTGGTAAGAGGAACCCTGAAATGATCCTACCCAGCTGCCACCACCTTGTAGCGCCCCCCTTATAGCTTGTTGCGGCCCCCTTATAGTTGTACGCCCCCCCTTATAGCTTTTAGCGCCCCCCTATAGCTTGTAGCGCCCCCCTTATAGCTTGTAGGCGGCCCCCTTATAGCTTGTAGCGCCCCCCTATAGCTTGTAGCGCCCCCCTTATAGCTTGTAGCGCCCCTCCTTATAGCTTGTACGCCCCTCAAATAGCTTGTAGCGCCCCCTTATAGCTTGTGCGCCCCCTTAAGCTTGTAGCGCCCCCCTTATAGCTTGAAAGGCCCCCCTTATAGCTTGTAGCGCCCCCTTATAGCTTGTAGCGCCCCTTATAGCTTGTAGCGCCCCCCCTTTAGCTTGTAGCGCCCCCTTATGCTTGTAGCGCCCCCTTATAGCTTGTAGCGCCCCCCTTATAGCTTGGGCCCCCCCCTTATAGCTTGTAGCGCCCCCCTTATGCTTGTAGCGCCCCCCTTAATAGCTGTGGCGCCCCCCTTATAGCTTGTAGCGCCCCCCCTTATAGCTTGTAGCGCCCCCCTTATAGCTTGTAGCGCCCCTTATGCTTGTAGGCCCCCCTTATAGCTTGTAGCGCCCCCCTTATAGCTTGTAGCGCCCCCTTATAGCTGGATGTTAACTCGAAGGGCTCCACAAACCTGGCGATTACGCTGCCACCACCCACAATAAGTGGGATTTTTTTTTTTAAAGATTTAGAGAATATGTGAGTATTACTGGGACTTAATAAACGACTCGTTAACAGGGTTTCTGTATATTATCACATACTGATGGGCCAGTATTCACATCCCCACTTAACCTTAGGTTTCACAAAAATAAATCACTGCACAATTATAATCCCCGACACGACGCGACTCTCACTCGTGTTTAACAAAAACCCAGGAATTCCTTTACCCCACCGTCACTGTGTAAAGTACCTATACACACACACACTCGCTATGAATCATGGCCTTAGCTGTATACACTGGTGTGTCCACAGTCATCCACTCAGCTCAGTTCACACCATCAGCTCACACGTGGGTCCCCCTCATGGTCTAAACCACCCCCTCATGGTCACTCAGCTCACTCAGCTCACTCCGCTCCAAAACCCTTGGAAACACGTAAATCAATGAATATTTAAGTTCACAACTCCCTGCGCGTGTTGTTCCGGCAAGGCTTGGTGACAGAGAGAGAAAATATGGCTACCTTCTCCCTTTCTCGCCTTCTTGCCGTGACGTTACTAGCGACCACGGGCACAAAATATTGTCGGAAACTATATCTATTGATTAAGGACTGAGGAGTAGGGTACGCCGTATAACAAAAATTCTTTTTCTCAACTTTGGCATGCCAATTTCCTATGTAAAATGGAATTCTAAGACGATTTTATCTATTTCCATTTTTGCATTTGAGCAATTCTTACTATGCAAAATCGCACTTTTATATTGCACCCTTATTGAATAATGCTTAAATGAGTACGCAGTGTCCGGTTGGTCCTGTGTATTGCATCATGCACCAATAGAGTTCCAAATGACTAGCGTGGTAAGCTCTTTCTGATCAGTTGGTTCATCAGGCACTACATCACAGTGTCACAGCCTCTACGTTGGCCTAGAACGTGTCCATCATGTCCTTAGACCTGATCAGAGCAGGGCATGGTCTCCCGGTGGTGGGCCCGAGCCCGGATGAACCCGTCTCTGGCCTGCTGCCCCACCACTGCTGCCGCAGCCTCTGTCACCTGCTTCACGACTCTTTCGGTGCTCTGAGTGTGGATAGAGAACTCCGGAACCTCGTACGGCTTGACCAGGATCTCCTGGATCTGATCCCCGGACAGTGAACAGGTGAATGCCGGCTCGTGCACCTGGCCAGGCTGCCAGCTGATCAGTGTCTGCAAGCTGGTGGCTGACAAGTTCAGCTTGGGTGTGATGCGAGGTCTTACATTGGTGTCCCCATACTCCTCGCCAGCCCTCAGCTTCAAAATCTGGGTCACGGCGAACCTGCGGTCGTCCTCACTCTGACTCGCCATCAGCGAGAGGAGGACACATTCTGAGTGTGCGAACCATGCTCCTGTTCGCACGTAGAAGGTCACAGCTGTTTGGACCTCCTTGGGCTGCGACCTCATCACTCTGAGCTGCGTGAGGATGTGCTTGGGGCCGTCCCCTAGTCTGTGGTGAACCTTGATGTCGTAGTAGAGTTTGAAGTAGCCTACACCTGCAGGCAGTACTTGACTAGGATTTCCAGGGTGTTCAGTTCTTTGCCAGTCAGTCCATGCTTTCTGGTCCACATGTACACGAGCGACTGGGCTGTGGTGAGCCATCTGGAGTGGGACACCTTGCCACACTTGATCTCTTGCAGCTCGGACGGGAGAACGCCCCGCTTCACAGCCTGGACCAGCTGGTAGGAGACCTGCTGGTCAGTGGACATGTTGACCAGGATATACTCCGGTATCTCCGTGAGATCTTCACCGCCTGGCACTCCTCTGAACTCTGCGTTGTACTGCATCTCATTCACGCTGGACAGCAGACTGCACACTGGACCCGTGAAGCCAGTGTCAGATGAGGTAGGCCCGTCGATGCTGGTGATAAAATGGCGCAGGGGCAACTCGTTTGTGTGCAACACGCATATACTCCAGAAGAGCTTGCGTCCCAGCAACTTCTCCAAAGGGCGGGAGTACTACCCTTCCACCCCGTGTTGGCCCTAGTTGAGTCACCTTGCAGTACGATCAGTGAGTCGGTGGAGTCGTATGTCACCAGCAGATCATAGAGAGCCTGAGCCACCTTGAACGCAGGCTTCTCAGGTGGCACCGGGTCCTCTGGTACAAAGTGCCAAAGGTACCTTCCAGATGGCTCCTCTGTCACTGATACATGCTCCTCCCTGATCAACCTTGGGTGCAGTTTCCCATAACTGTCGGGCACCATCGCCCTGGTCTTGTCCTTCCTCCCATCGTAACCCAATCCAACTATTTTGGTACCCTGGTGCTTCCCCTGGTCAAGGTCCCTGGCCAATGCCATGGCATCCTGCCTGGCCCTCCTCAGCTTGTTAGGATCGCAGACCAGGTACGACATGTCTGGAGAGAGGTGGCCGTCAGCGATAAGGTCCTGGAGGAATCCAGAAGCCAAGGCAGCAGCAGCAGTGGGCGGAACGTCGAACCGGATGCTTGGATGCGGAGCTGGACTTCGACCGTACATGTTTGATCGACTTACGCTGTATTTTGTGACTTTTGGCGTTAGGTGATAGGACCTTAGACCTTAAACAGTATCCAGCCCTGAAACCACCTACGTTGGGTTAATAATAACGTGGAAAATCCAGTTGCCAGGAAAAAGGTTTTTACCCGAAAAACGAGGCGATTTTGTATAAGAAGTGAGCTTTCCGGCGTCTGGCGGACTTAATGTAGGTCTTACGGCAATATTGAGGGCACACTTCCGATAGAGTTTTTAGCGTTCTACAACTTTGTCGTCAGTGAAATTTATCGAATCTCGAACTTAAGTGGCTTTTCTGTGAGTTTAAAGATGGTGTATGCTAAGCTATGTTTTGCATATAAATATAAAAGTCCATTTTTGCATAGCAAGAAGTGCTCAAACCAAAAAGTTGAAGAGGACAAACCACCCTTAACATTCAATTTGACATAAGAAAACACCCTGCCAAATTCGAAATAATCTATATTTCACTTTTCATTGGACCTACGGCGTACCCTAGTAGTAGTAGTTGTGGTGGTAGTGGTGGTGGTGGTAGACTCATAGGCGTAGGAGGCGGGGGGGCAGGGGGGGCAACTGCCCCCCCTGGAATCGGGAATATGCTAAAATTCGGGCAAATGGGTTGGGATATTCGGGCATTCGGGAGAAGAAAAAAAATTCTCTAATTAAAAAAATGACATAAATAAGAAAAAAAGTAATGATAAACTTGTATTTGTAACCAGTTAATAAATAATCATTTAGAGTATCCCCATTCGATTACAAAAATCATCCTACTCAATTTTCTATGAATACAAGACTGAAGACTCCGTTTTCTCATACCTGCTGGCGTCCCCCTGGCGATGGTGGAGGGAAACTCCAACTGTAAACAAATTTCCCACAATCTCTCTACACAGGTAGTGTTTGGACCTCCGCATCCAGGGGCTATTTATCGGCTATTTATGTAAGTTTCTAACATTTCAACAATTCAATTAAGCATTATGAAGTAATCACTTCTAGTGTTGGTATGTAGAAATAGGAAAGATATTATTGAAATCCAAAAAAAATCGGTTATTTTAGCCGTATAATTTATGGTGCACCAGTCAAAGGCAAACATGTTAGATCGAGGGAAAAAAAAATATAGACTTATATCACCTCAGTCATGCAGTGGGATTTTGTACAACATCAAACTACACCTACTTGAACTACTTCAGCATTACACTATCAATAAAATATATCATTATGCTCATATTCATTCATTGCAATTTATGACATATATTTGTAAAGATTGACTGGACTAAAATACCGGACTCCGACTCCCCTCGATTTACCTCTCCTGGTTTCATTTTTGGTTTCGGGCATGGAGAAGTCCAGAAAGAGGGATGTAAGGCGCCAAAGTTAAAATGCTCAAAATGCGGCAAGGAAGTTGAGTGGCGATTATAAAAAGTGAACACTCGAAAAGAGCTCATGAACAATGATGAACAAGTAAAGTTCCATACCGTTTGATTGAATCGCAAAAAACAAAGGAAAACTATATTTGGAGTGGTAACTAGTACAAATACCAGTGAAAAAACGGGAGCCAAACAGAAGCTGCTTCCTCTGAAGGCTTGAATCCACTGATGTCCAAGATATTCATTTGATATTGAAGATTATATAAAACAAGATGAGAATACAAGTCCCAGCGCTGCTGTGCCAGATGTGAGACACCTGCATGGGATGGCACAGGGAGGACAGAAACTCCTGTCCATGAAACTGAAAGAGTGCTCAGAGGAAATCTGCAGTGAGGCGATATGAAATATTACATGAGGTCCAATTCAAACCTCTTTCTGAGTGAATATCACAGGAAAACACTTCCTAATGAAACCCCCCCCCCCCCCCCCCCCAGGAACAAGAGGACTTCAACCAGACCTCTTCGCAAGAAATACCCCTGGACCAGCTTCCACAAGTCAACAAAGTCAATTGTGTGTGATTCCCCTGTGAGAAGTTTCTCTGGACCATTCCTGGTGAAAAGCCTGAAAGACTGGCAAAACATGCTCAGAGCAAAACAGTAAAAGTGTAGCCATTCAAAATGGAATCGCATTAAAGATAAAACAAAAGACGACAAACATCAGTTTTGGTCTAACTTGATGGTGTTCACAGAGGACATGGTCCAAAAGAAACAAGGGCCTCATCTCAAAGTGGTTGTAGATGTCCATTCCTTACACTGCGCAACAAAACATTCCCCAAAGAGGGCATTCAGAAGACAGGTCCAACATTGCGGACAGCAATCAAGATGGAAGCGGCGGAAAAACTTGATAGAACTTCTGCATCTTCGATGTAAGAGACATCCCATGGCTTGCCGAGAGATTAACTTCACAGCTGGCAGGGACATCACCAGTGGCTGTCCCAGAGATTCAGAATGAGATTCCAAAAATGAGGGCCATTGAAACGTCTCATGTTCTTGTGCTGAAGGGGACATATCTAAAGCTGTGGGGAAGAAACGCTGGAAGTTCTGATCATAGTGGATGAAACAGCAGATGTCAGGCAACATGGAGCAAGTGTCTGTGCGTATTGCGCTATATACACCAAATGGTCAGCCAACAGAAACCTTCGTTGGCGTCCATGAAGTAAAGTCTGCAAAGGGAGGAGGTACTCTTCAAAACTGGTACTGGGATGTATTTCACAAACATGGAGCTGAGAATTGAGGATGTAGTTGGCCAGTGCTATGATGGGAAATTACACATGGGGGAAAAACTTGGTCAAAGAGAAGGTGTGGCTACAAAGAGGCAGGGAGGTCGCACCTAAGGCCATCTATGTCCACGGTTATGGGCACCTACTCAACCTTTGCACTACAAGATACATGCAGGAAAATACTCTCATTCAGGAATGCGCTAGGAGTTGTGCCAGTCCACCACAACTCTTTAATACACCAACGCGAGAAAAATGTTCTCGTTCTGTACACATGCCAGATATTGGATCGGCACCCGTACAGTCCATACACAAGTTGGAAGTATCTGAGTGAGACACGCTGGGCCTGCAGATGGTAGGCTGTGAAAGCCGTGGTTGCAACAGCCTGAGAGAATTGCTTACTTGCCTCTAATAGAGCTGCCAAGGATAAAAGACGCCAAAAACTTATGTGGATGCTAAGGGTCTTGTCAAAGGCTATGCTCGAGTTTCAGTCATCATTAGGCTTAGCAAACTTTAAAAGTTGATCTGTTCTCCAACACAAATGGTCCCTGGGCTAGCTACCTGCAGGGAATGAGGTGATGTATGGCTGCCAAAAGCTACTGTGATGCTACAATGGACGGAAAACCCTCAATAAAGTGCAGGGATGAAGATATGTTTTCTCTTATCTGAGAAAAAGCCAAAAACACTGCTAAAAAAAAACAAACATCGTTGAAATTGCAACAGAACTGAGGAGGTGAAAAATACAAAAAACGCCAAAAGAAACCATCCAAGAGGCTGCAAGCACTTCTCAGGAGAGACTCCTGAAAAATCTATCTCCTTTACAGCTCATCAGAGAAGCCAGGATTGATACTATGATGCTCTAGACAGAGTGTCTCACTGAAATGAGAGAGAGATTTGCAGCAGGATACACATATCTTGAGATCCATGGCAGATGTAGTACTAGGCAAAGCAGCAGAGGATAAGTTTTCAAGGCAGTGTCTGAATTCTACAAATGGGATCAAGACTCCAATGGCTGAAACTGCCGTTTTTCACAATCTGGAAGGCGTGGAGTGAAATAATTGAGTAAAACTGCAAATAAATGGTAAACTATCTCCAGTCAAATTCCTGGTGTGAAACTTTGCCACACTTCAGTGTGGTGGCAAAAACCCTGGCAACTATTACCTGACACATCTGTTCAGCAGAGATGTCATTCTCGTGCTTGAGACAGACTCAAAACTACCTTAGATCAACTAGGGGCAGGATAGGCTCTCAGCATTAGGACTTCTCTTGACATTGAAAGAGGTCATGCCACAACGCTCACCCACTTTGTTTTCCCCCCCCCCCCCCCCCACAACGCTGGGTAGGACAGTTAACACTATTGTGGAGGTATTGACAGGACGAAACGGGAAAGGACCCCCAAAAATGTTCTTCTAATTTATCCCCCAAATACGCTATAACATGTTCCAGTGTAATACAGACTTATCTGTATTTCTATATCGTTTTTCTACATGCCAGTTGGTGATCTGTTATTCATGCCATATATCATGAAAAATAATGTTAAAATATCTGTGTTTGATACTATGTTTGATACTGTTTTGCTAAAACTTCTTTAAAATTTTCGTACCTACTGTACATACATTTAAACAGCTGTTTGGTGTACCGTGTTTATTACACAAAATATATGGCAATTTGAAAAAAACTGGGCGGGAACAATTCTGAAACTTCGGGCAAAATTTGGTGTTGCCCCTGGAAGATGTACGATATGTGGGTGGGCAGCGGCATCACGAGCCTATTGCACACAGGAGAGGCACAGTACGCTGACCTACGGGTCCTATCCTAAGCAGTGGCTGTACGGGGGGTCCAAATAAAACCTTGAATCACGCTACATAACCTAATTCCTCAAAGGACCTCGTATATGGCGACCTGAAGTGGAGTGCTCGAACTACACTCATTGTCGCTCATCATGGCCGCTTCACGCACCAAGATTTCACCCACACCTACCTCCAGACGTCGTCAAGACACAGCCGGTGCTTCCGGCGCCTACACCAGGCCGGCCTCCCCAGGCCCCGGGGCTAGACGTCGGGCGTGCAGGAGGTGCTGGACTGGCTGATTACCTCCCACACGCCAAGGCAGCCGTGACACCCAGCGCCCGCACGTACCCAGGGACCACGGTAGGGCCAGAAAAGCTGTGGCTTCACCGCCCGAACAATGTGATGCAGACATGACGGCGGCCGCTTTCGACGTGGAGGAAGTCGAGGAGGCAGTATTGAAGCTGAACGAGGGCGCCTGCAGTTGGCCTGCATACATCCACATACGCACACCTGAACTTGCGTCCTCCAGCTACAAACAAAGGCCATTTGACACAAGACACCGGGTGGCACTTGGAAAACGATATCACCGGAACTGCCCTGAACGCCCCATTCAGGTGAGTTAGTTGCTTCAGTCTACTAACCAAGCCGTGCGGTGGAGCAGTTTTTTTCAGCAGCAGGAAGGTGAGGGGTGCAGCCCATGAAGATTACTTTCAAAAAAGTGTACGGCTGAGGCGTGGAGTTGCCAGTTTGGTACCTACCCGACGTGGGATTACAGAATTGTTCGGACTACATGCTGCTCCGTAAGGTATGGTAGGGCCTCAGTGACCGCTCTGAAAACAGGAAGTGTTTCAGGGGTGACATAGCTTTAACAGTGTGGGTCAGTGACAGCCGAAAGTGTTTGTCATGAGGCAGCAGCGCCCCCCCGGCGGACGCCCGGTGTGTGGTGTCGTAGCGGTGGCAGGTAGTAGCGCGACAGCGAGCCGGGTCTACACAAGATGACGAGACAGAGGAGTGGCGTGGCAGTGCTCGCGCCCCAACACAGCGCCAGCAAGAACCTCACGCGAGGTGCCTCATTGTGGGCTACGCACCATGCCCCAGGTAAAAGCCGGTGTCCAGCAAGTTGGTAAGCCAGGTGTTTTAAGGGTATGAAAAAACGGGCCACTTAAAAAAAATGCTGTAGGGGTAATGCGGCCAGGCCGCAAGGATTTGCTATTGTGACAGGTGCGTAAGGGTGGCCCGGCACAGCTATCTCTACACCACGGTTGAAGTGACAGTGAAGGAGCACACGGCACCGGTGCTTGCGAGGGTCCTGGCCGTAGACAGACACAGGTGCTATGGTTGTGCGTGGCAGGCACCGCGCGTATGCAGAAACTGGGTTTGAAAGCTCAGGGAACTAAGGGAGTGCGGGCAAAATAAGGGACGTAGCGAACATTACGATTGCAGGGCTTGGGTTCTGCGAGTTGTCACATCATCGCGGGAAAAAATGTCAACCAAGGCAAGGAGGTGTACACTTTGTGCGTTCAGCAACGTCCCTGTACTCTCCCTGGGGAGCCTGTAAGGGCCTCGGCCTGGAATGCCAGAAGCCCTTTCCACTACAAACCCAGCCTGTAGTGGGAGTGACAGGCAGCGAAAGCCTCAGGGGGCTCGGAGTCACAGGCCGTCGCCCAAGCCCACGAGGTGCGCCCTTCCCCACGCTGGAGGAGGAAACGCTACAGGGCTGGAGGTCAGTGGTTTGCTACGCACTTTTCGTCAACAACCTCAACACAACCAGGTCCCCCTCCAGTGATGGGGGTCCTCCCCACCACATCCACCTCGTGCCAGGTGCTGCCCATACGCCTGTCCACAACCCTGCAACCGTTCCGAAAGCACTGGGAGGCCGAGTGAAAGGCACAGGTGGAAAGAGGGACGTTCAGTAGGGGGCGCTCATTGAGCCGGTCCCGCGGCGAGGGCTCCCTCCCCGGCCACAGGGGGGACTGTTGCGCCGAGGATGGTGGTGGTGGCGAAAAAGACGGTCATCCAAAGGACGCACCGGGGTACTTCCAACGCCTAAACGCGTCTGTAAGAGGGAGGGACGCACCACACGGCCGCACCTTTCGACATGGTTTATGGAGCGTACCGTTGCACACTTACAAGACAGTTCCGCCGATGCTTTTGAGGGGTTCCATTCAGGTGGAACACTGGGCAGGCGGACAGGTCGACGCCGTACACCTCATAAACGCCTGGGGACCGTTTCAGATTAACCGGAGGACGCCCATGGGGGCACTGTTCGGCGTCTGACGCCCATGGGGCACTGTTTCGGCGTCGACGCCCATTCGGGGCACTGCTTCGGCGTCTGACGCCACATGGGGCACTGTTCGAGTGGTCTGACGGCCCATGGGGCACTGTTCGCGTCGGACGCCCATGGGGGCAGGCATGTTCGGAGTCTGACCCATGGGGCACTGTTCGGCGTTGCCGGCCCATGGGGGCACGGTTCGGCGTCTGACGCCCATGGGGCACTGTTCGGCTGTCTGACGGCCCTGGGGCACTGTTCGGCGTCTGACGCCCCCATGGGGCCACTGTTCGGCGTCTGACGCCCATGGGGCCACTGGTTCGGCGTATGGACGCATACACCAAGCGCTTTGATGATCCGTCCAGGACATCCTGCGCAACTACAAGTGTGTAGGATGGACACGCTACTCTACGACACTGTGTGGAGGACGCGTTCTGGCAACTTACGAGTTTCTGGGACACATGTGCCGAGCAGGACGAACCCTATGCCAGAGCAGAATCAACTTGAAACCAGAAAATTTTAAGGTTCTGTCGCGATGCAGGGGGCAGAAATTCGTGGGTTTCCATCTGGGATGGGAGCACACTACCACAGCCCACGTTTATATGTGAGCAGCCTTGGACAGCCCCATGCACAGGGAGTTATCGCCATGCCATACCGACCACTCAACCGGACCCACCATCACTGACATCAGATTTCCTGGCAGGCTCAATGGTTAATCAACTGGCGCCATTCCTGGTCCACCGCGTACCTGTCATGGAGCCTTTCCCGAGAGCTCACATCAAGAGGGCCAGCAGGCAAAGCGGTGTCTACTGGGACGACCAAAGGTAGCCAACTCGGCCAGAAGTTCCATCCAGGCGCCAGGCCCACCCTTGCCAGTTGGCGGGAAGGTATGGGGCTTGTCTATTACGACAAGTCCAGGGCCCACGGGCATGTACGTGACGGGACTGGTCCAAGGAAGGGCTGGGCGGGATTTGGGGTCCTACAGCAACACTGCGCTGTGCATTCACCGGATACACCGTTTTGTAGCCAGCCGCCTTGCAGGGGGGGGATGGCGCTCTGGCCCTCTGCGCAGCCGCAACTCTGAGTTCCAGCAGAAGCAGGTACTCGGCAGTCGAAGGGAGAAGATCTGGCGGTAGGCGTGGTGTTCGGCGCATAAGGCCCAGGCTGTGTCTCCACTAGGATTGCCCCAAACCTCCTTGTGGTGACGGGACCATCGCCCCGTGTGGGTTTGTTCAAGGACAGTGTCCCTCGCGGAAGGTGTTGAACCCCAGGTAACTCCGCTGAAGAGAAAGACCTGCACTACCGGTTTTGCGATAAAATATCTGCCCGGGGCAGCAGAATAAACGCGGCTGAGCTCCTTGTCGCGCCTGCCTGCTCTCAAAGCGGGCACCCACGACGTAGACGACACTGGACCAGGAGGGAGGAAATAGCGGCTTGCAGGTGTGCGCGGTGATGTCAGCGCAACTGGAATATGACGGCCCCTGTTACCATGGACAGGAGATGGTGGCCAAGGCAGACACGGAGGATCCCAGATACAACTGCTTGTTCAAACAATGGTGATGTCGGGAGACTGGCACCAGCACAAAAGCACAAGAAGCACCTTGTCTGCGTCCTACTTTACGGTGAGGACAGGTTGGCAGTGGTTGGGAGCATGGTCACGCATACACGTTTGGTGGTTCGGGAGTGTGGGGGCCCTGTAGTTCCAGCCCCGCTCCAGCACCGTGTCGCCTCTAATCTCCATGCTGGAACCACACCGGGCCTCCGAATCCTGATACGTAGGGCTCGACCAGTCGGTTTACTGGCGGGCATTGGAGGGGGACCTGACAGGCACCATCGCAAAACCGGTGCCGGATTGTGAGAATTAGTCACACACCCTCTACCTCCGTGAAGCCGCTGGTCATCACGCACCGCCAGATTTAACCCCTTCCAGCAGGTTGTCGCAGAATATGTTCAGCGGAGGGGAACTCTTACCTTGCCTTATGCTGACCGGCCTCAACTGGCTGGTTGGAGCTGGCCCACTCCGAGTAGCACCAGCTCAAGCAAGATCATCACCTGCGTGAGGAGGTTTTTCGCCAAGGTGTGTGGGGTCGCCAGAAGAGATTTCCACGGACGGCTCGGCGAACCAAACTTGGGCTAGCAGCGAGCATGGCCACCTTACCAGGACTTTGGTGGTTCAAGGTGCGGCTTCTCTCGGAGCACTAGCCCCAATCCAACGGCAGGGCAGAGGTAGCAAGGATAAAAGCTGCGAAGAGGCTCCTCAGGAGTAACACTGGCCCAGGGGGCAGCTCTGGACAATGACCGTGCATCAAAGGCCATCCGGCAATACTCAACACACCGCTTATAGGGACGTGAACAAGTCTCCAGCACAGCTCGGCCAACCGGCGACATGCTACGGGATGGCCGTTCCCGGGGTTGGGAGCGGCAAAACAACACACTACAGGGTCGACCAGCACTGAAAGAAGAAACATGAGGCAGAGAGAGCGAGCAATGGCGAGGGGACCCAGGAGAACTTCCTCAGGCGAGAGGAGGGTGTGCAACGCCAGCTCCCACCATTAGGAGCCTGGAACACGAGTGTGGATAACAAGGGACGCAGACAGCAAATTGTGGGACAGAAACCGGAATCATAGTTGAGTCCCGCCCCTTTACGGCACAGTTACGGCAGTGAGGCTGATAGGCAGTGCCGGATCTCCATACGGAACAGACGCCATCTGACGGCAAGCGCAGACGCTCATCACGCGACTCCACACCAGTTTCAGGGGCGGATGAGATGCAGATGGATCAGGGACACGGGCCCTCGGTAGCACAATCCGGGGACATTAGCCATGCCTCCCGATCATACGATACCCACCCGCCCTCGTCGGGACGCGTAGGCATGCTGTACGGTTGCAGGACTATGCAATGTAATGTGGGATAAGCTGCATTTTTGGGCGGAGTTAGTGCTTGCAGCTGTGACATTTTCATGTTTTGTCTTCGTTATTTCTTCTAGATAGTTTTGTTATTCTAGTTTTTTGTGTTTTTGTTTTTTAGGGACTGACTTTTTGTCTGTTCATTTTTCTTAATATTATTGTGATGCAGCCACAGGAATTGTGTTTGTTTATTTTTTAAGTAATGTCTTCAGTTTACGTTAATTGTACCTTTAAAACTGGGGGGGAGATGCAAGATGTTACGATATGTTGGGTGGCAGCGCACACGAGGCCTATTGCACAGTGAGAAGGCAGTAGCTGACCTACGTCCTATTCTAAGCAATGGTGTACTGGGGGTCCCCAAAATAACCGTAATTCCGGCTCACCCTATCCTCAAAGACCTCGATACCCCCCCAAATAAACCCCACCTCCTCCGCTATGGGGTAGTAGTAGTGGACCACGGGCGCACCTACTGAGGATGGAGGAAAATTAGACAGTTTATATATTTACTTACTCTCGCCACTCAATGTAAACTTTTCGTCAATCATGAGTCACAGATTAAACCCATTTTCTCGGATTACATTTAGGTTTTCTTCACATCCTTTATCATCCAACAAGAATACCCAGATACTTGTTACTTTTCGTTCTACTTTATTCATCCCACCCACCACCAATCCACCTTCCTGTGCAGGAGGAAAAGATACGGATCTCAAATCGCTTTGATCCCTGCTTTACTCATGGTTGTGAGACATGACACTAAATAGTGACTTGAAGAGGACGAATCAATGCCTTTGGTAATAAGTGTTCTCGCAGAATCATTGGGGTAATCGCTGGGATGATTACGTGGTCAAATCAGCGATGTGCACCGTGAGACTGCTGAATCGAGGAATTATTACCTGGCCATAGTCCGTCAGCGCCCAACTTCGGCTATATGCGGGCATGTGGCCACGCTTACCCTGAAACCGATCCTTCCATCGGGTTGTATCTGTAAGAGACAATTTCCGGCGTGGAGGAGGCCAATGGGGTGCGTGCCACAAGGCTCGTGGCTGGGGGCAAGTTGTGTTCTTGTCGAGAGCTGCTTGGTATGGGAAAGGAGCCTGCATGGAACTGCGCGCGTGGTGACCTCGGAGTGGCATCGTAGGGGGGCGGGCGACGCGCCCCCGGCGTATGCCCCAATGATTGATTGATCCAATGCTGTCATCATCAAAGAGTCATCCCCATTCACCACCAACACCTGGCTCTACTACGTACTGAGCCTAACGTTGAAGTCCCTTCCCATACTCAGTCACAGCATTCAGCCTCTTCTTTGTAGCTCATTGTGGTTATCCAGTAAGGATCCACCACATCATCTGCATAACATCAGTTACACTCAAACACTTCATCTCCAATTTTCACACCCAGACCTGTAACGCTTCTCTCTCACGGCCAATTCCTCAAACATATAATTCAAAAAGTAGAGGAGAAAGGGACACAGCCCTGTCGTAACTCCTCTCCTTACTTATTCACCCATCCAGTCTCGAGGTCACCCATACTGACACTGGCCTGTGTGTTCCATACATACTGCTTATTATTTTAACAACCTACTCACTCATGCCAATCGTCTCCAATACCTTACATAGCATTCTCCTAGCCACTCGGTCAGACGCCTTAACAAGGAAGGCTTCAGCGACACCATCGCCTGGCTGACTCCCAAGTCAAGATCAAGATCACGTTGTAAACATTGGAAGAGAAACAGACCCTGGCGTCACCTAATGTCCCTTGCCGGCAGCCCAGGCCGCCCCTGGGTCCTATAGCCTCGAGGGAACCATTATAAGGTGTCAGTGGTGGTGCGATGAGTGTGAAATGGGTGACATAAGACGTGGCAAGGGGTGAAGTAAGGCAAGATGAGCGGCCAGGGCAAGTATGATGGAAATCATCACACATCCTACTCGGCCGTAAGGTAACTGATGAGTGTTATTGTGTGTGTCTGTGTGTGTGTGTCTCTCTGTGTGTGTGTGTGTGTCTCTCTGTGTGTGTGTGTGTGTCTGTGTGTGCGTGTGTGTGTGTGTCTGTGTGTGTCTGTGTGTGTGTGTGTGTGTGTGTGTGAAACACTGGGGGTAATAATGGACCAGAGCTTCGCGGTCTTTTCCAGAGACACCCACTAGTTTTTCCTGGCCTAAAATAGGTGCTGTTTTTTTTTTTTTTTTTTTTTTTTTTTTTTCGTTTCTTTTTGTTTTTTTCTTTTTTTCTTTAATGGAGATATTTTTTATTTGCGCAAAACCATAGTTAAAAAAAAAAAAAAATAATAATAATAATTCTCCATCACAGAAAAAGCACTAAAACTTAGGCGGGAAAAATCTAGGTTAATAGACTCTCCATAATTACCAAAATTAGGTCAGGGTCTTATAGGTTGTAATGAAACCTCACCAACCTTAACCGCGAGTTATTTTTCCACATTGTCATAGCTAACCTAACCTACCCACAAAGTATAGCGAACCTAACCCTAACCACAAAGTAAAACCTAAACCTAAACACCTTAACCACAAAGTATAAGCTAACACCTAACCTTACCACAAGTATAGCTTAACCTAACCTTAACCCACAAAGTATAGCTAAACCTAACCCTTAAACCACAAAAGTATAGCTAACTAAACCTTATGAAACACTGTTGCCTCCTTGGTGTCTTGGTGACGGGGCAGAAATAAGTACGCTTTGAGCACCCACAGCTCTGAATGTCTTGCCAGAGCCGTTCAATGTTGTTGGTGTCGGGACCCGGCGTCCACTGGATCCACAAAAAAGCTCTTAGAGTGGTCACGGACTCTGGTGTATATCACAGGTCGCGAGGCCACTATAGGCTTCCAACAGTCGTCACACACCAGATCCTTTGTGTTTGATTAAGAGCCGATGATTGGCCGGCTCGAAAATTTTAATAGCCTTTATGGCCTCCCGAAAATAGATGTGACTGATGGCTAACGGGAAAAGAATGCCTCGCCTGTCCAATTGGCTAATTGTGTCTGTCTGTGATTGGCTACCTCGTGGAGGTGTGATATTCCTGACCGCCAGAAGTATCTTAGGTCGTGACTCGCTGGTCAGTGTACAATTAAAGTTTGATGGGGGAGGGTGCTGTGTCTTCTGCACTAAAGACCAACAAAGAGGGCATCATTTCAATATCCTATACATAATTTTTGTAGATTAAGCACAAGTAGAAGTGAGTAGTGAACGTGAAAACTCGTATTATAACCCAAACAGGTGCCAGACCACGTCCTCGCCATTCAGGCGGTATCACGCGTCATTTCGCCCACCACCAAAAACAGGCGACCTCTCGCCCAAAGTCAGTTCGCCCACTCGGTGGAGTCATTCGCCCACATTAGATAACTCCTTTACTGTGCAAGGCCAAGATTAGAGTTGGCGGTCACTTGAGGTTGGGGGTGTGGTAAGTCAGTAAGTTGCTGGAGCGGTAGTTGGCGTTCAACTGTAGGGTTGGGGGTTGTGGTAATGTGTCACAGTAAGTGGCTGGAAGCGGGTAGTGGGGTCACTTGTAGGTGGGGGGTTGTGGTAAGTTCAGTAAGTGGCTCCAGCGGGTTAGTTGGGGTACTTGTAGGTTGGGGGGTTGTGGTTAAAGTCACAGTAAGTGGGCTCCAGCGGGTAGTTGGCGTCACCTGTAGGTGGCGGGTGTGGTAAGTTCAGTAAGTGACTCTAGCGGGTAGTTGGCGTTCACATGTAGGTTGGGGGTTGTGGTCAAGTTCAGTAAGGGGCTCCAGCGGGTAGTGGGTTCATGGGCTAATTATATGTCCTGTCTTTTTTTTCCTTTTAATTACAAAAGATAGAAAACTCTCACAATTAACAAAGTCAGAATTATGGTATTATTTTACAATAGGACCAACTTCCCTACACAATTGCCGGAGCATGGTTTTTGTTTACCTTTATTGTCTTCTAAGAGACATTTTCTCCTTGAGTTTTCCGTTTCACCAAATAAATATAAGAAATAATTAATAATAATAATAATTAATTTTATTCGCGCCCGGAGGCAGACATACAAAACAACAAAGCGATAAAGAAGCAGGCCAAGGAGTAAAACTTAAAGTACTTTACAGGTTAAAGTTCCCAAACTCGGCAACCTCGGGACCAGCGCAGAGCCCAGTAATGAATTTTCCACTGTTAGAAACGTAGATATATTAAGGGGAAAAAAAGCATGAAAAATTCACATGAAAAAATTATTTGATTTCAAATTACAGTACAAATCTTCACTCTTCCATGTCTCAAGGTCTTTACGTATGTCCATACCTTTCACCGTTCACTCCTGGCATAAAATCACGGTAACTTGGTTTCTGTTTCCTGAGGGTCATACACTGTAGATGACCCCACACCATATATTTCACACAAATTTCGCATGAGGGATTCCGCCATCCA
The DNA here is from genome assembly GCA_016584305.1 of Chionoecetes opilio. NCBI lineage: Eukaryota > Metazoa > Arthropoda > Malacostraca > Decapoda > Majidae > Chionoecetes > Chionoecetes opilio. Next base: position 28,609 of record JACEEZ010004004.1, on the reverse strand, counting down.
ACTTCTTCACAAGGTCAATTTCTCAGAAAACTAGTGAACCCATGTTCTTCCTTTTTCTTTTCCCCTTGCCCCCGTAGGTGTTCCTGGACGTTTGGGAGCCATAATACGCCAATAAAACAGACCTGTAGAAGTACACAAAATAACACGTGTACACAACTCTTCAGTTCAACAAACACCACTGAACAATAACACACAAACAATCGGCGGAGAAACCAAGCGGCCTAGTGTGGTGGCACCCAGCGGCGACCCGCGGCAACTACGCGCCGGGTTTTGGGTGTTCTGCCGGGTTGTGGAGAATGCGGGAACCATAGCGAGTTTGGGTGGCCGAGTTTGGGGATGCCGAGTTTGGTGAACTTCAACCTGTAGAGCAAAAACACAAAACAGGAAAACAAAGTACAGGCACAGCAGGGGGGAACTAGTATAAAGTACCATCCGCAAAGCATACTGGCCCACCTGTGTCTAACCCCAACATTCTGCACAAACAGCAGACCCAAGCCACGCTGTTGTATAGGTCCACATACATAGGCGAGGCTCTGCCTGGACAGAGGGAGATGGAGTTCGTAGAGAAGCTCCACCCTACTCCTTAAAACTGAACCCGGAGTGTCGACGATCACATCCAGATTGTCACCCCGTTCCTTAGCGAAAGACCCAGGGACGAGCGCACACCTGTGGCAGCCCCAGAAGCCTCTTAAGGATGTCATTGTGACAGGACCTTAAGGCGTTTCTAGTGGACACCTTGTACGGACCACAGAGGTTGCAGTATATAGAGTAAGCAGTGGGACTCCTGAATAACTCCATCCTTCACCTCTCTGCTTACAGTAGGAGAAAATTTCCTCTGTAGAGTATTCCCACAACAAGAAGCTGGTGGTCTGCTTGGATGATATCCTTTGTCATCCAGTCATGGTGTGGGATATAACATGGACTATGTATGCGAATCTATCCACAAAAAGTGGAGGGCAGACCACCGAGCCATGCTGTTTTTCAGGTAATTCACTGAGCGCGTTTGCCGGTGATACTACCCTCGCACTCTGTCTTAGTGTAATAGTTCGGGAGATATAGAACATTTAAGAGTGGGGGAGGAATTAAGTCTCCTTGTTTACAAAATGCCTCCCTCTTCCTCTTCTTGTGCCTGCATCACTTTGTTTGGTATTTTATTAAACTTTTTTATTATTAGGACCAGTTAGGGGTTAAAGGTTAGGTTAGGTTAGGGTAAGGTTAGGTAAGGTAAGGTAAGATTAGGTTAGGTAGGTTAGGGTTAGGTTAGTTTAGGTAAGGTAAGGTAAGATAGGTTAGGTTAGGTAAGGTTCAAGTTAGGTTAGGTAAGGTGGAAAGCTAGGGTAGGCAGTGGTTGTAAAACCCCAATGCGGCCGCTGGGCCCCATGCGGCCGCCTACGGCAATATAAGTAACTTTTAGGGGGTATGGTGAAGTTAGGTTTGTAAACTTTTGTAGGGTTAGGTTAGTAACATTTTAGGGGTTATACTTAATATATATATATTATATATATATATATATCATATCTAATATATTATATATAATATATATATATATCTATATATATATATATATATATCTATATATATAATATATATATATATATAGAATATATATCTATACCAAACACATGTGTGTGTATGATACACCAGTATCACTCCTTGAGTTGTCACCTATTACCTTCGTCAAACCTGTAATTTTGACCAAAAAGAAACATAATAATAGTAATTAATAAAAGCTTGAAAAAGATAATGTTTTGCCTGCAGCAAGCGGGAACAAGTGCAGGGGGCATGATGGCACTGGCTCTAAGATAGGGGGGCTTCTGTAAAGCACAAATAATCGTTGTATTTGAGCACAGTCCTCCGAAAACAGCCTAAGTGCTTGTTGTTGCCAAGCCTAAGGTTAGGGCAGAACAGGACAGGTCCCTGGGGCTTGGGACATCAGCGTTCAAACATAGCAGTGATTCAACTGTTACAGGGAAGCGCCAACCCTGAAGTGTTTCAGTCAAGAGGCTACTGTTGTCAGTGACCTGAAGGGACACAGGAATGGGTCCACAATCGGAACCATGCTGGAGACTTGTTTGGTCACTGATCTTGGAGGGCTTGGAATCCATGCCTTGGCTGGGGGACTTCGTACATTGGAAATGAGAGGAATGTATACAAACATTGTCCTGTGTAATACACGTTTCCATGGGAATATGATTTTGTCATGACTGTAAGTTATTCTTGAAACCATGACACATGATATGAAAGGACCAGCTGCTCCCATAGTTGTCCAGGGATGTGATGTTTTGGTTGTTTTCCTTCCCGTGGTGACCCAATCCTTTTTTTGCTGGCAGTAGGCTTGCAATGCACCGCTGGTGGACACCGTGAAGGTGCATTGGGCACTGGGGGTGGACGTTACTCTAACCAGTATCCTGGCGCTACAGCCTGGTAATAGATGATGATAAGATAAACACTCAAAGCAGTGTGGAGAAATTTGTCACTGCCTTCTTCATCGGTGAAGAGCTTGGTGCTGTGCCAACGGAGCTATTCCCAGAACCTCACGGACAGGAATACCGCACGGGACGCCGCAAACCCACCTATAAAGATGCAAGATGGTGGATTTTTTGAGAACACTGTTGGAAAAATATGTCATGGCAATTAAAATATGGTAAGTCAAAATCTTCTCTGATGGTCGTGTTCAGAACGTAACCAGTGGTGCCCAAGGCCTTCGTTTTCTTGGGCTCCAAGTGTCGTACATGCAGCTATTATTTCTAGAAGTAAAACAGATTGTCAGCCGTAGCTCTATCTGGGTGTGTGTAGAGCTTCTCCTTCATTGATGTAGTCATTAGACACCAACAACAAAAAGTGGATTAACTTCTAACATTGTTAAAATCTAGTCTTATTTGTGTCACCACCATTACTAAATGGTTGCTGTTGGCACTTGAAAATATTAGACCACACCAGCAGCCTGGTGACACTTAACAATGTAGGGTGCCCACTCGCCCATCAGCTAACAGTGCATTGTGCCCTGATTCGCCTGGCTGTATCATGATGGTGTATTAAGCCAAGCCAAGATCATGGTTACAAAAAGATCAATGTGGTTGGGGCAGGTATTTGCTAAAAGGAATCTGTAATATAGGGTGACCTTCCTAAAACCTTTTCTACTTAAGGAATTCACTCTAGTCATTCATTGCATCGTCATGATATTATTTGCAAGGTCAATAGTTTGGTGAAGAAATGCAGTGGTTCACTTGCAGCTTCTCATACTATACTGGGAGTGTGGCAGTGATGGCTCATAACTTTACTATATGATGAAGAGATCGAAGCTATTAAATTTACACTCACTCGAGAGACGCAGAGTACGGGCGATCTGATAAAAAGTGTTTAAGGGATCAAGCATACAATTAGGCGATGTAGGAAAAAGTTCTCACGGCTAGTAAGCAGGGTAGAACAAGAGTCACGGATTTCAAGCGTGGAAAAGGGAGATTAAAAGGACAATAGGGAAAAACTGGTTCACAAATAGGGTGGGAATGACCTGGCATGGACTCCCTCGGTCGTCCAGGTAGTTAGTGCGGAGTTCAATAAGGGATCTTTAAAAGGAGGCGGGATTTAAATTTTCATGGATGGGGCTGAAAGGTGGAGGTAGGTAGTGTTAAGTAACAGGAAAACATACCACGGTGTAGGTCTATCCGCCTCTTGTAGCTTCCTTTATGTTCTTCATGTTCTTATATCACTGGGATGAGTATTTCCACCCTGCACCATCAACACAGATTTTGCACCTCAAGTTCAACAAGGGCCGTTAGGAGCCCTGCGGCCAATAAGGGACAGCCACTAAGGTCAGCGGCTCTCGCGATTTTATGCATTAAAGAATGATGGAATGAAAGATAGAGTTTCTATAAAATGTACTATTGTTTTTTGTTTTTATATTGTTTTTATATTTTGTTAATTGTTTCTATCAAATGTATTCTAAAGGACTGGTTAATCTTTAAAAATGATGACATTATGTCCATCCAGTGCAAGCACCTAGGCGATGATCAGGTGCTGTGAAGGTTGTTCCATCCAGTGCAGACCTAGGCCTGATCAAGGTGCTCGTGAAGGTTGGCCATCCAGTTGCAGAACCTAGGCGTGATCAAGGTTGCTGTGAAGGTCCTGTCCAATTCCATGCACAGCACCTAGGCGTGATCAAGGTGCTGTGAAGGTTGTTCCATCCAAGTGCAGCACCTAGCGTGATCAAGTTGGCTGTGAAGTTGTGCCATCCACGTGCAGCACCTAGGGCATGATCAGTTGCTGTGAAGGTTGTTCCATCCAGTGCAGCACCTAGGCGTGATCAAGGTTATCAAGTAAATTCCATAACTTATTATCAGTGCTGTTAAGGTTGTCCATCCAGTGCAGCACCTTAGGCATTGATCAAGGTGCTGTAAGGTTGGTCCATTCCCAGTGGCAGCACCTAGCGATGAATTCAAGGTTTTGCCTGTGAAGGTTCGTCCAATCCAGTTGCCAGCACCTAGGCGTGATCAAGGTGCTGTGAAGGTTGGCCCATCCAGTGCATCACCTAGCGTGATCAAGGGTTGCTGTGAAGTGTCACATCCAGTGCCCAGCCACCTAGGCGTGATCAAGGTGCGGATTGAAGGTGCCTATCCAGTGCAGCATCTAGGCGTGATCAAGGTGCTGTGAAGGTTGTCCATCCAGTGCAGCACCTCAGTAAGCGTGATCAAGGTGCTGTGGACAGGTGCTGTCCATCCAGTCAGCCACCTAGGCGTGATCAAGGTGCTTGTTGAGGTTGTCCATCCAGTTGCAGCCACCTAGGCGTGAATCATAGTGTGCTGTGAGGTCTAGGATATAGGTCAATCGATAGGAAAAACGCATGGACAGACTAAGTAATAGCTCTGTAGTGTTAAATTTACAGCCTCAAGAAGTATTGAGTGATGTGTGAAGTGTTTGTATGGGAAGAGTGGGATGTACTCACAGGGATAGTACTCACGTGTGCCAAAAGTATCTTAATGCCAACGCCCTCCCATCTTCCCTGGAGTGTAGTGTTGGCTGGCACAGCCTTGTGGCCCGGCAGATAGTACGGGGCATTGACACACTGCTGCCTTTACCTACGTTTAGGTTTTGTTATATATTTTCTTAAGTTCTTATGTCATCTATACGCTGAGAATTTCATTATTTATCACACATTGTGCAGGTCCATCGAAAGTGTTAGTCCTAACCCTGGAGACCACAACGTAATTTCCAATTGTAATTTGGGTACCAATAGACAATTTTTGTGTGAAAAATTTTATATGCAAAGATTTATAGATGTGACTGTTTAGTATCCTTGTCGACTAACGGAATTTTGGTATAATCAGTTTACTTTTCTTAATGTTATGGCTAAACAACATACAATTTTCTATAGGGCCAGGAAAGATCTGGACGTGAAGGGGTTACCAACCATGGCCATGGCTTTGGTTGGAAAGTGTTATTTTCACGTTGCTGTGCTATAATTTTTGTAGTTGGTTTCTCTGGCCTAGTGATGGGTTTGAGGTTGCATTCTGTACCTACAGTTATCGGGGTCATTGTCAGGTTTAATGCATCCCCACATGGCCAATAACTCCATTTTTGTTTGAAACTTGATAGTTCATCATATTAATCTCTGGTTTTATATTATGACAGCATTTGTCATATTGTCATATGCCCGGTAATCATGCCAAATCTTGACTTAACTACCAAAAACTCCTTCATTCATAGAAAATGTTTCAATAGTAAATGTTTTCCAATCTCCCATGTCCATGGCGATACATATATGTAATACAGAAAAGTTTTTGTTATTAGCTACAGCCAGAAACGGTTGTTAGGTTAAATCAGATTAGGTTAGGTTAAACGGGGAGTTTGATTTAGCAGATGATATCAAGGAAAAAAATAAGCTATCAATACTACGACAGCGCAAAGAGGAGTGGGATGTTTGTGGGGGTGGCCGGGAGGGGCCGGGTGGCTTATGGTACTCTCGTCCCCGTCGGCGAGAGTTCCAACTTTTCCCTTTGTTCAGTGTTCCTATTATCTACAACTCAATATATATCTCTATAAAGCTTTTACCTGTGTTTCTGTATAAATAACCTAACCCGACCATTACCGTCGGCCAGAATGTGTGTGGGGACGAGGCACTCAGCAGAGGAGAGTGCCGGGTGCAGGCTGGCGGCATCCACCTCTCCTGTAAACAAACATTAATTGCCAATAAAAACCAGTGCCAACTTCATTCAAGGCTTAACAAAACTATTCAGGAGTCCTAAGTTTGGGCCTGGACATCAGTGACTGCCCATTACCGAAACTGTAGCGATGGGTTGACGGCGGGGACGGCAGCCGGCCTATTTGTTGCCCCGAAGGAATCGCGCGTGTGAACGTAATCGCGGCACAGGGACGCTGTTTCCCGGTTTGCCGTGGCATAAATGTGCAGGTATTTGGACAGTGTGAACTTTTAATACCCAAAAAGGTTGCCTGAGCTCTGCAAATAAACAGTAGTCACCACAGCCTCCATGTCACTTCCATGTTATTATCTTATTCAACCTATATATTATTTGTTATCATCTCCTCCAACTGACCCTAGGACTGCAGACCACAACTTGATCACAGTAGCTCAGTAGTACTTTGTTTCTCTCTGCTGTAAGAATGCCAATGACTTGAATCAGATGTAATGGTAGCCTTGGTATGTGCATTACAAGGGAAGGCTGTCTGAATAGAACTAAAACTAGGTTGTTACTGTACAAATGCAGCTTACGTAGATTGCCTGTGGGAATATACATGTTTTTGATTCTGGGGTGTTTGG
>JACEEZ010004004.1:0-21745 GCA_016584305.1 Chionoecetes opilio | reverse complement strand
CCACGGGATGGCACCCCCCCGCGTAGCTCACTCCGGGGGGTGTAGTCCTGTAAACCTAACACTACCAATCCACTCATCCCATCCAAAAATACCAGCTCCCCTTTAAAGCTCCTAATGACTCCGCACTAACTACCTGTCTACTGAGCCCATTCCACTCATTCACACCCTATTGTGAAGTTTTTCCCTATTTCCTTCTAAATCACGCTTTCCAGCTGAATCCTTTATTTGTCTACCTGGTTAAAAGCCGTAAGAACTTTCCACTCTCCTTATTAAATCCTTTATCACTTAAAAACTTCTATCAGATCGCCCTTACTCGCGTCTCTCGAGAGTGTAATTTAATAACTTCAATCTCCTCATAACTAAAGTTATGCACCTGTACATTTGGTATCCTTCCTGCACTTTTTCTAACAACTATATCCACCCTGTAATATGGAGACCAAAACGAAACTGCATAGTCTAGGTGAGCCCTGACTAGAGCCAGATAAAGCTTAGAATAACTTCCGCACTTCTATTTTTAACACTTCTGGTAATGAATCCTAATACTCTATTAGCTCTATTTCTGGCCTCAATACATTGTTTCCTAGGTCGGAGGTCTGGGCTCACCCTCACTCCAAGATCTTTTTCACCTTCTGATCTTTTCAGCGATACATTGCTTATGGTGTATCTATTACCAGGGTTTTTTCTACCAACATTCATAACGCTACATTTATCAATATTAAATTCCATCTGCCATCTGACTGTTTATGGTGATGGTAGTAGTGGTGGTGGTAGAAGGGATGGTGGGGGTGGTAGTAGTGGTAGTAGAGGGGATGGCTGAGGTGGTGATGGTAGTAGTGGTGGTGGGGGTGGTAGTAGTGGTAGTAGAGGGGATGGCTGAGAGGGTGATGGTAGAATTACAGTAGTACTTGAAAATAAAGTTGGTAACGCTTGATTTCAGTCTTTTCATTTAATGTCAGCTGGGATAAGTTGGTGTTTTGCAAATACTTCACCCGACTTTCCATCGTCAGGGTAATTCAAGAAAGCACGATTTAACTCCACCGTCTACACCAGAGGTTCCCAAACTCTTCAGCTCATCCACCCCCTAATAAACTTTCAAATTTTACATTGACCCACACACATTTAAATGAAAATAGTCTATGTTATGAAAAAAGCCCTTAATATATACACGTTTTGATGAAATTAATATGGGGAATTATAATAATACACACAAACCTCCATTTCCCGTATATCGGATTTGCCGGACAAAATCCGAGGTCCGGGGATATGTCCGAGTCTCGGACAATTTATTATTATTATTATTACAGTATTATAATTATCATTATTACTATTATTATTATTACAGTATTATAATTATCATTATTATTATTATTACTACTGCCATCATCATTTAGGCTGGATATTATTGTGTTGGTGGGGGGCGGAGGGGCCTGGGGGGGCAGTGAGGCATTATCCGGCTTGCCATGTTATCCGCCAAGGTCTTGGCTGCCGTGCCAAGGATAAACCCCAGGACACACTATTTGTTATTTCAGGAAAGCCGTTACATTGTCTGTGCAGATATTTGTCATTTCAAGAAAACATTAAAAAAAAATTTGTAGAGATAATTTTCATTTCTGGAAACTCGTTACATTTTTTGGTAGAGATATTTTTCATTTCGGGAAACTGTTAATGTTTTGTTTGTGTGAATACAGTCAAGGCTCTGGTCTTGGGACTACTGGGCCAGGAGTGGTCCCTGTAATGCAAGGATCCCAGTAATGCAGGAATAAAATAATATAAAAATATAAAATAAAATTCTAGGTGAATATAGAAAATTTCCAAGTCATGCAAATATCAATAAACATCAGATAAATCATGTCAATAAATAAATCTACAGTAAAAATACACCCTACAGTACTGTACAGGAGTAGTGTACAGCACTGTCAGTCCTAGGTCTGGCAGCGACAGCCGGCAGCCGTATCATGATGGCGGAGACTTCCTCCTCCACCTTCTTGGTGTTGTCTGTAGGTAGGGCTGTGAGGACCCCTTGAGGAGCCCTATGATCCCTGGTGATATCCTATGGTGCCATCACAGGCGTGGCAGCTGACCTGTCTTCCTCAGGAAGGCACAGGTGAGGCGGATGTCAGCGTGTTGTCCTGAGAGGTAGGCAGGGCGCCGGGCGGGGCAGGCCGCTCGCCAGCAGGGTGGGCAGGACTTTACGTCATTACTAGTTATTATACATGGTAGTGATTATGGTGAGCTGTTATATACACGTGTCATTATTTAGGTCGGTGTAGTACCGCGTGTCACCTTAAATAAGGGTTATTTAAAGGTGTTGAGGTGGCGGGGTAGCCAGTGACGGGGAAACATTCTTGCCGCGGCCACCCGGTAACTCTAACGGAAAAAGTGTCCGTGTGACATGACCTTTAAAGGCCGTGTCAGACATCTTGTTGACTCGTGATTGGTCGAGAAGTTTTAGAAACAGTTTGTCATCGGCTGGTGACTGATGACAAGTTTGATGACGTCATTACTTGTCCAAGCCAGTCAGGGCCTCCCTACCTGTTAACTACCTAACGAGGGAGGCTTGCTGGATACGGTAGTAAGGGCAGGTAGTATCTAGGCGGTGGGAGAGCGGGTGGTAGCTGGAGATACCACCTCCCTTGCTGGATCTGGGTCCAAGGCTCAATGGCCTCAGATCACTCGCCAATACAACATTTGGACACAACAAAGAGACCACAATTACAGTATACAAAGTATAGGCTCAGTGATGGATCATAAATGCTCTGCCTGGCTGCCGGGGCCTCTAGCCTCACGCACTCACATCATCACACGCTGCCTAACCCTTGGAAAAAAAAAAAAGAAAAAAAGGAGGCGGAGGTCAAAATAATGAGGGTCCGGAGACGAGAGGCTTGACTCTATTTCTCATTTCCGGAAACCCTTAAGAAAAAGTTTGGAGATACATTTCATATCCGGAAACCCCTGACATTTTTTTGTAGAGATATTTTTAATTTCCAGAAAGCCGTAAAAAAACATTTGGAGATATTTTTCATTTCCTGAAACTCGTGAATTTTTTTTGTGGAAATATTTTTCATATCCGGAAACTCGTTAATACATTTTTTTGTAAATATTTTTAATTTCCAGAAAGCCGTAAAAAAAAATTGCAGATATTTTTTATTTCCTGAAAACCGTTAATTTTTGTTGTGGAAATATTTTTCATTTTGGGCAAGCCATTTTCTTTATATTTTTGATACGTGTTCCGTTAAATATTATCTTTTTCTTTGTTTTACACAAGAGATCCTGAAGAGTATTTCAGGTAGGCAAAAAGCTAAGGTCAATAGCCCTGAGAACAGCACAGTCTGTGAGCACATGACCTCTCACTGCAGACCCTCGCCGTGCATTACAAAGTACAGAGGTTTTTCACAGTTTCCTTTCATGACTGAGCTCTCTGACGCCTCATGGACTTCCATTATAATAGTGAGAGTGTCAAAACGTGCTGCTAGGCCTCTAGGCTGTCAGTCAGGGGTGTTGGTAATGGCCCAGGCTTGTCTGCAGGCTGTCAGTGGTGGTGTTGGGAATTGATTACATACTGTCATTGTGTTTGCAGGCAAGAGTTCATCACTATCTTCACTCTTATATCCCCTTCACTGGTAAACTCTGGAACTCTCTCTGTTTCTATGGTCCACTTTCCTGCCACTTCAATCTTTTCAAGAGAGGAGTAACAAGACACCTCCCAAACTAAATTGTCCTATAACACCCCTCTTTTATTCTCTTACTGTCTTCTTTATAGGGCCTGGCAACTAAGCGGCCCATTTTTTACTGTCAACTAGCGGACTATTTATAAAATCCTTTTTTTTGCCCTTGACCAGTCCTTGGTGATGTAACAAAAACCAGACTACAAAAAGTCGTCCTTAGTGGTGTTGGGAGTGAATTCCATAGGTCATTTGTCCGCAGCTTAAGACATAGTTGTGGTGTGGTGTGGTGGACTACCACGGCGAACTCTTCCACACAATGGTCCTGAGGGTGGAGGTGAAGGACTTCCTGATGATGATGATGAGATGATGAGGTGAAGGACTTCCACTTGCTCGCCCTGATCCCCTGCGGCCCCTTGTTCCCTCAGGTGAGCTGCTGCCCTTATCTTTAACCCCTGGAGACCCAGAACGTTATTGCCATGGTCATTTGGCTACCAGTAGACAATTTCTAGTGAATATAAGCTATATTTCATAGCTATGACCTGTTTAGTATCCTTGTCCACTCCTGCTGCATATTTTTATGTCCTACCATAACACCTGCTGCAGCAAAGACCCCTAGCTACCGTAGATAACACTAAAGTCGCCAGGACAACGTATCTTTGTTATGTACAGACGTGTGGTGGCGTTAATACTTACATTTCTACATCCATATGATTTCAGGAAAGTTAGAAGGGGCTATCTGGAGAGTCTGTGTCATTTTGTGTCTTCATCTGTCTCATATGGCTATAAATGAACAAATTACAAAAATATCACCAGAGTGGCGACCAACACTAAGGTCGCCAGCTAGTGTTTATGTTCTGAGTGTCCTCCCGCCGTCATCGTCGCCTGAAAAAAAAGCTATTAGCGAAATTGTAAACCGTCTATACTTGCAGCTACAAAGCATAAAACAATGCTGAAACAGTGTAGATTATACAGTCATGATATAAACTACTGTGTATCATCTTCAGTGGCACATACACATCAGTAGTGAGGCTATCATTCCTAATATATGTAAATATATTCCTAATCTATAAAATATTTAAATATTTTAGATGTTCACTTTTAACAATTTTTAGTATATTAATTTATAAATTATTTTAGCCTGATGATGCCAAGTGTCTTTGGCGAAACGTTGCACGCGCATAAAAAAAACTCAAGAATGGGCGAGTGTCTTTGCCACCCTGAAAAATATCAGATATATAAAACATATATATAAATATATATACAAAATATATATATATAATAATATATAATATATATATAATATATAATATATATATATATATAATTTTATATAATATAATATATATATATATAATATAATAATATATATATATATGTAGTATTTAAATATATTTTTAATAGTATATATATAATATAATATAATAATATAATATATAATATATATAAATATATATATATATATAAAAATATATATAAATTATAATTAAAATATATATATAATATATATATATATATTAGATAATTTTATAATATATAATATATATATAATATATATATTATATAATATATATATATATATATAATATAATATAATATATAATAAATTATATATAATTATATATATATATATATAAATATTTTAAAATATATATAAAAAATATATATATAGTATAAATATATATATAATATATATATAAAATATATATAAGTATATATATATAATATATAATTATATATAATTAAAATATATATAATATATATATAAAAAATACAATATAATATATATATAAATAATATATATATATAATAAAAATATATATATATATAATATATATATAATATATATATATATATAAATATAATTTTATATATTATATATATATAATGATATTTTTAGGGTGCAAAGACACTCGCATTCTTGAGTTTTTTTTATGCGCGTGAACGTTTCGCCAAAGACACTTGGCATCATTTAGGCTAAAAATTTATAAATAAATACTAAAAATTGTTAAAAGTGAACATCTAAAATATTTAAATATTTATAAAATTAGGAATATATTTACATATATTAGGAATGATAGCCTCACTATGATGTGTATGTGCCATGAAGATGATAAACAGTAGTTTAATCATGACTGATAATCTACACTGTTTCAGCATGTTTATGCTTGTGCTGCAAGTATAGACGTTATATTCGCTAATAGCTTTTTTTTCAGCGGATGACGGCGGAGGGACACCAGGAACATAAATAAAGCTGGCGACCTTAGTGTGGTCGCCCTTGGTTATTTTTATAGGTAAAATTTATCCAAGAGACAGGATGAACACCAAAATGACAAGACCCATCAGATACCCCTAACTTTTGAAATCCAATGGAGTAGAAATGTAATAACGCCCAACGTCTGTACAAACAAAGATACGTTGTCCGGCGATTAGTAGGGGTCAGTATAGGGCTTGCGCAGCAGGTGTTATGGTAGGACATAAAAATAGCAGCAGGAGTGGACAAGGTTTACTAAACAGGTCATAGCTATGGAAATATAGTTATATTCACTAGAAATTGTCTAGGTACCAAAGGACCAGGCAAAAACGTTCTGGGTCCCAGGGTTAAAGATAAGGGCAAGCAGTCACCGAGGGAACAAAGGGCCGCGGGGATCAGGGCGAGAAAGTGGAATTTCCTCAACTCATATCATATCATCATCATCAGGAAGCCTCACCTCCCCCTCAGGACCATTGTGTGAAGATTTCCCCGTGGAGTCCACCCACACCACAACCACAACTAGTCTAAGCTGGGGGAACAAAAGGGGACATAGGAATCACTCCCAAAACCACTAAGGGACAGACTTTTGTAGTCTGTTTGTTTACATCCCCAAGGAGATGTCAAGGGCAAAAACAAAAGGATTATAAATAGCCGCTTAGTTGACAGTAATAAAATAGGCCGCTTATGCCAGGCCCTATAAAGAAGAAGTAAGAGAATAAAAGGGAGGGGTGTTATAGACAATTTAGTTTGGGAGGTGTTGTACTCCTCTTAAAAAGATTGAAAGTGGCGGGGAAAGTGGACCATAGAAACGGGAAGATTTCCAGAGTTACCAGTGAAGGGATAAGAGGAAGATATGAGGGAACTCTTGCCTGCAAACACAATGACAGTATGTAAATCAATTCCAACACCACCCAACTGAACAGCCTGCAGACAAGGATGGGACATAACCAACACCCCCTGACTGACAGCCGAGAGCCGCCCATTAGCAGCACGTTTGACACTCTCAATATTTATAATGGAAGTCCATTGAGCGTCAGAGAGCTCCAGTCATGAAAGGAAAAAACTGTGAAAAAACTCTGACTTTGTGGGATGCACGGCGAGGGTCTCTGCAGTGAGAGGTCATGTGCGCACAGACTGTTTGCTGTTTTCTCAGGGCTATGGGACCTTAGCGTTTGGCATACTGAAAATTACTCTTCAGGATCTCTTTGTGTAAAAACAAAGAAAAAAGATAATATTGAACGGAAAACGTATTCAAAAATATAAAGAAAATGCTTGCCCAAAATTGAAAAAAAAAATATTTCCAACAACCAAAGACATTAAAACGGTTTTCAGGAAATAAAAAAAATATCTGCCAATTTTTTTTACGGCTTTCTGGGAAATTAAAAAATATTTACAAAAAAAAAAGGTATTAAACGAGTTTTTCCGGATATGAAAAAAAATATTTCCACAAAAAAAAATCAAGGGTTTCAGGAAATGAAAAATATCTCCAAATGTTTTTTTTAAGCTTTCTGGAAATTAAAAATATTCTCTACAAAAAATGTCAGGGGTTTCCGATATGGAAATGTTATCTCCAAAAACTTTTTCTTAACGGTTCTGAATGAGGAAATAGTTAGTTCAAGCCTCTCGTCTCCGGGACCTCATTATTTGGACCTTCGCCTCCTTTTTTTCTTCTTTTTTTTCCAAGGGTTAGGCAGCGTTTGTGATGATTGTGAGTGCGTTGAGATAGAGGCACCGGCAGCAGGCAGAGCATTTATGATCCATCACTTGAGGCCAGTAATTGTAAACTGTAATTTGTGGTTTCTTTTGTGTGTCCCAAATGTTGTAATTGCGAGTGATCTGAGGCCATTGAGGGCCTTGGGCCCAGGATCCAGTCAAGGGAGGGTGGTATCTCCAAGCTACCACCGCTATCCCACCGACTAGATTAAACTACGCCCTGACTACGTAATCCAGCAACGCCTCCCTTCGGTAGGTAGTTAAAACAGGGTAGGGAGGCCCTGGACTGGCTTGGGAACAACAGTAAGGACGTCATCAAACTTGTCATCAGTCACCCAGCCCGATGACAACTGTTTCTAAAACTTCTCGTGACCAAATCACGAGTCAAAAAGAAATGTCTTGACCACGGCCTTTTAAAAGGTCATGTCACACGGACCACCTTTTCCGTTAGAGTTACGGGTGCCCGCGGCGAGAATGTTTCCCGTCACTGGGCTAACCCCGCCCCCTCAACACCTTAAATAAAACCCTTATGGTAAGGTGACACCACGGTACTACACCGACCTAAATAAATGACACGTGTATATAACAAAGTCACCAATAATCACCTACCATGTATAAATAAACTAGTAATGGCGTAACAGTCCTGCCCCACCCTGCTGGCGAGGCTGCCTGCCCCGCCCGGCGGCCCTATGCCTTACCTCTCAGGACAACACGCTGAAACATCCCGCCTCAACCTGTGCCTTCCGAGGAAGACAGGTCAGGCTGCCACGCCTTTGTGATGGCCCATAGGATAATCAACCAGGGATCATTAGGGCTCCTCAAGGGGGTCCTCCAGCCATACCTAACAAGACCAACACCAAAGAAGGGTGGAGGAGGAAGGTTCTCGCCATCATGATACGGCTGGCGGCTGTCGCTGCCAAGGACTAGGGAACTGACAGTGCTGTACACTTACTCAGTACCAGTACTGTAGGGTGTATTTTTTACTGTAGATTTACTTGTATTGGGACATGATTTAATCTGATGTTTATTGATATTTGCATGACTGGAAATTTCTATATCACCTAGAAATTTTTATTTTATATTTTTTTATATATTTTATTCCTGCATTACTGGGGATCTTGCATTACAGGGACCCACTCCTGGCCCAGAGTCCCAAAGAACAGAAGCCTTGACGTGGTATTCCACACAAAACAAAAACATTAACAGTTTTTCCCGAAAGGAAAAAAATCTTACCCCAAAAAAGGTTAAGAGGTTTCCAGAAATGAAAAAAATTATCTCGACAAATTTTTTTTTTAATGTTTTTCTTGAAAAATTGGACAAATATCTGCACAGACAATGTACGGCCTTTCCTGAAAAATAAACAATAGGTGTTCTGGGGTTATCCTTGGCACGGCAGCCAAGACCTTGGCGGTAAACATGGCAAGCCGGGATAATGCCTTTCACTGCCCCCCAGGCCCCCTCCGCCCCCCACCAACACAAATAAATCCAGACTAAATGATGGATGGCAGTATAATATTAATTTAATAATGGATAATTATAATACTGTAATAATAATAAATAGTAATAATGATAATTATAATACTGTAATAATAATAATAATAAAATTGTTCGAGGGGGGAACTCGGGGACATATCCCCGGGGAAACTCGGATTTTTGTCCGGCAAAAATCCGATATACGGAAATGGAGGTTTGTGTCGTATTATTTAATTCCCCAATTTAATTTCATCCAAAAACGTGTATAATATTAAGGGCTTTTTTTTCATAACATAGTGGGACTATTTTCATTTAAATGTGTGGGGGTCAATGTTAAAATTTGAAGTTTTTAGGGTGTGGGATGAGCGAAAGAGTTGGGAAAACTCTGGTGTAAGACGTTGGAGTGAAAATCGTGCTTTTGGAATTACCCTGACGAGGAAAGTCGGGGAAGTATTGCAAAAAACCAACCAAACTCTATTCCAGGCTGACATTAAATGAAAAGACTGAAAATCAAAGCGGTACAACTGTATTTTCAAGTACTAATGTAAATTACTACCATTACCCTCTCAGCCATCCCCTCTACTACCACTAATACCACCACCACCCACCACACTTACCATTCACCACCTCAGCCATTCCCTCTACTACCAATACTACCACCCCCCCCCAATCCCTTTCTCCCAACCACCAATACTTACCATCACCATAACCAGTCAGATGGCAGATTGGGAATTTTAAATATTGATAAATGTTAAGCGTTATGGAATGTTGGTAGAAAAAACCCTGGTAATAAGAGAACCAAAGCAATGTTATCGCTGAAAAAAGATTCAGGAGGTTGAAAAAAAAAGATCTTGGAGTGAGGGTGAGCCCAGACCTCCGGACCTAGGGAAAAACAAAATGTATTGAGGCCAGGGAAATAGAAAGCTAATAGAGTATTAGGATCATTACCAGAAGTGGTAAAAGTAGAAGGCGGAAGTGATTCTAAAGCTTTATCTGGCTCTAGGTCAGGCCTCACCTAGGGGACTAGGCAGTTCAGTTTTGGTCTCCAATTTACAGGATGGATATAGTGTTGTTAGAAAAAAGTGCAGGAGAAGGCATGGAAACCAAAAGGATACAAGGGATGCATAACTTAGTTATTGAAAGAGAGATTTGAAAAGTTTATTAAAATTACACTCACTCGAGAGACGCAGGAGTAAGGGGCGATCTGATAGAAGTTTTTAAGTGGGATAAAGGGATTTAATAAAGGGGGAGATGTAGGAAAAGTCTTAGGCTTTTAACCAGGGTAGAACCAAGATAAGTTAAACGGATTCAAAGCTGGAAAAAAGCGTAGATTAGGAAAAGGAAAAATAGGGAAAAAAAAACTGGTTCCACAAAATAGGGTGGTGAATGAGTTGGAATGGTCTCAGTAGACAGGTAGTTAGTGCGGGAGTTCATTAGGGGAGCGTTAAAGGGGAAGGCGGATGGATAGGTCAATGGATGGATGGGATGAAAGGTGGATTGTAGGTAGTGTTAGGTGACCGGAACTACCACGTGTAGCCCTGCGGGGCCTCTTGTAGGCTTCCTATTTCTCTTAGTGAGCTTTACAGTCGGGGTGTGTGGGTGAGAGGCGTTGACCGCTCCGGCCTTGCCCTCGGTCTTAACGGTGGCCAAGGGGGGATGCCAGGGCCCACGACCCAATCACCTGGAGGGGAGGTCAGGTCCACGGCTAGTTTTGACCCCTCACGGCTTCCTTCATCACTGACCTCCCCAGGGGCCAACAGATGAATGTAAGCTGGAGTTTGTCCAAAGTATGGGGTCCAAGGTAGGTATGATTGTTATTGTGATTGTTGAAGCTTAACTTTTTTTCCCACGCAGAAAAGGGGACTGGCCAAGGGGGAAAAAAATAGCCAAAACCCCGCATAGTGTTGACCATTTCTGAAGTCACTTGTTGGGAAAGATCGCAAGCAAGACCTCTCAATGTTAGTAAGCGGTAGTGTTATTGCCCCCCTCTTTGTGAGGGAGGTAGTGTTTCGCTCACCCTAGGGGGAGAGTAGGGAAACTGTAATATGTTATAATTATAATGTTTAATGGTTAGAAATCAAGGCCCTCAAGTGACTTGATACATTGGAAAAGACTATAGCTGCTGCCCAGCTCCCCAAACCCAAAGGAAAGGACACAGAAGAGAATATAATAGGGTTGTCCCTAAGTTATGCTGTCGTATTTCAAGGCGTGGGACATCCATGGACATCCCCTTGGCCACCACTCTGATCAGGCAGTTTATATGTTGGCGGCTATTTTTGGAATATGGCAACAAAGGTAAAAAATGACCCTAAAAACTAGAATGATGATATTTCAGTACAAGAAAAGTGATAGCCTTTTAGCTTCAAGAGGGCACTAATCTCAGACTAATAGTCTGGCACCAACAAATATAAAACCACTACAAATTTGGCAACACATATTATAATTAGATTTTATAATGTCTCGCTCAAAGGTTATTGTTACGGCCCCCGCTTTCACCACCCACTCAAGTAAAACACTGTGAATACTGCAAGGCGTTACGACGAAGGGTTAGGTATGCGAGGTAAGGAACGAACTGTATGTTCACCACCGATCAAGGGAGTTAATATCCACTCCTACCAAAGGTGAAGTTAAAAACACTTGATTCCTTACTTGTTACTTAGGAAGGTTTCAGATTTACAGTTTAAACAAAAGTTATACAAAAACCGAGGCAGAGAGGGGGGGGGGGGAGGCAGGACAGTCCAAGGACCAGTCCACAACACAAGATCTGTATCACTCCTCACTATGTCCACACTTCAGAGGCCCACCCCCCCCTGAGACGGGTTAGAACATATCCAAGGGGCAGATCAGGTATATCCCACGCAGACGGTTCAGCAGTTAAGAAAAGGAATTAGAGAGTAGATAGAGTTTAGATTAACGGGAAACTAGGAATTAGTTAGAAGAGGTAGTAGAAACTAAGGTTACGGTAGTTAAGTTATAAAAACTTAGGGTTAGGTTAGAAAACTTAGTTAAGTAACTATCTAGAAAGTTAGAATAGGAATCAAGCTTCATAAGGAAAAAAAGAAAGGGAGAAAAAAAAGTCCTAGATAGTAGTAGGTTATAAGAATGCATTAGATTAGAATAGAAAGAGGTCCTAGAAATAGAAA
Organism: Chionoecetes opilio; assembly: GCA_016584305.1. Taxonomy (NCBI): domain Eukaryota; kingdom Metazoa; phylum Arthropoda; class Malacostraca; order Decapoda; family Majidae; genus Chionoecetes; species Chionoecetes opilio. The sequence continues at coordinate 9,500 of JACEEZ010004004.1, read as the reverse complement.
TTTCTCAGAACCTTGTCAGGAGAAAGAAAGTTCAGAGAGTAAGAGAAAACCAGCTAGAACTAGGAGGTAGGACTACAGTAGGCTCAGGCTCAGGTTAGAGAGCAGAAAAACTCATTTAGAGGAACCTCCTCTCAAGTCTCCGAAAAACTATACCCCCAAGGGGCAAGAGATGTTCAGGTTCAATATTCCAACGCAGACGGGCTAGTTTTCACTTAGAAAAAAACAGAGGGAATAGACAAAAGAAACTATCCAAGGCAGAATCCAGTATATCCAACGCAGACGGAGAACTATCACAAGGGGCAGATCAGGTATACTCCACGCAGACGGTAGACACTAGCCAAGGGCAGGATCAGGTATATCCACGCAATGATGGTTCGAACTATCCAAGGGCAGATCAGTATTATCCACACGCAGGACGTAGGAAAAACTATCCAAGGGCCAGATCAGGTATTATTCCACACGCATGACGGTAGAACGATCCAAGGCAAGCTCAGGTATATCCACGCAGGACGGTAAGGAAACTATCCAAGGGAAGCTCAGGTATATCCCACGCCAGACGGCCTTAGAAACTATCAAAGGCAGATCAGGTATTATCCACACGCAGACGGGCTAGAAACTATCAGGGCAGCTCAGGCTATATTCCACGCAGACGGTTAGAAACTATCCAAGGCAGCTCAGGTAATCCCACGCAGGACGGTAAGAAAACTATTCCCAAGGGCCAGGCTCAAGGTAATAAGTCCACGCGGGGGACGTTAGCTAGAAAAAACTGATCCAAGGGCAGACAGCATCAGGTATATCCACGCAGGCGGTAGACAACTATCCAAGGGGCCAGAATTCAGGTATATCCACAGCAGGACGGTTAGGAATATCCAAGGGGCGATTCAGGTCATTATCCACCCGCAGGACGGGTTATTTAGGAAAACCATTCCAAGGGCCCAGATCCAGGTATATCCAAGAGAACGGTAGAACATCCAAGGGCAGCTCAGGGTATATCCAGCAGACGGTAGAACTACCCAAGGGCAGATCAGGATCATCCACGCCCAGACGGGAGAAAACTATCAAGGGCAGATCAGGTATATCCACGCAGGACGGGTTAGAAAAAAACTATTCCAAGCAGCTCAGGTATATCCACGCCAAGGCGGTTAGAAAACTATCAAGGGCAGCTCAGGGTATATTCCACGGCAAGACGGTAGGAACTATGCCAAAAGGCATAATCAGGCTATATCACGCAGGACGCGTAGAGACAACTGTCCAAGGGCCAGCTCAGGTATATCCACGCCAGACGTAGAAAACTATCTCCCAGGCAGACTCAGGTATAATCCACCGCAGACGGTGTTAGGTAAGAAACTATCCAAGGGCGATCAGGTATATTCCAGCAGACGGTAGAAAACTATCAGCGGCAGCTACGGTAACCAGGGGGAAAGGCACGGGAGGGAGGAAGGTGGCAGAGGCCAGTTGCGACTCTCTCTCAAGGCCAGGGTTGCAGTCCTCCCTCCTGGTGGCCAGGGACGCAGCCCAAGGAGGCGAAAGGTTATACGTCCCTTTCCTCGCTCCCCCCCTCACCCCACCACGACCCACCGCGCGGGCTCACTGTGGTGTTTCCAAGGTCGTTCGACCACATACCATTGCACACAGCTGCGCCGCGAAATTTACACTCATACACTCAGCCTTTTCCCCCCCAACAATCATGGCATTACGTTACCACGTAAACAGTATTCTAGACCCTGGGCCAAGTACGGGGACCCAACCTGCACCCCCCCCCCCACACCCTCGGACCATGGGTGCTTTTGGGGACCTTGGGATCCCCTGAACGTGGAAATCCAAACTGGTACCACAGTGAAATCACACTTGAATGCCACTGTTCCATTTTGAGGGACCCATATTAGGATTGGGCGCCCAAAAACATTCCAATTTTCAACTGTCCATTTTTTGAGGCTTTCCAAGCGTCTGGCACGGGGGGGGACCCTTAATATAGGTCTGAAGGCAATTCGAGGGCCTAATTCCGATAGAGGTTTTTGAGCTCTGCACAACTTTGTCAATCAGTAAAAAAAAATCAATCTCGAACGTAAGTGGGACTTTTCTGTGAGTGTAAGTGTCGCGAAGTGGCTTTCAGCTGGAGCTACCTGCGCCGCTCTGCGGGGACTTAATATAGTTCTGAAGGCAATTTTGCACGGCCTACCTATCCAAGAGTTTTTTTAAGTTTCTACAACTTTTGGCCTCACAGTGAATGTTTTCATCTTGTCGAACGTAAAGGGCTTTTTTGAAACAAAAACCTCCCCTGACCACTTGCCCCGCAACCGCCAGTGTCAAGGGGGGTTTTTGTTCCAAAAAAAAGCCATCACCGTTTGAGATTGAAAAAAAAAAATTCCACTGACAGGACAAAGTTTGTTAGAGCTCCAAAAACAACCCTATCGGAAGTGGTTCCTGGAAATTGCCTTCCAGTATACCTACATTAAGTCCGCCAGGACGCCACAGTAGCTCACCACGCACATACAATTATCGCCTTTTTCAATAAACGTCGCTTTTATTAGTGGGATTTCCCAACATCAGGGGCCAACGAAGTCCAAACAAAAAGAAAAACCTAGGTCGGGGAGGGTGTGGGGCGGGTGCAGGTGGCCCCTCCTCCTTGGGCACCAGGCCCCTAGTAGTTCCTGTGGGTTGGACGTCTAAATAAAACGACATTGAGAGAGAGAGAGAGAGACGAGAGATGACTCATTATTAACGAAGGCCACCCTTAGGAGACGGCGACCGAGACGAGAGAGACAGAGAGGAGGAGGAGACGAGACCGAGAGAGATTAGGAGAGAGACGAGACTAAGGAGAGAGAGGAGATGAGGAGAGAGAGAGAGAGAGAGAGAGAGAGAGAGAGATGAGAGAAGGAAGAGAGGAGAGAATGAGAGGAGAGAGAAGAGCGAGAGAGAGAGAGAGAGAGACGGATAAGGAGAGGGATGAGAAGAGGAGAGAGAGATTAGGAGAGAGAGAGAAGAGAGGAGAGATTCCAAGAAGATTCCAAAATGATTGCTATTCACTAGATTTTCCACAAATCAGGTATATTTCTTGTGAGGGCCTTTGAGTAGGTGTGTTGTTTGTAAGCTGGGGGAAGAGAGAGAGATGCGTCATTACGGTTTATTTTCATATATTTATGAAAGTCATTATGGACAGTGGCACCAAAACGTAGTTAACACAGCCTTGAACTTGGCAGAAACGCCGAGATGGAGAGCCCAGCCAGCCCACTGTGGTCTCGCTGTGGTGGGCGAGGGAAAGAAGAAAGACACGCCCAAGCCACTCTGTGGGTCGCTGTGGGTGGGGGAGGGAAAAGACAACGCCAAGCCAGCCAGCCAGGCCACTTGTGGTCGCGGGGTGGTGGGGAGGGAAGGACACGGCCAGGTCAGCCAGCCAGGCCGGCCCACTGTGGTCGCCGTGAGTGGGGGGAGGGACGACGAAGACACGCCAGCCAGCCCGGCCCACATGTGGTCGCGCGCTGGGTGGGGGAGGGAAGGACACCGCCAGGCAAGACCAGGCCAGCCCACTGTGGGTCGCCGGTTTGGTGGGGCGGAAAGCGAAGTACCGCCCAGCCAGGCCAGCCAGCGCCACTGTGTCGCTGTGGTGGGGAGGGGAAAACGACCCACCACCAGGGGCACAGGACAGCCTAATGAACCAACACCAGCAAGCTGAGGTGGGCAGGGCAGGGTGGCAGGGGTGGGAACAGTGTTTGAGTCTCATGGCAGGGGCCAGGCTGACAACTTTAAGACCAGTTGTTTATTACACGGCGGGACCTCCGGGCCCACTGGATCCTTAAAACCTTAGTCATATTTCCAAACGTTTTATATTTTGTATGTTGTTATTTTAGCTGAACATAAAACCCATTGAGCTAACAGTAACAAACTTAAAGTAAATAATAATAAAAAGGTTAAGGAGTCAGTTGCCCCGGACGGTCCGCCGCTGTATAAGGAACCTGGTTTACGTTGTTAAGCCGCCCTGCCCTGAGAAACTCAAAACACTTTCCACCCCTGCCCCTTGCCCTGTCCCCCTCAGCCCCTCAGCCCTTGTCCCTAGTTGGCTGCTGATGTTCAGGAGGCTGTCTGTGGTTGGGTGTTCTTCCCTCCCACCACCAGCGACCACGGCACGTAAATTCTGGTCAGGGACCTGGTCTGCCACACCGTGGGACGACTGTGTTGGGCCGTATAGCCAAGGTGGTTGACCAGTTCACCGGCGGTGTAGTCTCGCTGCCTCCTCTGAAAACTTAAAACCTTGGACTTTGAGACTGTATGAAATTTATAATGCTGAGTCTAGGGACGTGACAATAAAAAAGATGACCAGTGATGAAGCTAATTTTTTTAAAAAACTTTACACCCCCCCCACCCAACCCCCCCCAGGTATCAGTGCCACGTGTACAGATGGGGACTGCTAACCTGATGAAGGGGGGACATTGTATCCATTGCTCATGGAACCGGGGAAGGAAAAAGGAAGGCACGATGCCTCTATTGCTTGTGTCGGGCGAACGGTGCCAGTAGAAGATGCTCGTAAGCCAACAAAACGCCGCTTGGACGACCCGCAGCGCGTTTTTGCCACCCACTACGGGCATTCAAAATGGTAGCAAATTAACCAAAAAAGATGCCAGAAAATATCGTCATGTGGTGACACGGGGGCCTTAAGGGCGATGGAGGTGGTTTGGGCACGTTGAGAGGGAGTAGAAGGGGGTGAGGCATTGGGGAGAAGCTGTTTAGGAGTGGGAAGGCAAGGGTCGCCGTTCACCGGGGCAGGCCAAGGAAGACAGGAGGCCCAGATGTGGTACGGAAAAGCAGTATCTACGGACAGCCTTGGCATGGAAACAAGTTGTTGTAGTAGTAGTAGTAAGGTGGACCTGGAGGGGCAGCGCAGTGTGTGTGGAAGCATTGGCCATGGAAACAAAGTAGCTAGTTGTAGTAGTTAGTAGTAAGGACAGGAGGGGCAGTTGTGTGGAGCATTGGCCATGCGGAACAAGTAGTATAGTACGTAGTAGTTAGGCAGTAGTAAGTAGGACACATGGGACGGGCCAGTGTGTGAGCATTGGCCATGGAAACAGAGTGTCGTCCAGTAGTAAGCAGTAGTAGTAATGGGACATGGAGGCAGTGTGTTGGAGCCATTGGCCAGGAAACAAGTAGTTAGTAGTTAAGTAGTAAGTCAGTAGTAGTAACAAAGGGGGGACATGGGGAGGCCCCCCCAGTAGGTGTGGACAGCATTGGCCATGGCAAACAAGTTGTAGTTAGTAGTAGTATAGTAGCAGTAGTAAGTAACGACATGGAGGGGCAGTGTGTGGAAGCATTGGGCCATGGAACAAGTTTGTAGTAGTAGTAGTAGTAAGACATGGAGCGGCAGTCCTTGTGGACACGCCATTGGCCAGGAAACAGGTTGAGGCAAGGGAGAGAGGACAGGTGAAAAGCGCTGCATCTGCGTCTACGTTTGATCCTCATAAGATATGCATATGAAACATCACTGCCGTTGAACAGAAAGGAAGACAGCGACCAAGGATTGACACGGCCATGAACTCCTAGTTAGTATGAGGGAAGGAGAGCGTTGCAGCTAGAAAAGTGTTCATGATACAAACCAGAAAAGCCCATGTTGATGTATGGTGGTGTAGGCACTTAAACAAATAAATGGTCGTTGCTGCAATATAATAACATTATATTCCACACCATTTACAAAAAGGCCATTAATAGGCCACATGACCAGGACCAGCGAGTGATGTGAACCTCCTCGGGGCCGTGGTCTGTTCTGCACTGCAACTGCTCCCCACACCGGGCCTCAAGGAACCTCCACCCTTCACTTCCTACCTGTGCCAGGGCCGCTGTGTGGAGTCACTGTGGCTTCGGGACTAAGAATGAGAACATAAGGACAGCTACCAAGAGGCTGGGGGGACCTACCCACGTCAGGTAGTTCCTGTTACTTAACACTACATACATCCACACCCATCGTTCCTCCCATCCATAACAACTTGTCCAGCCTCCCCTTTAAAGCTCTCTAATGGGACTCCGACACTAACCTACCTGGCTTCGACACTGAGTTCCATAGCACCAACATTCACCCACCGATTTGTGAACCAGTTGTTTCCCATTTTCATTTTTTAAATCTACCACTATTTCCAGCTTGAATACGGCCGCCTCTCTTTTCTCTCTCCTCTCTCTTCTACTCTTCTTCTCTCTTCTCTCTACCTCTCTCATCTCTCTCTCTCCTCTCTCTCTCTCTCCTCTCTCTCTCTCTCTCCTCCTCCTCTATACCTCCTCTCTCTCTTCCTCTCTCTGCTCTCCTGATCTCTCGACCAAGTAGGATTGAAACATATAGAAAACATTTGGACCCATTGCCACCTGGGGGAATATAAAAACCAACCAGGAAGAAGAGTTAGGGAAAGTTTCAAGGAGTCAGGAGTTGTGTGTGGTGGTTCGTGTTGTGCGCGCAGAGAGGAAAATAATGTCTTGTGAAAACAGTAAGGGACACCAGAGGACAAACTCACTATAGCACATTATTAGCACTATTAATGATATTAGTGTGATTTAACAAGGCAGTATTTTCAAACGTCTAAATATATTTCATTTCATTAAAAAATACATAAAAAAAGGTATTCGGCAATGTCAGGACAGAAGGTTTATGAAACAAATATACAAGGAAAACACTATAACCTACCTCACTATTAACCGGTAAACTAGGGGCACCTCGGTGCGCATGGCCTGTCGGTGCTCATCTCGTCTCATTAGTGCCCCTTGAAGGGCCTGTAGTGGCTGTGGAACTTCCGGGTTACCCCACAGTTCCAGGGTTCCCAGGTTACCCATTCACCCACCGTTTCACAGAGGAGGAAGGGATCAAAACAAGCTTGAGTGGGCTGGCACGCCGACTGCCATGGCCGGGGATTTCCAACCAGGCCCTGATTAAATAAAATAAATAAATTTTCAAGAAATACAAAATTGATTAAAAAATATACTTAAAATACAGCTAAGGGGCCACACACACCACACACAACCCACACACACCCCACACACACCACCCGCCTGCAAACGGCTCGGTGGGGTTATGGCGCCCGGCACCATTCATGTGGTCCGGCGTTCGGAATCCAAGGGAATTTTCCCACTGGACACAATTCGGGCGGGTTAACTGTCCCCCCTTGAGGGAAGGGGATGGGGTTGTGCCTGTGCGTCGGCTGTGAGGTCAAAGCATTGCCCAAAGATCCGGTAAATAATGAGCTCAAGCTCGCCATCTGAGAGGGTGAAAACGCCGATCGCGTGTCTGACTCGCCGTGGAAAACAAGGACCCTGCGTTGACATGACCCCCACACACCACACATCGTTACACAGACCTCACTGGCGTGGGGCTAGGTATATATCAAATGGGGGGGGGCACCAGGGGGCCACCCAAGCCGGTCATGGGGGCCTGGCGGGGGGCAACAAAGCTGTGTATGGGGGGCTCGGGGGGGGGGCACAAGCTGCGTGTATGGGCGGCCCCGGGGGGGGGCACAGGCTGTGTCCCTCCTCCCCCTATGGGGCCCGGGCGGGGGGGCACACAGCTGTGTATGGCGGGGGCCCGGGGGGGGTGCACAAGCTGTGTATGGGGGCCGGCGGGGGGCACAAAGCTGTGTTCTGGGGGGCACGGGGGGGCACAGCTGTGTACGGGGGCCCGGGTGGTGGGGGGCCCAGCTGGTATGGGCGGCCCGGCGGGGGGCACAGCGGGTATGGCGAGGCCCGGCGGGGGGCCACAGCTGTGCACGGGGGCCGGGGGGGGCACCAGATGTGTATGGGGGACCGCGGGGGGCAAACCAGCTGTGGTCTAGGGGGGGATGGGGGGCGCTTAGGGCAAGCGGAACGGTCAGGGCCATTCTGATGCCCAAGCAAGAAAGGGTTGTTGAGGCACAGCGTCAGTCACAGGTGACAGCAGATTACTGCAGCCATGGGACCATGGGGGGGGGGGACACACCTTGGGGGGCTCCGTAGCTACGCCACAGGTGGTTAACAAAGCCGATCTGACGTTATATAAGGCAGAGACAAGAATTAACGAGGCAACAGCCAGTACTTTGCAGGGTGGACTAACAACCTCAATCAACCACGTCAAGGCCCCTCCCTCCACCTCCCTCACAGCGGCGCCGCCAGGGACCATTGGGGGACAGGGCGTGGCAAGGTCTGGCCCACACGGATCTAGTGGGGTGACCAGCACAGATAGATTATTATAGTTATGACGTGGCCAGGGCACAGCCGTTACTAAAGAAAGGGTGAATTTTCCTTACCGCCCTACGATCGCCCAGGAAAAAGCTTACCACAAACAAGGGAGACCCAGGGGCGAACACAGCAGGAACTGAAACAGCGGTCAAGTACAGGCAAGCCCAAAAGCAGAAGGTTGTTGTAAACCAGTATGGCGGCCTTGAGGTCAAACCACTTATTCTCACCAGGCGGGTCACGCAACAACAATTAGTGAAATAAAGTGTAAAACCCTAATCTTATCAAATAAAGCAAAGAAAAAAAATAAATTTGAAATAACAAAAAAAACCCAACAAAACCGCAAAGGTACAAAACCCAAACATTTCTCCCCACCATAGGAGTATAACAGGATACTCCTAGACTTGAAACAAAGAAAAACCACCATAGGAGTATACAGATTACTCCTAGGCACTTGAAAAACAAGAAAACCCCACCATAGGAGTATACAGATACTTCTAGACTTGAAAACAAGGAAAACCCCACCCAGGAGTATTACAGATACTCCTAGGACTTGAAAACACAAGAAAAAAAAAACCCCCACAATCACACATTAAAATCAAACATCAAGGTACACTCTAGCAGCGGGGGCGGACATCAACTATTATTTGAAAAAATTCAATAACTCCAACAAACCTCTAAATTATATTTCCCCACAAATCCAGCTTACCACACAGGACTTTTACCACCACGTCCCCATGTGTGCATTAATGCGGTTAGGTTGGCACCAACAGGTTGTGTTTCACCCAAACACCCGCAAACCTCATATAGCAGTGTACAAAAACTCAGCACGAGCACGATTCCCCGTTGTTCGTAGGGGACTGATTTCCACCACGGGTACCAACATCCAGCCAGGCAGATTTACAAAACCCCGAAAGGGGAAAAAATCCAATGTCATAAATTTTTGGGGGGGGACACGGCTACAAATAACACCCCACTGGAAGTTTTTAAACATTTAACATCCTAAACCACTCACAAGTCTTTACCAGGAAATAAGTCAACAATACAACCAATACGGGCCAGGGACAGTCTGGGGTATTTTCTTCCTTGACTAACACAACAGATCTGTTTTTTAAAATCCACATTTTAGGCCTGGAACAAAAACCTTACAAAGTAGGATGGTAAAAAATTTGTAAATAATTAAGTCTCCACAAATTCCCAAAAAATTTATTCAAGTGAGTTTTTGGCGTACACTTTCCATGCAACTTCAGGTTCTTTAGGACCGTACAACACTAAAGATTGTGTTGGTCATTGATCATCTCGGTTGGAAAACCAGCTGTACGTCC
>JACEEZ010004003.1:0-15864 GCA_016584305.1 Chionoecetes opilio | reverse complement strand
AAACATGTATGACCTTCTTAATTATGACCTTCCAAAACATGTGATGACCTTTCTTAATTACGACCTTCCAAAACATGTGATGACCTTTCTTAATTACGACCTTCCAAAACATGTGATGACCTTCTTAATTACGACCTTCCAAAACATGTGATGACCTCTCTTAATTACGACCTTCCAAAACATGTGATGACCTCTCTTAATTATGACCTTCCAGAACGTATGGTGACCTCGCTTAATTTTGACCTTCTGCCTGCCTGGGGTCATCTATCATCCTTATCTGACCTTATTTACTTGTTTCCTTCCCTACTGTTTCCCTGTACCCCCCCCCCTCTAACCTTATTTAGTAGTTTTCTGCCCCCCCCCCTCCACCCTCTAAGGATCTGCTCCTCCAAAATGTGGTTTAATGTTTCATTTTAGCCTCGAGGGAAATTACTTACTTGCCAAACTTTTCCCTCTCAACTATTTTCATAAACGAAGAAGATAATTATTTATTTATTGCTTTCATTCTTTCCTCCTCTTCCTCACCAAACACGCAGCGAGATTCTTCCTAACGGAGAATAATTGTGACTGAATAGAGAAGATAATATTTCAGAAGGGACTTTGCAAAAAAAATGCCCAAACATGAAACAGTATTATGAAACAAACAATAGAAGCTAGAAATAAAAGGCCAACATCAATAAAGAAACAAAAAACATGCAAGTGAAAAGTCCTTAAAAAGAAAAAGCTAAACTGCAAGAGGAATGAATGAATAAAATTTACGAGAGAAAAAAATATAAACCTCCCAAAATACTGTGGCCAGTGTGAAAAGAGAGAGAGAGAGAGAGAGAGAGAGAGAGAGAGAGAGAGAGAGAGAGAGAGGAGAGAGAAGAGAGAGAGAGAGAGAGAGAGAGAGAGAGAGAGAGAGAGAGAGAGAGAGAGAGAGAGAGAGAGAGAAGAGGAAAGAGAGATATAGAGAGACAGACAGAGAGACAGACAGAGAAAACAGCAGAGATATGAAGGAGAGGGAGGAAGGACAGAACATAGAGAGACAGACGACAGACAGACAGACAAACAGACAGAGTAGTAAGAGACAGACAGACAGACAGACAGTAAGAGACAGACAGACAGACAGACAGACAGACAGAGATAGTAAGAGACAGACAGACAGACAGACAGACATTAAATAGGCAAGCTAAGAGAAAAGAACGATTCATACTTTGAGCATCACCAAATGTCAGAGAGAAATATTCATCTGCGCCGTGAATGCCATTTTAATTGGATCCAACAATAACCTTGCAACACAAAAGCCTTTGTTTGCGCCATGAAAGCGAAATGAAATGCATAAGTGACTAAATATAGAAAAAAGTACTTATGAAGGTATATTATGAAATTAAAAGGGTTGAAGAGAGAGAGAGAGAGAGAGAGAGAGAGAGAGAGAGAGAGAGAGAGAGAGAGAAGAGAGAGAGAGAGAGAAGAGAGAGAGAGAGAGAGAGAGAGAGAGAGAGAGAGAACATAGACAATGGCTGGAAATTAAAGTTGAAGAGGAAGTTTCTGCTGCAAAGATTTCCGGTGAATAATTCCAATCAAGGATGCGAGGCTCTGGAAAACTCGCATTGAAGGCGGAAATTGTTTGTAAATATGACTGTTTACCTTCCTGAGAGTGTTGAGACGTGGAGGAGGAGGAGGAGGAGGAGGAGGAGGAGGAGGAGGAGGGAGAGATGGAAGATGATGATGAGGAGGAGGAGGAGAAGGAAAAGAGGGAAATGGAAGAGGAGGAGGAGGAGGAAGAGGGGGAGATGGAAGATGAGGAGTAAGAGGAAGAGGAGAAGGAAGAGGAAGAGGAAGAGATGAAATATGATAATGAGGAGGAGGAGGAGAAGGAAGAGGGGGAGATGGAAGATGATGATGATGAGGAGGAGGAGGAGGAGGAGGTAGAAGAATATGAAAATAAAACGAGAATTGAGAACATGGAAATAACACACCAAGAAAAAAGTCGAAAGCTCTGCATATAACAAGATACATAATTATTTACACAAGAGAAAACCAGAGGAAGAAAACTAGAAAGAAACATAATAAAATACGAGGAAATGAAGAAGAGAATAGTTTAGAGAGAGATAAATAGCGAAGGATGATGTAGGATACGCCCACAGAATCCTACGAGGCATTAAGACATACGTCACACTTGCCTCGACAACCCTAGCAGGCTCTTCTTTTTTTCTTCTTTTTGTGACCTTTGTCGCTTAGTATCGCTTCATAGGTCCTCTTCAAACTTTGTCTCCTTAGTTAACAGACTTGTCTACTCTTCCCTTGGTTATTTCACCTGGGATATTAAATAATTTTCATTAATTTTCGGTGTTTATAGGAAGCTGGGAGGAAAAACAACCTAGAACGAGTCTTATCACAGATCCTGCCGAAGCGAGGCTCACACGCGTGCCTGCTGCCTCTTATTATAACCTTATTATACCACAGACGGAAAGCTCGTCTGGGGAGATAATGGCACTGTTCATTAATCTTGGCAGTGATTGTTTCCCTCTCTGTCTGTCTGTGTATCTGTCTATCTGTGTATCTGTCTCTCTGTCTCTCTTTGTCTCTGTCTCTCTGTCTCTCTTTGTCTCTGTTTCTCTGTCTCTCTCTCTCTCTCTCTCTCTCTCTCTCTCTCTCTCTCTCTCTCTCTCTCTCTCTCTCTCTCTCTCTCTCTCTCTCTCTCTCTCTCTCTCTCTCTCTCAGCAATACAAAGATATACAACTAACAAAATGCCGGGCTTTATAAGCATAACTCTTTTCCCCTTCAAGAATAAAGGTTGACAGGAATCCTGCGTCTGTATATCAGCTTAGTCAGACTTCACTTGCGAGTATCCGGCGCAATTTCGGATGCCTCGCTATGCACGTGATACAAGTAAATATTACGCTATAGAACTGCCAAGATAATTCCATCGTTGAGGCTGGCATGACTAAACCTGTTCTTTCTCTTCTAACGTCAACTTCAATGAAAAGTAATAGAATATTTAGATTTTTTTTTATACATCACAATGGTCAAAGTACTTAAACGTATTAGTAACAAAACTCCCACTAAGTTGCCGAACCCACAAAGTAGACAATAAGAGGTTTACTTCCATTACTTTAAGGGGTTTACGAATATTGAAGCAAACTATTTCTTTTGTAATTTATAACTCATCACAAGCAAAAAGTAATAAATGTAATGGAGTAAAATCTGCCTTCATTAACCCCTTGAGGCCCAGAACGTAATTTCCATTGTAATTTGGGTACCATTTGACGATTTTTAGTGACTATAAGCAACATTTTATAGATATGACCTGTTAAGTATCCTTGTCGACCAACTAATTTGGCATATACAACTACTTTTCGTAATTTTATGGCTAACAACAGACGATTTTTTATAGCTAAGGACAGATCTGGGCGTGAAGGGGTTAAATTCTATCTAACCAATGACATCGTATAAGAATGGAATAAACCTTCATCCTAAATAAAAAATAAACATTAAACATTAACATGAATAAACATTAAACAGCCTCCGTGGTCCGTACAGTAAAACACAATGATTATTTTTCTAAAGCATATTTAACCCCTTCACGCCCAGATCTTTCCTTTGCTATCAATAAATCGTCTGTTGTTAGCCATGAAATTACGAATAGTAACTAAATATACCAAATTATTTAGTCGACAAGGATACTAAACAGGTCATATCTATTAAATTATTGCTTATATTAATTAAAATTGTCGAATGGCACCCAAATTACAATGGAAATTACGTTCTGGGTCTCAAGGGATTAACCGGCATCTCGTGCAGTCAGGTTGGCGGTGAGGCTTTCATCCCTGCGTCCTACCGGCTGTTGAGCTGCGATTGCCTTGATTGATTTGTCCCTTGTTTAAGTTTACCTTAATTGCGTTTACTCAAGGTTAAGGACGAACCACCTTGTTTGTATCCTGGCGTCTGTGGGGCCTCAGTAATTCAATGTTTTTTTCTCTTTTTCTCTCTTTTTTATGCTACTTCCTGCTTTCCTTCTCTCCCTTTCTCTCTCTTTTCATTATATTTGTGTATCCCTCCTTTCTTCCTTCACATTTCTCTCTCTCTCTCTCTCTCTCTCTCTCTCTCTCTCTCTCTCTCTCTCTCTCTCTCTCTCTCTCTCTCTCTCTCTCTCTCTCTCTCTCTCTCTCTCTCTCTCTCTCTCTCTCTCTCTCTCTCTCTCTCTCTCTCTCTCACTTCTATGCTACTTCCTGCTTTACTTTTCTCCCTCTCTCTCTTTTCATTATATTTTTTCTCCCTCCTTCCTTCCTTACCATTCCTCTCTCTCATGCTCTCTCTTTAATGCTGAATTAATTAATACTTCATGCTTTTTTTCTCTCCTCTTTTCTCTCTCTTAATTATATATTTTTTACCTCCTTCCTTCTTCCTTCCTTCCTTCCTTTCTTTCTTCCCCTCTCCTCCCTTATCCCTCATCGCTCTCTCTTCCTCATTCTTGTCAACCTTCCTCTTCCTCTGCAGCTTACGGACCAATCTTTCCTTCCTTCCTCATTTCTTCTAACGTCATCATCTGTCTCCCTCATGACGCCATTGGGAGGGGGAGGGAGAGGGAGAGGGAGAGAGGGATGTAGGGAGAGAGGGAGGGAGAGGGAGAGGGGGAGGGATCGGAGGAAGGAGGGGGAGGGAAATAAGAGGGAAGAAAATTAACGCCGCGATTTTAAAAGAGTGAAGAGAAAAGGAAATAAATAGAGAGAGAAATAAATGAAAGAAGGGAAATAGAAGAGAAAATAACTCACGAGACACACTATAAAAAGATGATTTAAAATTCGATTTGAAACACACGAACCTCAAATTCAACGACACTTTTCTTTATTTTTTGATGAAGTGCCCTTTGGATTTTTTTTTTATTTCCTTTGACATTTCGTGGCCGCTTCATCAAAGGCCTCACGAAGAGTTACGGTGAAGTTAGATGAGAATGTCCTATATACAAAATGTCCTATATACAGAATGTCCTATATACAGAATGTCCTATATACAGAATGTCCTATATACAGAATGTCCTATATACAGAATGTCTTATATACAGAATGTCCTATATACAGAATGTCCTATATACAGAATGTCCTATATACAGAATGTCCTATATACAGAATGTCCTATATACAGAATGTCCTATATGCAGAATGTCCTATATACAGAATGTCCTATATACAGAATGTCCTATATACAGAATGTCCTATATACAGAATGTCCTATATACAGAATGTCCTATATACAGAAAGTCCTATATACAGAATGTCCTTATTACAGAATGTCCTATATACAGAATGTCCTATATACAGAATGTCCTATATACAGAATGTCCTATGTACAGAATGTCCTATATACAGAATGTCCTATATACAGAATGTCCTATATACAGAATGTCCTATATGCAGAATGTCCTATATGCAGAATGTCCTATATACAGAATGTCCTATATACAGAATGTCCTATGTACAGAATGTCCTATATACAGAATGTCCTATGTACAGAATGTCCTATATACAGGATGTGTTGTATACAATGTCCTAATCAGAAACCAACACCACACGACATGATCCCATATACTGAAAAGCCTATAGTCCAGAAGATGCTTTTTTACAAATGTCTTATTAACAAATGTCCTTTTCACGAATATATATACAGAATGCGTACAGGGAAAGTCGCTTGATGCGAATTGGTGCCTGATCATTACGAGAGGGCGTACAATATCCAATGACAAGTGTTGCCATTAGTGTTTTTGAGTGTGTCCTATTTAGATGTTCCAACGAAGTTCCTTTACAGAAAGTTATGAATGTCTTATTACGAAAGTCCTTTCTTCCTATATCAGATTCCTATTACATGTCCTTCTTCAATGTCTCTATCTCAAAGTCCTATATGCGATTCCTTATACAGATGTCCTATTCGATCCTTCTCATTCTCTTCTCTGTCCTTGTCGATGTCCTATTCTTCCTCATACAGATGTCCTCAAATTCTATTCATTTCTTTTTTCAGATTCTATATACAGAATGTCTATAACAGAAATCAATAAGAATGTACCTATATACAAATTTATTAGAGTCCTCTTACAGAATGTCTATTATTCCCATTACAATTTATATACGAATGTCCTATAAGAGCCTATAATAAACCTATAAGAAGTTATTAAATGTTATACGCGTTATAATTTGTGAGTTGTGTGGAATTTTAAGAAACAAAAATAATGACTATATTGAAGCAATATAGCCTAAGAATGCTTTCTTTCAATGTTTTTCATAGGGACTAAATGTAGAACTCACGATTATTAACATGAATGCGTGCGGATTGCGTGCTTGAGTGCGTTGAGTGCGTGCATCATTGCGTGGAGGGCGTGCTTGAGTGCAATGACACAGCTTTTGCATTAGTGTTTTTGAGTGTGTCGATGAGTGTTGCAACTAAGCCTTCGTGTTAATATAATGTTGCATGCTTTGATTTTTCTCTCTCTCTCTCTCTCTCTCTCTCCTCTCTCTCCTCTCTCTCTCTCTCTCTCTCTCTCTCTCTCTCTCTCTCTCTCTCTCTCTCTCTCTCTCTCTCTCTCTCTCTCTCTCTCTCTCTCTCTCTCTCTCTCTTCTCTCTCTCTCTCTCTCATGCACATTATATACCTCAACTTTATTCATTTTTCATTTTTCATTATTTAGGGATAAAAGGATGTAGCAGAAACGAGGGAAACAACTAATTTATTTACCTAGGTTTATATAATTAGTTAGTAGCCTCTCTCGTGGATGGGATTTTCTCATTGCAATTATAAGACGAGTGGAATAAAGTGAGCCCATTTAATTAACACCATCAAGAGTTATTTTGTGTACGCGTATAATTTGTTGAAGTAATGAATATGAAATTTAAGATATAATAAAATAATAAACAATAAGCAAGGAAAGAAAAATAATAGAATAGAATAAATAGTATAAAAAAGTTAAATAATAAGAGAAATAATAAACTGTACCATTAGTCTACATGAATCAACAGTGTCAAAAGGTGTAGTTGGGAAGGACTCATCATCATCATCAGGTGTTAACAGGATAGTTTGTCCATTAAAATCTCACCTCTTTTCTCCGTTCTTTTTTTCTCATGCCTCGAATTTTTTGCCTTTTTATTCGTTAATCTTCTTCCATACTTTACTTGACGTTTTAAAAGGCTACTCAGGACTGTCAAACATTCATTAACTTCCTTCCTTTTCTAGTATTTATGCCTCACCTACCTACCTACCTGTGATAACCAAGCTTTTTTCTTAAATATGTATCATTTTTGGAAATATAAATATAAACTTTAAGGTGGTATTTTGCAGGTGAGAGAAAATCAATGCTTTTAAGTGGATTGGAGGACGGACTATTATAGACAAAAACAGGACCTCTCCCCCCTCCTCACACACACACAAAGAAGTTAACATTCTTTATTCATATGTAATTAATTCTCCTAATGCAACTCGTATTCATTATTTTTCTTGATAAAACACTGAATTGAATGCATCTCGATCTTATTGTGAGATTTTTTATGTTTACACACACACACACACACACACCACACACACACACACACACACACACACACACACACACACACACACACACACACACACACACACACACACTTTAAGGCAAAAAAAAATGAAAATGTAGATATGGAGACGGGACCGTACGAGTGTAGTTCAGTCCCTGTAAAATACAACCAGGTAAATACACACACACACACACACACACATACACACACACACACACCTGGTATTGCTCGTCAGCAAGCACAATAGCCTTATCCTGAGAGCGTGTCAACAGCTTGTTCAATAGTTCTCCTGTCGACCTAATCCCCTCCCCTGACGAAGGCATAGACGGTGCGGGGCGGACATGCCGGGGAGGAGGATGACAGCGTTACGAGTGAGACAATGAGAGACAGCGCTATGAGTGACAGGATAACAGTGGGTGAGAGGGCGGGGTCATTCAAGGGGAGGGTTTGGGTGACATGTGTTTATCTTCCTCTTCCTGGCTGGTGATATATATCGATGTTTGATTTGATATTCCAAGCGTTTGAATTGTCGTGAAATGTAACCTCTATTGCGACGAGGTGTGTGTGGTGTGTGTGTGTGTGTGTGTGTGTGTATTTACAGTTGGCTTGGTACTTGTCCCCACTACCACCATTACCAACAACACCACCAACAACAGCTATAACACCACCACCACCACCACCACCACTATCGTTGTTACTGATGTTTAGTAATTGCAATTTTGTTTTTATGTGTGAGTTGTATTTGTTTGCTCCTGTGTATTTGTGTATGTACTCGCTCTCTCCTCTCTCTCTCTCTCTCTCTCTCTCTCTCTCTCTCTTCTCTCTCTCCTCTCTCTCCTCTCCTCTCTCTCTCTCTCTCCTCTCTCTCTCTCTCTCTCTCTCTCTCTCTCTCTCTCTCTCTCTCTCTCTCTCTCTCTCATCATCATATCTATATATATATATATATATATACAGAGCTGGGCACTAAATGCATTGAATGTATTTGAATATACTAAATACTAAATACATCAATTGCATTTAAATACATTTGTAAATACATTTTAAATACACACAAATTTTAACATGTCCGAAAAATATGGATTTCCTTAGGATTTCCTTAGATTTTGGGTTTCCTTAGAAATTTCCTTCTCAGGCCTAAATTCCTTGAAATCAGGCCATTTCCTTGGCAGTGGCAACCCTGGTTCACTGTAACATCAGGGTTGCCAGATAGTGGGGCGGGTTTATGGCCAAATTAACTGATAAAAAAGTATTTACATTTTTATATTATGAGTATTTAAATACAATGTATTCAAATACTCATAAAAGTATTTAAATACTGTATTTAAATACATGACAACCAATGTATTTATAAATACATTTATAAATACACAAATGTATTTAAATACGTATTTAAATACTGCCCAGCTCTGGTAGTAGTAGTAGTAGTAGTAGTAGTAACAGTAGTAGTAGTAGTAGTAGTAGTAGTAGTAGTAGTAGTAGTAGTAGTAGTAGTAGTAGTAGTAGTAACAGTAGTAATAGTAGTAGTAGTAGTAGTAGTAGTAGTAGTAGTAATAGTAGTAGTAGTAGTAGTAGTAGTAGTAGTAGTAGTAGTAGTAGTTAGTAGTAGTAGTAATAATATATGATCGCCTATATCTATAAGAAGGAATCGCGTCACTGATTGGGTAAAGGTGTTTCTTTTAAAGAGGACGTGTGTGTGTGTGTGTGTGTGTGTGTGTGTGTGGTGTGTGTGTGTGTGTGTGTGTGTGTGTGTGTGTGTGTGTTGTGTGTGTGTTTGAGAGAGAGAGAGAGAGAGAGAGAGAGAGAGAAGAGAGAGAGAGAGAGAGAGAGAGAGAGAGAGAGAGAGAGAGAGAGAGAGAGAGAGAGAGGAGAGAGAGAGAGAGAGAGAGAGAGAGAGAGAGAGGAGAGATAGAGAGAGAGTAAAATAATTATATAGTTTCTTGACGAACTTGATGGTTAAACAGTAGCAGCATCCGTAATACCAACTACAATAATAACAATGAACAACAATAACAACAACAACAGCACGCACAACAAATAACCCCCCCCCCCCCCCTAGTCCAGTCAATCTGTGGTTTGAGAGGGAAAGAATTGCAACAGAATATATTTTTGTGGTCACGTATTCAACATGGCCACCTAAATAACACCAGAAGTGGAGGAAAAAGGCGATGGTGGAAAGTCATCTAATTTGCATAGATCCAATATGGCCGCCAGTCCATTCCCGGAAAACCCTAAAATGTCCCATCTTTACTTGTAATTACAGGCATGAGGGGATCTTGGCGTCTACACATAGGTGTTCAGAGGACAAAACATGATGGTGAATATATTTACATGCTACAGATAATATTTTTGTCAAAAGAGAAAAAAATGTATTAGAATGTTTACTGGTTCCTGCCTGGGTCTTTGCGATAGTAGTCATTATAACAACCGATGTCATACATGTCACGATGACAGACACAGTACAGTCATGCATGTCACGATGACAGACACAGTCATGCATGTCACGATGACAGACACAGTCATGCATGAATAATGACAAATCTGGATCCCTTGTAAGCTTTAAAATGATTTAAATCCGATGGATTTTCGGTATACAAAATGCGAGTCAACAAAATAATCTCAGGAGATGTATAACAAATATGTTCATATTATTCATGATTTCGAAACAATTAGATAAGAAAGGCTCTAGTAGAAAGAATTAGAGGCTCGGGCTGCAGGGAGACAGTTTTTTCCTAGAGATTTATTATTTTTCCCACGTGTGGCAGCGTGTACGTGCGCGCCTCCTTCAAAGCAGCAAATTTCGCCCCTTGCCCTCAAGCCGAGGGAGCCTCCGTCACATTGTTCTGGGGTTCCCTCACAGCCTGTCTCCTGCCCGGGACCGTTGTCAACCAGGCAGGGGCTGTTAATTTTTTCCAACGAAATTTAAGTTTTTTCCACGCGTTGGGCAGGGGTCTACGTAGTAAGTTTCCGCTTTCCCCCCCCCTCAAGCGTCGTGTTAGTAATGTTTAAAGTGCAGGTACATCCAGGCCTGGTACAGCACCAGCAGGGCAGTCACCACGCTGGCGCAGTCCCCCACGATGTCCCAAAAGTCGTGATCCTCCTCGTCCATCGGAGGCCACTCGCTCGCCATGTCCCAGGTGTCGGGCACATCCTCGCTGCCCGGGCTCTCCTCCGATGCGCAGAGGTCGTCTTTATCACTATCGTAATAGTCCTCGGGGGAAGAGGACTCGTTATCGCTATTGTATGAATCATCGCGGCCGGAGTGATAGTCATCGTCGGTTTCGCTATCGTTTTCGCTGGCTGAGTAATTTCATCGCTGGTCACGGACTGTCATCGCTGCTGTCGATGTTCCAGCAATCTGCGAGGTCGGGAAGTATTCGATCTTCGCATCCCAATCGTCCTCGAGGGCGGAGTAAAAGTCGGAATCGTTGTCGGACTCGTCCTCGCGCTGTCGATGTTCCAGCAATCTGCGAGATCGGGGAAGTATTCGATCTTCGCATCCCAATCGTCCTCGAGGGGGGAGTAAAAGTCGGAATCTTTTGTCGGCTTGTCCTCGCTGCTGTCGATGTTCCAGCAATCTGCGAGGTCGGGAAGTATTCGATCTTCGCATCCAATCGTCCTCGAGGGCGGAGTAAAAGTCGGATCGGTGTCGGACTCGTCCTCGCGGGCGTCGATGTTCCAGCAATCAGCGAGGTCGGGGAAATTTCGATTTTTTCTTCGTCCCGAGGGAGCCTCCGTCACATTGTTTCTGGGGCTCCCTCACAGCCCTGTCTCCTGCCCGGGACCGTTGTCAACCAGGCAGGGGCTGTCCCCCTTCACCTCCCACCACCGAGCGCCGGCCATTGCAGAAGACCACCGTAAAGGGCCTGTCCTGCTCCTGCGCAGCCCCCGAGGCTCAAGAAGAGGACGGCGTGGCCCTTTAATTTTTGTCAGCCGGAGACCCTGCAAAAGGTCGGCGAGGCGCATCTCCTGGGTGGCGACGGGGCTGCCGGCCGCCGGGCAGGTCACCCTCACGGGGTGTTCCCGTCCTTCTTGCTCAGCGTCCCATCTTTCACGATGGCCGCCTGGGCGGAGGTGTTCCGCTGGAAGCCGTCGTGAGCGACCTGCCACTCCTCCGGGGAAGGTGAAGGCGGCGATCAGGCGCCTCCCGCGGCCCCCGCGGGCAGCCCGGCTGCCTCCCCAGCACAGGGTGACGCCGTCCACGGCGCCGCTGCCCCCCTGCACGCACACGCTCGAGGTCACCTTCAGTCGGGAATCTTTCTGTCCCATTTTTTTGGGGTTTTGATTGAAATAATAATGTTTTTCGTGTTGTAGATTTGACAATTACCACCATTCAGGATTTCACGGTAATGTTGTGCGGGCGTGAGCCCAGCACAGGTGTCCTCCTTAGGGCGACTCTCCACTCCTTCCTTCACCAATAAGAAGCAAGAAATAGACCCGTGGCATCTGAATGTAACCTGTACAGCCGGCAAGCTTCAGCAGTGTTACCGGTGTTGAGAGAGTGTTACGGAGGCAAGCCTTCAGCAGTGTTACCGGTGTTGAGAGAGTGTTACGGAGGCAACCTTCAGCAGGTGTTACCGGTGTTGAGAGAGTGTGTTACGGAGGCAAGCTTCAGCATTGTTACCGGTGTTGAGAGAGAGTGTACGGAGGCAAGCCTTCAGCAGTGTTTACCGGTGTTGAGAAGAGTGTTACGGAGGCAAGCCTTCAGCAGTGTTACCGGTGTTGAGAGAGTGTGTTACGGAGCAAGCCTTCAGCATGTTACCGGTGTTGAGAAAAGTGTTACGGAGGCAACCTTCAGCAGTGTTCCGGTGTTGAGAGAGTGGGGTTACGGAGGCAAGCCTTCAGCAGTGTTACCGGTGTTGAGAGAGGGGTTAAGGAGGCAAGCCTTCAGCAGTGTTACCGGGGGTTGAGAGAGGTGTTACGGAGGCAACCCTTCAGCAGTGTTACCGGTGTTGAGAGAGTGTTACGGAGGCAAGCCTTCAGCAGTTTTTACCGGTGTTTGAGAGAGAGTTTACGGAGGCAAGCAAACGGTAGGGAAAAAAATATAGAATAAATGTTGCCCTACTCCTTCCTTCCCAAACAGAGAACTATCCTGATTGTGTGCTTGTGTTGCTCACTGTACACATGGCGCAGAGACTGTCCCCGTATATCAAGGTTGTTGATTTTGTTTTTCGTGTTCCTGCCCTTTTAGTTATGATTCAGAAATGTCGGAAGGCTAGTCTTTTTTATAGGGGAAAGAGCGGACTAGCGACGAGTTTTGAGAAAGTTTTGAAATATAAATACGGTGGGCTTTTCAACGGTGGGGGGGTGGGTCGGCTGCGGCTTGGGTGATGACGGTCCTTAGCTGCTGTTTTTAGGGGTTTTTTTACGTCTATTTATATAGCAAGTTGTGATAAACTTTATGAAAGCCACACCAATAACACGCATGTAATAATACATGATGATAATGATATTAGCCTAATAAAAATAATAATGGTAACTAGCAACAATCATATCAGGAGTTACTTGCTTTTTTATATAAATCATTCAACAACTTTAAACTAAAAATCATATATGTATACAATAGACGGCACCTTTTTACTTTACTCTTTCTTCAGCGGCTACAATACGCGAGCTGTTAGGCCAAAAATGTATCAGAAAAGCAACTATGTCAATCCCTTGTATTTTGGAATTAAGGCGGAGTGTGTTGGTAAGAGAGAGAAGAGGAGAGAGAGAGAGAGAGAGAGGGGAGAAAAGAGAGAGGGAGAGAGAGAGAGAGAGAAGAGAGAGAGAAAAGAGAGAGAAGAGAGAGAGGAGAGAGAGAAGAGAGAGAGAAGAGAGAGAAAAGAGAGAAGAGAGAGAGAGAGAGAGAGAGAGAGAGAGAGAGAGAGAGAGAGAGCCATTTATCAGAGGGCAAAAATGTCGTAAATGATGTATATGTTCACTTAATATAAGAGAAAATAATTAGTTCCCTGTTTGTGCCGAGTATGCTGTGGCACGCAGCACTATTACAACAGTGTGGCACGCAGCACTATTACAACAGTGTGGCACGCAGCACTATTACAACAGTGTGGCACGCAAACACTATTAAAAACAGGTGGCACGCAGCACTATTACAACAGTGTGGCACGCAGCACTATTACAACAGTGTGGCACGCAGCACTATTACAACAGTGTGGCACGCAGCACTATTACAACAGTGTGGCACGCAGCACTATTACAACAGTGACATTTGGAAACCTTCATGATTTTAAGTGTTCTTGAAGACAACACTGTTACGATCACCACCGCGTGAGTGTGATGGGTTTCTCACATCGGTGAATTGTTGACAATGTTCCACCACTTACAAGTGTCTCTACTTTTGATATGTGATCTACTGAGGTGTTAGGAATATCATACTATATATATCTCTCTCTTATATATCTTTCTCTCTCTCTTCATTTTTTGTATAATCAAGTTCTTTACATTCTAAAAAGGATCACGTTTTTTCTTCTTCTCTCTGTTTATTCATGTTTCTCATTTCCTTCTTTCGTCTTATTATTAATTATTCATGCATTCTCTCTTTTTATTCCTGTCTATTTCCTGTATTCCTGTCTATTTCCTTTATTCCTGTCTATTTCCTGTATTCCTATATATTTCCTGTATTCCTATTTATTCCTTGTCAATAAAAAAAGCCTCAAGTTCCTCTAATACTTGAGGCAACATTTTCTTTTCTAAATTGTTCCCGTGTTTGGCTATATTTTTTTATGCTTTTGTTTATGTTTTGGTTTTCCCGCCTTAAAACTTGCAGTGTATTAAGTTAGAATCCTTGGAGAGGCGACCTTAACTTACCAAGACTGTGTTTACTAAAGTTACGAAGGGAAAGGGAGGTAGACGCATATATATATTTTTATCATTTTTTATATTTTACCTAGATTTATTTTAGTTTTATTATCTAGACTATTTTTAGTTTAATTTAGTTTTATATTTAGTTTAGTTTAGTTGACCGTAACCACTATTTGTCCCAGTCACTGCCTGAAATGTCGGCCTTAACCCTATATTACAAATTTTACACACTACAGACTTTGATGTGCCACTGAAGAAAATGGGAGTTGATGACATATATAACTACTGAGCATGCGTCTTCATTGCACTAAAAGTCTGTATGAAAACTATAATTGTAATATATTGTGCCTGGCGACATTAGTGCAGTGGCAAGTGACTGGCGACTATAGTGTTATTCTACATCAGACATAATGAGAGAGAAGAGAGAGAGAGGAGAAGAGAGAGGAGAGGAGAGAAGGAGAGAGAGGAGAGAAGAGAAAGAGGGGAGAAGAGAGAGAGGAAGAGGGAAAGGAGAGAGAGAGAAGAGAGAAGAGAGAGAGAGAGAGAGAGAGAGAGAGAGGGGAAGAGAGAGAGAGAGAGAGAATTTATAAAATTATATTACAAAACGAATAAATTTTAGGTCTAAACTTGTCCATTGAGTCGGCTCCTTATGGAGCTATGCATACTGGTTAGTAGAGCAGTGAATACGGGGAAAAAAAATACAATAGAGTATAAAATAGTAGTAATAGTAGAGTAAAAGTAGTAGTAGTGTTGTATACAAAATGATAATAGTAAAGTAAAAATAACATTATAATATAATAAATAATATAATATAATAAAAACAATAATAAAATATAACCAAAATTAAAAATAACAGTAATATTAGTAGTACAATAAATTTGAATACTATCATTTTATTAAGTAGTTTAGTAGGAGCAGTAGTATATTAGTTGAGTAGTGTAGTAGTAGTTGGTAAGAGGATTAAAAAATAATAATCGTACTAAAATAAATTAATAATAATACATATTAATATTACAATAATAATTATGACATAATAGGAAAAAACAACAAAAAAACAACAACAACAACAACATAAAAATAATAAATAATAAATTTAAAAATAATAATAATAATGATAATAATAATAAAATAATAATAATAATAATAATAATAATAATAATAATAATAATAATAATAAAATAATAATACCAACTGCCATGAATTACACCAAAATATATGATGTTCTAATAAGATTGCTGTATGGCATTCTGTAATTATGATTGTATCAAACTGTAAGAGTCTTAGTTTGCAGTTTTTTTTTTTTCTGTAGTTTAACTTTTAATTTAATGAGTTAAGGGTCTGATTTTAAAATCTAGTGGAGCTTCATTCCGATTAGAGCCTCTGAATAGACGCTGTTGGGCATGACTGTTCTACTAAGGGGATTTAAGATGTTTTGGATCTGTTGGACTTGGTGTGGAGCAATCAAACCTAATGTTTCATAATATTTAAGCATTATAAACGAACTTTTTGGTTATATCCTAGTTTTTTAAAAAATTTTTGATAGTA
>JACEEZ010004002.1:0-20678 GCA_016584305.1 Chionoecetes opilio | reverse complement strand
ATAAAAAAAGAGAAGCTATCATTGAAAAAAGTTTATAGTGCAGGGTTTTGTTTGTTGGGGTGTGTTGTGTGTGTGTGTGTGTGTGTGTTGGTGTGTGTGTGTGTGTGTGTGTGTGTGTGTGTGTGTGTGTGTGTGTGTGTGTGTGTTTTGTGTGTGTGTGTGTTATAAAAGGTTGACTCACGGCCCCTCGACACACTTTACCCCAAAGTAACACTCGGAAGGTTGCGTTATATTCTCGCCATGTGTTGGGCGTCTGAGCGCACCTGGAGTAATTACCAGGACGAGTGGTTGCGGGGAGGGGGTAACGGGGGGGGGTGGGCTGCATGTTGGGGTGATGGAGGATGAGGTGCCCAAGTGTTTGTAATGCCCCCCCCCCCCCCTCCACACATACCACCATCACCACCACTCTTCATCCCGTCACAGCCACACCACCACCTCCCCTCTCTCTCTCTCTCTCTCTCTCTCTCCCCTCTCTCTCCTCTCTCTCTCCTTCTGCTCTCCCCCTTTTCTCTCTCTCTTCTCTCTCTCCTCTCTCTCTCCTCTCTCTCTCTCTCCTCTCCCCCTCTCTCTCTCTTCTCTCTCTCTCTCTCTCCTCTCTCTCCCCTCCTCTCCCCTCTCTCTCTCTCTTCTCTCTTCTCTCTCTCTTATATATATATATATATATATATTTTTTCTGCATTGGATACTTATCGGGGAAGAACATACTTCATAAAATAGTGCTACGTTACTATCATCGATTAGGCCTAGCTTTAAATTTATTTGTACTATATTTAGTTATATTTATTTATAGTAGGAGACAATTTTCACCTATCTACTCGAAAAAACCTACCAGATAACTATCCCCTCTTTCTTCAATGAAACTCAACTGTCTCCTTCTACAATGAACTTCTAGGACTATACTTTACTAAAAATCTGAACGGGAAATCTCACACCCTCATCCCTGCTAAAACAGCTTCAAAGAAGTTAGGTGTCCTGTGGCATCTGCGCCCTTTTTTTTTCCCCCTCCCAGTTGTTGCTCTCTACAGGGGCCTTATCCGCCCATGTATGGAGTTATGTCTCACATGTTTGGGGAGGATTTCCCCTCATACAGCTCTCCTAAACAGGGTTTAGTCAAAGCTTTTCGTCTCATCAACTCCTCTCCTCTGACTGACTGTCTTCAATCTTTATATCCCGCCGCAATGTTGCTTCTCTTGCTCTCTTCTACCTTATTTTCATGCTCACCTGCTCTGCTTAG
The DNA here is from genome assembly GCA_016584305.1 of Chionoecetes opilio. NCBI lineage: Eukaryota > Metazoa > Arthropoda > Malacostraca > Decapoda > Majidae > Chionoecetes > Chionoecetes opilio. The sequence continues at coordinate 19,444 of JACEEZ010004002.1, read as the reverse complement.
CTTGCTAACTGCATGCCCCCCCTCTCCCGCGGCCTCGCTGCACAAGAAATTTCTACTTATTCTCATCCCTATTCTGTCCATCTTCCTAATGCAAGAGTTTTAAACAGTATCTTTACTCTTTCATCCCTTTCACTGGTAAACTCTGGAACTCTCTTCCTGTTTCTATTTTTTCCACCTTCCTATGACTTAAATCTTTTCCAAAAAGAGTAACAAGACACCTCCCCAACTAAAATTTGGGTCACCCCTCTTTTTTATTTTATTCTCTTACTGTCTTCTTTATAGGGACTGGCAACTAAGCGGCTTTGGTGTTACCCATTTTTGTTGTGCCCTTGGCCAGTTCCTTGTGTTTGTAAAAAAATAAAAAAAAACCAAAGGTGCTGAATGGACAAAATCTAAACCTAGTTTAGAGACGGTGGATATCGTGGTTCACCGACTCTGCATGTACAAAAAACATATTTGTTAAATACATCAATAATTATTCCGATATCAACAAAATATTTGGTGCATAAATTAATAAGATTGAAAAGACACTTGATTTTTTTCATAATATTCCCGATTAATATTTTTAAGAGATAAAAATAGTTTATAACGATATTAGCGCTTTCATTTCTAGCGATAAACTGTGAAATGACAGTACCCCCGTTTAGCCCCCACAAAAACCCAAATTCCCAAAGTAAAATTGCCACCCAATTTTTTTCAGTTTATTAACACCCATAGATGGATTTAAACAATAAAATCGCTTTGCCACGCAATTCCCACGGCATACACGGTGAACCTGACTATAAGTGTGATCAGCAGTTGTCTTAATTAATGAAGTTTTGTTATTTAGGTTGTATACAATTTATAATATGCCGTGTGTTGTTCAGGGCCGTGAGACGATTCGGCCGTTTGAAATGTTTGTACGTCACGGCCTAAATCACTTACGGCCGAAACGACCTGGACCCTCGCTCTCTGCCTATTCCTTTTATTTTCTTTCCCCCTTCCCCGTATCCTATATCTCCACCTCCCTGCCTTGCTCCCTCCCCCCGCCGCTATCTCCCTGCCTAGACCCTGCCGGCGAGGGGAGTCTCTTTATGTACACTATCGAACATTCATCTTTATACCGCAAACACCCTTTTGGGTTTCTCACCTGATGGCATGCCCCGCCCCCCCCGCACCCGGACAATGCCCCGTGTAGCGCTCTGATATAGCTTTCCCCGCCCGATTAGCTTCCCTGCCGCTTATTTAACTTAAATAACTGTTAAAACTCTAAATAAATCTACAAAACTTAACCCACCTATCCTAAACCTAACCTAACCTAATCAAACTTAACCCCCTTCACGCCCAGATGTTTCCTTAGCTATACAAAATTGTCCTGTTGTTAGCCATAAAATTTAAAAAATAACTGAACATACCAATTATATAGTGGACAAGGATACTAAACAGGTTTATATCTATAAAAAATTGCTTATAGTCACTAAAAAAATCGTCTAATGGCACCCCAAATTTAAAAGGAAATTACGTTCTGAGGTTCAAGGGACTCAACCCAAAACCCTTACCCTTAACCTAAATTTAACCACTTATTTTTTCTATGATAATAGCTGGTTAAGGTACGATAGGCAAAATTTCAGTTAAGTTAAGGTTTGGTTTAAGTTTGATGTAGTTTGGTTAGGTTTAGGATAGTTTTGGGTTAAGCAAGCAAATTTTTTTTCTTCCAAAAATTTTTGAGTACTCTTCTTTCAGATCTTCATGAGTAAAAATTTATCTCTAAATTCCTTGCTCTTTTTTTTGCTACTTTTCTTCAGTTTTCCTGTGCTGCAAAATCATTTAACTATTGATATTATTATTACATCATCATTATTACAATTATCATAATCATTTATACACATTTAGTCGTATTTTATGTGTTTCTAAAAAAACCCTTTCCCTTATACATCATGCAAACAAAATTTTTTTTCACCTCCAATACTTCCTTATGTGTACCTTACCTACCTCACAAACACCCAACCTTGCCTGTACAGTGTACACCCATCAATACACTATACAGCATCAATAGAACCTTGCAAAACTCTACTGCACCCCGCCTACGCGCGCGCGCACACAAACAAAACACGCACACGCACACACACACAACACAGACACAGACACAGACACAGACAAAAGACAAAAGACCAGGCACACACACACACAGCACACACACACACACACAAACACACACACTCCAGGGTTGTGGCTTCGGCCAACACTAGAGATTAATGAAAAAATAAATGTTGATATGGAGACGGGCCATACGGCGTTGCTCTGGCCCCGAAAAATACAACTAATGAATACACAAAACACAACACATGGATATTACCTGTGCACGATTTTCTGATCACTAAAGTACTGCACCAGTTTTCCCCCGGCACTGTTTCTCTTTTATCTTTCCCCCCTCCTCCTCCTCCTCCTCCTCCTCCTCCTCCTCCTCCTACTACTCCTCACCCTGTAACGCACCGACAACCCGGGAACACTCTGTAACACGCACCCCTATTCGACATTTGTTATCATTCTTCGCTTTTATTTCCTTCTTTCATACTAATTCATGACGTCACTGCAATCTCATTTTTATTACACGATCAAATATATTCTTCTTCCTCCTCCTCCTCCTACCACGCCTCTCTTCCCTTCCCCCTTCTGGGGCGTGGGGGTGCGTGCGTGCGTGCGTGCGTGCGTGCGTGCGTGCGGGGCGTGCGTGCGTGCGTGCGTGCGTGCGTGCGTGCGTGCGTGCGTGCGGGTGCGTGCGTGCGTGCGGTGCGTGCGTGCGTGCGTGCGTGCGTTGGGGCGTGCGGGGCGTGCGTGCGTGCTGGGGGCGTGCCGTGCGTTGGGGCGTGCGGTGCGTGCGTGCGTGGGGCGTGCGTGCGTGCGTGCGTGCGTGCGTGCGTGCGTGCGTGCGTGCGTGCGTGCGTGCGTGCGTGCGGCGTGCGTGCGTGCGTTGCGTGCGTGCGTGCGTGCTTTGTGTGTGTGTGTGTTGATGTAGTGGCATGCTGATCGGGTTTTGGTTGGGAGGATGGAGGGGGAAGGAGGATACATGGATACAGACACCCGGACCTATTTGGGCCATAATGGGTTTGTTGACTACTATCTAACTTCAACTACTTTTAAGAAACAGTTGGAAATGATCCTGTCCCTAAAGAAAATAGAACATGGAAGTTTCGTATGAGAAGATAGGATATGAAAAATACTAACTACAACTACCCTTCGCCTAATCGGTTCCGGGGAACTTAATAGCATTCGCATTTGAATCGCACTATTAATACCCATTTACTTTAAGTGCACTCAAGTCCCGTTTTTAAATGTAGTTATTGTGCTGGCCTCGACAACTTTGCTGGTAATTGTTCCATCGATTCAACAACCTACATTTAACAATTTTACGGGATCTGTTATGCAACGTTGACCGTTTGTTTTAAACCGTTATTTCTTGTTGTCACTTGAGGAGAAAGTCGAATAGGTTCTTTGAAATTAATACATCAATCCTTTTAGGATCTTAAAGGTTTCTAAACAAGTCCCCACGGATTCTACGATCCTTTAAGGAAAACATATTAAGTTTCCGCAGTCTCTCTTTTAAGATGAATTTCATAAAGATGGAATTTGTTTGGTTGCTCTTCTTTGCACTGATTCCAATTTGGCTTGATCTTTTACGAAACGGGGCAAACCAGAATTGAACGGCATATTCTAATGCGGCCTAACCTAGGCGTGTATAATCGTGTCATTACTTTCGGAGTTTTATGTTCAAAGTTGCGTTTAATGAAGCCCAACATCATATTCCCTTTTTACTGGCAGCTGGGCAATGCGGACTGGTTTTAAGATAATTACTGATGATGACACCTAATCCTTTTCCTGCTGTACTTCATTTAAGATTTTTTTGCATTTGATAGTTGTATTTGAGGTTTCGTTGCCTATATGCATTACTTTCATTTATCGGAATTGAATTTTAAATAGCCTTTTTTCATCCAATCTGATATTTGTCGAGATCACGTTGTATGAGTTCGCAGTTTTCTCTAGTATATGCTTTACCGCCTAATTTGGTGTCATCTGCAAATTTCGATATTTTGATACAAGCCGCAGTCCAGATCATTGATATATATCAAAAAAGAGTAGGACCCAAGACCGAGCTCTTGAGGCACCCCACTATAACATCTAACCAATCAGGGGATGGATGTTCTAACTTTCGAAACTTTCCGCCTCTAAGATCATCTTAGAGTGTTCATAGCGGCCATCTTAGTTTTTGGCTAAAAAACACCACAAAATGTATTTGCAAAGGATCGTCCGGATGTTCTTAGCTCACGATGATGCGATCTTCAAGCTCGTTCCGTTCCGTTCCGACCATGAGGAATGAAACTCGCTAACTGCCCGTTTGGGCCCAAATCAGGAAAGATTTCGTCACCCTCTGAGATTGTTAGCCAATCAAATGCAGTTAGAAAGTAAACAAATATCATGCCTCCCCAAGGAATATCTGAAGACTGAAGACGTATGCTCACTATATAGCCTCCTGGCGCGTCCCCCCCACAAGAAATTACAAACTTATAACCTCAATATAACCTAAACGGGTAAAATTCTATTTTTTTCCCCCTTAGGTCTCGCTAGGAGGTTATTGGTAGGGTTAGATAAGGTCAAATAATGAGGTTAGGATAGTATTTTTTTTTGGGGGGGTCATTTAGGACTTTAGGTGGGGTAAAGGGATGTTAAAGGGGTTAACTCTCCAACTTTATAATTAGGTTTTAGAGGTATCTGAAGGCATTTGTGAAGGTTTGGAGAGAAAAAAGACACTAATAAGGCGGAAAGGGATTATAATTTTACCGTTCTAGCCCGCGCGAATAATTATATAGATTGAATGATAAAAGCTGCCACTTACCCCCAAATTATAAAATTTCGGGTATGGGCTTTCAACGATTGCGAGGCCGAACTTAGTTTTCCTGAATCTTTTTTTAAAATGTGTATTGAATGAATATGGCACTCATTTTTGTCAGAAATATATTTTTTTTTACAGTATGTATGCCCCGCAAAACCTTGCACCGTTTCGCACTGCCATATTTTGATAATTTTATTTTTTTTCTTGATATCATATGTTACAAAACCAAACTCCACCTCAAACCCTAACCTAGTCTGATTTAACCTAGACTCAGACGACAAAACCCAAAACCCACCTCAAACCTAAACTAACCTAATCGATTTAACCTAACATAACCGTTTATGGCTGAAATAACGGTAGATTTTTGGTAGTACGTACATGTAACGCCATTATTATTCAATTGTACCATGGGAAATGGGGTTCAAAATACTCAGAATGAAGAAATCTACACGATGATGTAGGTAAGAATCCTAGGACTTTTGAAAGCCCACTACCAATCTAATACCCACCCATTTTAGGGTTTAGGGTGGGTATTTTAATGGGATACATTATAATCCAAGAAACTAGACAGTACCTGGAACTGTCGCTGATGGGAATTCTCGCCGACGTTCCTATTTTTTTTCGTCGGCGAGTGTTCCTATTTTAAACCCTGTTTCTGAAATTTAGGGATTAAATACCAGCAATAGCCTGAACAGTTAGGTTAGGTTAGTTTTCCAGTTTTAAATATATGTCTAGGTTTGGTTAGTGATTGAGGGGGGGTGATTCTCCCCCAGCCTTGCACCGAAAAAATACCGACTTGACATATTACAGTTGGGGTTTGGTTGAAATAAAAGCCTACATTCTAGTGATTTTTATGTGCTTTAATCCCACAATTTTCAGTGGTCGTGAACTTGCCTAAATAACATCTCACTACCCCAGCTTCCATCATTGAACGATTCATTCAAAACTTTCGCTTTTAAATCACATACCATCTCTAAAGTTGGAGTAGAGTGTACCTACTCTTCTCAGACATCCTTGCCCACCAATCACACATTCCTTTATCCTCTACATACTCTTTTAGGTAAAAAATGCAGTTTCAACCAATACTCCCTATTGACCAAAACTCTACCATTCAAGTGTACCTACTTTTCTCATCATTCTTGCCCACCAATCACACATTTCCCTTTTTCCTCTACATACTCCTTCAGGTAATAATGCAGTTTCAACCAATACTCCCTATTGACCAATACTCTACCATTAAAATGTATACCTAATACTCTTCTCAGTCATTCTTTCCCACCAATCCATATTCCTTTATCCTCTACATACTCTTTTAGGTAAATATGCAGTTCAACCAATACCCCCCTTTTGACCAAAACTCTTCTGACATAACTGTGGGGGCTACGCCCCCCAACCCCCCGCTAGTTAATAATCTAAACCCCGGGGATTGATTACGTAACCTAACCTCCTGGGGGGGGGGGGGGGGTTCGCCCCCCAGATCCCCAAAGTGTTTATTTTTTCATTTTCGACAGCTTTTGTGTGGTTTTGAATACTCCTTATAATAAAACGAAACGTTCAGGATACTAAAACCACCGATTGGTTGTGTAGTATTGTATTGGGCTAAACTGCACTTATACCTTTATGTATTTCACTTTTCCACCTACAGTACATGCATGCCACGCACTAGCTAGTACACCGGTGCTCGAAAGTCTCTTATCTTTGCCTCTCCGTAGTATTGATGAGAGAGGATGCAGTCAGTTCGTACACAAGTTTGTTTCGTACACCATTTAATTTTGTACACCTAAAAGTTGTTTTGTAGTTTTTTATGAAACTATAGTCCCTTTTTTGTACCTCAGCTCAAGTTTAACTTGATGACTAAGTTTACGAAACGACACACCAGGTATGTACGAAAAAATTCAAAAACAGTGTACGAAACAACTAACAAAACCTGGGTAAAGAAACTATTTGTGTACGAAACTCCCTGCATTCTAGTCCTTTCCTCAGCTAAACACACACATCAAGGTACCTACTTTATCTGCCGTTCCTGCACTCATTTTACTTAATCTGCTTTCTCTATCCATTCTTCATACACCTTGCGTACCCCACACTTCGTTCGTTCCAATCTCACTTTTTTTATTGCCACCCTTCACATTCCCCCTGCAGCGTCTGACCAACCATAAACAACTCAACATGAAATAAAAAACTAATAACATAAAATTTATATGGCTTATATACTAAAAAACCTTCATCATGCGACCCTACGAACAGTGTGAAGTGCTCTTCAGCAACCTTAGCACTATGGGGGAAAACGAACAAATAAGGCGGATGGATGTTCGCAAAGATCGTTTGAAAATACCTCCAAACGCGTTACGAACGTTCCGAGATCAATCTAAGTGCAAAGATGATCTTAGAGACCGTTAAAAAACGTTTGAACATCCGGCCCCAGATGCCTCACTTTATACCCGTTGTTACGATTTGAAAGGAAAAAACACCAATTCCATGACATAATTGGGTCTCTAAAGCCATGTGCCCTTAGCTTGTCAAAATTCGCTTATGGGGGAAATGTATCGAAGGCTTTTTGAAAACCGGGATATTTATATCCGAGGGAATTTGGGGCGTCCATTGAATAAATGAAATTAAAAAAATCGAGTAGGTTTGTTAAGCGGATCTCTATTTCAAATTCCATGCTGGGAGTTAAAATTGAGTTTTTTTTCATTTGAAAAAAAGGACACTATTTTATCCCGCATATTTTCTCAATAGTTTAAACAATCACAGACTAGACTAATTGGCGTATTACTTGCGAGGCTCTTACTCCTTTTTTTAATAATCGGTGTAACATTAGCTACTTCTATCTATCTATAATAATATAAGCGAAAGTGTGTCTGTCTGCTGTCTGTCTGTCTGTCTGTCTTCCCGTTGTGTGTGTTGTGGATAGGTTCGCCCCCGTGCGCAAACACCTCATAGGCACATTTTTGGAATCAGGTTGACCAGGGGAAGGTCTAACCCACTTATGAGATGAATCCGAATCACTTTTTTTTTTCTTTTTTTCTTAGCAGCCTATAGCGGAATTGTGAAAAAAAAAGTGGGTTGCGAGAATTGAGGAAGTCTTGATGTAGGGTATGGGTAAGGGGTGAGTGAAGGGGGTGGGGTGATGGGTAATGGGTGGGGGGTGAGGGGTGAGTGAATGGGGGGGGGGTGATGGTTGGGGGTGATGGGTGATGGGTGAGGGAATAGGGGGGGGGTGATGGGTAATCTATAATAATATAAGCGAAAGTGTGTCTGTCTGTCTGTCTGTGTGTGTTGTGTGTGTGGTGTTTGTGTGTGTGTGTGTGTGTGTGTGGTGTGTGTGTGTGGGGTTTGTGTGTGTGTGTGTGTGTGTGTGTGTGTGTGTCTGGTATAGGTTCCGCCCCCCGTGGCCCCAATAAACTCATATGGCACATTTTTGGAACCGGGTTGACCAGGGGAAGGTTTTAAGCCCAATTATGAATGATCCGATCATTTTTTTTTTTTTTTTTTTTTAGCAGCCTATTACGATAATTGTGAAGAAAAAAATTTGGGTTGCGAGAATTGATGGAACCTTGATGTAGGGTGATGGGTAATGGGTGAGTAAAGGGGTTTGGGGTGATGGGAAATGGGTGTGGGGTATGGGTGAGTGAATGGGTGGGGGGTGATGGGTTGGGGTGATGGGTGATGGGTGGGGGAATAGGTGGGGGGTGATGGGTAATGGTAAATATAAGCGAAAGTCTGTCTGTCTGTGTGTGTGTGTGTGTGTGTGTGCCCTGGTATAGGTTCCGCCCCCCGTGGTGCATCACCTCATATGACCTTTTTTGGAATCGGGTTTGACCAGGGGAAGGTTTTAAGCCCAATTATGAGATGATCCGATCACTTCTTTTTTACTTTTTTTTAGCAGCCTATTAGCGATAATTGTGAAAAAAAGTGGGTTGCGAGAATTGAGGAAACCTTGATGTAGGGTGATGGGTAATGGGTGAGTGAATGGGTGGGGTGATGGGTAATGGGTGTGGGATGATGGGTGAGTGAATGGGTGGGGGTGATGGTTGGGGATGAGGGGTGATGGGTGGGGGAAATAGGTGGGGGGTGAGGGGTAATGGTTGAGTGAAGGGGTGGGGGGTGAGGGGGTAAGGGGTGAGTGAATGGGTGGGGTGATGGGTAATGGGTGAGTAAATGGTGGGGGGAATACATACATTTCTACATCCATGATTTCAGGAAAGTTAGAAGGGGTTATCTGGAGAGTCATGTTTGGTGGGCCGAAGGCCCCCCAAAACACAGGTGGGGGGCAGAAGGCCCACCAATAGCCCTCCGCGGGAGCTAGCCAAAAAGTCCGCCTGGAGGGCGGCTTTGCGGCTAGTTCCACATACTAGGAACATTTTTTATCATTGGCGATTTATTGAGAATAATTTTTAAGGGGAGCGAAAGTTGACAGTGACATTCGCGAAGTAATCGCGGCGAGATTTCGTCCACCTCCACGGATTTTGCTGGTCATGTTTTCTGCAAATACTATGATATTTCGTCTACTGTTATCTCTCTTATTAGCAATCTATCAAATTTCGAGTCCCGCATACATGCTTACTGGTTTTTGGTAATGGGGCTTCGTCTTCTTTAATAAATACCGCATTAAAGTAAACATTGAGTACGGACGCCAACTCTTATTATCATTTACCAAGATGTTTTCATATCTTTCAGTGGCCCAATACTGTTTTGACGTTTTTCTTCCTTCGAACGTATTGAAAGAACCTTTTCGGGGTTTGATTTGGATTCCTTTGCAATTTTTTCTTCATACCCCTCGCTTTTTAGACTTAATTAATCCTTTGCAACGACGCTTTACGTCATTGTATTCAATCAGTCGCAGTCCGCATTTGATTGCTTGTAAACTTTGTACGCTCGGCGCTTAACTCCCCAATGATTTTTTTTGAATCTCATAGTCATCCAACAGGGTCTGTTTATGTTATTAAAACGTTTTTTCTTCCCAGGGGAACATGTTTTTCAACCACCGATTGGAGGAGGAGGAGGAGGAGGAGGAGGAGGAGGAGGGGGAGGAAAAATGGTTTGTAGTGGAGAGGATAATTGGGTAGATACAGTGAGTGTGTAAAACAAAAGAAACAATATGAAAGAGAGAGAGAGAGAGGGGAGAGAGAGAGAGAGAGAAGATAGAGAAAAGGAGAGAGAGAGAGAGATGAGAGAGAGAGAGAGAGAGGGGAGAGGAGAGAGAGAGAAGAGAGAAGAGGAGAGGAGAGAGAGAGAGAAGAGAGAGAGAGAGAGGGAGAGAGAGAGAGAGAGAAAAGAGAGAGAGAGAGATAGAAGAGAGAGAGAGAGAGAGAGAGAGAGAGCGCGGGGGGGGTATGAAAGAGGCATGGGGGCCCAAAGGGGAAAAGATGAAAAAGAGAAGGTGGGCCGCAGGTGATTATAATAATTAGGTCGCTTTCACCAGGTAGGTCGCGGGGGGGGGAGGGGCCCCTTCAGGTGGGTCCTCATAACACATAACCCAAATCCCCACATCCTTCCAGATGGCCGGTGTGGGGAGGAAGATGGGAGGGGGGTGATAGTGGGTGAAGGTAGTGGTCGTAGTGGTGGTGGTGGTCTGTGTGTGGGGTTGGAGATAGTGGTTAGGAGGGTAGGAGGGGATGAAGGTAGTGGTATTACGGTGGTAGTTGTCTGAAGGTAGTTGGGTATAAGTAGGAAATAGAATAGAGTAAATAGAGAATAGGATAGGAGTAAATGAAGAGGAAGGAGGAAGAAAGAGAAGGGTGATGTGGGGAGAAGGGAATGAGGTAGTGGTGGTATTTATGGTCTGAAAGGTAGTTGGGGAGTAGAGGAATAGGAGTAGGAGTAATAAAAGGAAGGAGGAAGAGGAAGGAAGTAAAAAGAAAGGGAAGGTGGATGATACTCCTTTCACACACCCATCTTCGTCCCTTTTTCCCCGTCTTGCTCATTAATATGGAAGACTGAGCATCGCCACACCCAACACAGGGACACCCAGGGCCCCTACACGCCTCTCACGGGGCAGCACAAGGGCTTACACACGTCCCCCACTATAGATCTACTAAGCCATAAACCCCTGTATACCTAGACTGTTTTACGGAATATCGGCCTGTCGCACAAGGGCTGAAGTCGGAGGGCCGCTCGGATTCATATATATATATATATAAAAATATTATTATATATATATATAATATATATATTATATATATACATTTATATATATATTATATATATATATATATATTATATATATATATATATATATAAAATTATATATATATAATATATAAAATATATATATATATATATATATATATATATATATCGGGGCATCGGGGACTGTCTCACAGGACTGGCAACCCGTGTCCAAACCACCATTTTCAGCCATTCGGGATCATTCCGAAGCCTCAGGCCCACCCCAAAAACAAACCAAGACTTTTTAAAATTTTACACAAGCTCCCACGACTCCACCCGTGGATATGTGAGAGCCTCCTCACCCACCACCACAAACCGTCCCTCTGCGCCAGGGCACCTAAACCCCGCTCGTGTGCTTTTAAAAACCTGTGGGAACCCACACCCCCACTGCGATGTTATTGTATTGGTTTTTTTTTTATTACTGTTTTATAATTTTTATTCTTATTTTATTTTATTTTGGGTTAGGCTTTTTAAAAATGGGGAAAATAATTTTATAACTTTTAATTTTTCATTTTTAAAAAAAAATTTTGTATCCGTTTTTTAGGCTGATGTGCTTATTTAGCCGAACGTTCATTAAAAATAAATGTTTTCCCCCGCGCGGTTTATATCTTCATTATAAATCTCGATTCCTCATGAGAAAGTATTCCCCTCTAATATTATATAAATATTTTAAATATTATATATATATATATATATATAATTTTATTTTATATATATAATATATATCGATTCATATAGACGGGTTTTTACATATTATGATAACGTAATCTTAGTAAATGTTTGTTCTATAATATTATCAAAAAAAAACGTAAAACCGCTAAAAAAATCCCATTACAAACTCTGGAAAAAATTTTGCATAAACTTAATATTCACTTAAAACTCTTCGCCATTTAAAACTTTGCGAGTAAACTTTTATCATAAAAGGGTATAAATAAAATGAAATTTTTTTGCTTTCCATTGCTATATTTCGTTATCTGATAAATAATTAGAACCATGCTAAATTAGTTAACAAAATAAAAAAATCTAAATGGGGTATTTTCCCGATTGATGATGTTATTTTATTTACCCAACGCAAATTTTATATGGTACTAATTCATTTATCAAAAAAAGAAATAAAAAGTAATAAATACACATCAACGGGAAAACTACCCGATTGATGTTTTATTTATTTTTTAACGCAAATTTTATGCATGGTTTTAATATTTTTATCGATAAGAAATATCATGGAAAGCTAATACTTCCCTTCATTGATACTCTTCTTAAAAAATTGACCGCAAATTTTAAAATGGCGAAAAATTTAAGGGAATTTAAGTTCTCTATTTCTTCATAGTCTCGTAATGGCTTTTCTTTAGCGTGTTTTATTTTTTTTTATTTGAAAATATTATGAACAAACATTTACAAGTTACAGATATCTTATATTAAACAGTCTATATGATAGTCCATAAAACCCCCTTATACTTTGTTGGGCGCCCCCGGCCCTATGCAGCCCCCCCATTCAAAACTTTTCGCGGAACAGTCCAGGTTACATGGTCTATGACTAAACTTAAAAGCCCCTCAAAATGGGTACCAAAACTGTGCTCCTTCCTGTGTATTAAAAGACCCCAACACCCCATTCCACCTCTGTTTTGTTTTAAAACGTGGATAGAAGGGTTTTTCAACACCTTTAGTGCATCACCAACGTTTACTCTCAAATTTTGTCGTTTTAACTTGAACACTTACCCATACTAAACCACAACACGCTCTTGCTTATTTGTACTATAGATTAATACCTTAACTTTTATAAAACCCTGAAACTTCTAAAAACAGTATTTAAACCCCCTAACTTACTAAAAACGATGTTCTAAGCCCCCATATTCTTTCTTTTATTCAATTCTACCAAAAATCGGGTCTTCACACCCTGCTCTGTGAAAATATTTTTTTATTTTTCTATTTCAAAGTTTTAAAACACACAGAGGCTTACAAGGGAGATAGTTAAGGCGCAAATTTCGAACACACCTCCTCCTCCCAAAACCTTTCTCCCCCCGGCGGCGGTCTCGGGGGGCTCAGGGGGATCACGGCGAAGGCAAAAACATAAAAAATGCTCCCAAACTCGCCCTATTTAAGAGGAGACCAATATTTTTGTTATGGAAATTTTGGTCGCCGATAAAGTGAGAAAAACTGGGATTATGTATTTGTCTGTTTATTAGGTCCCCTCTCTCTCCTCTCCCCCCCTTTTTTTCCTTTTTTCTTCCTCTCTCTCCCTTCCTCTTTCCCCCCTCTCCTCTCCTCTCTCCCCTTTTTCTCTCTCTCTCTCTTCTTTTCTCTCTCTCTCTCCTCTCTCCAAGGGGACATATGGGGTAGGCAAATATTGTTCTGTTAAAGTTTCTTCAAATTACCACAGACAAAATTTTCAAAAGGGAAAAGGAAGAGGAGGAAGAGAAGGGGACAGGGCGGTCCATGAATTTTAAGCGGGCTCTCGATCCCTTTACATTCGGGCAGGTAAACACACACCCCGACATCCCCATACAATATTTCCCCCTATTCCAACACCCTTTTAGGGGGGAATGCGATTATCTAATGAGTGTAGTTTTTCTTATCTGGCTGGCCCTAGGAGGAGGAGGAGGAGGGGATGAGGGGGAAGGGGGAGGGGGGGAGGGGAGGATGAGGAGGGGGGTAGCAAGGGTTAGAGGCCCAAAATTAATTTTAGTTTATCTTTATTGTATCTCCTCGTGCCTACCCCTTCCCCTCTCATTGTGTCCCCCCCATACAAAGTCTCATAAACCCCCTCACACATCCTCCCTCTCCTCTGCCCTCTCATTGGCCCCGCGCTGATAAGAGGAGGAGCAATGGGAGATAAAGGAGTCTTGTCACCCCACCTCCCCCCATCTGCATCTCCCCACACCGGGCCGGCTATCTTGGGATTAGCGTCAGGGTGAGTCTCAAGGGTCCGCGGAACTGGGTTATTATTTTGGGGGGGATGCGGGGTACACGGGGCACTCCCTCTCTGTGGGGAGGATGGGGTGTGTGGTGGGGGGGGGGTAACGCACGCTCTCCCGCACCGCAGGGTAAAAGCGCACCCGGGGGCGGGCGGGCCCCGTGCACTGTGGCGAAGCGTGGGGGTGAGGCAGTGCAGCTGGAGCTTTTCCCCCCGGCCCCCCGCTGCTGTGTAAACGTGTACACTTGGGGAGGCAGCCTATGGCCTGAGTGCTCTCCCTCGGGGACACAGCAGCGTCCTGGGGTGGCGCTTCAACGCCCACCCCCGATACGCATCCCATTCCCCCCTAACCTGCGGTCCCCCTGGCCGTGGGGGTGGAGGAGGTGCCGGAAATTATCTTCCTTACACCGGGGAGCCCACCCACGCCCGGAGTGGCAGGTTGGACCTCACCTTGGTCTCCAGTGACTGGAAACCGGCCACCTCCTGACGGGTCAACCCCCACTTTGACCAGTGACCACTACGCAGTCGCCACTACACTGCAGGTCACTCAGCCGCTGCCACGGGTTTTCCCCCGCAGCGGTGGAATATACAGCGGTTGGACTGGTCTTTGTTTCAGGCCGTCCTGGACGAGAGCATGGTGGGCCCCTACGAGCCCCCGGGATGATCGGACCAGCGAGAACGCGACCTGACGGCGGCCATCGAGAGGGCGGCGGAGGCGGCCATACCAAAGAAGGTCCCCGGCCGCCGGTATAACCAAACTGGTGGTTCTACAACCAGGAGGTGCGGGAACAGAACCACATGGTTAACATCCACCGCAAATTGTACCGCGGCGGGCGACGCCCACCATCTAGAGCGCTGCGGTGAGGTGGTGCGGCACGCTCGGCAGGTCACGGGGCGGGTGCAGGGGGGCCAAAATGGCTCGAATAGTGCGCCAGTTTTTAAACCAGCACACGAAGCTAGTCGAGCTGTGGGGCAAGATGAGGACTGCCCCGTAAAGAGACCTCCCCGCCCTCCTGCCCACCCCCAGCCGTTACAGGAGGCCGAGCGCCTGGTGGGGATTGTTTGCCTCGAGGGGTAGCAGCGACCAACTCCCCGCCCGTGTCCCAGCGGCTGCAGGTTCGAATCTAACCTGTGCGTGAGGTTGTCATCGGCGCCGCACGCGCTCCCCCGACGCCACTGATCAGCCCTTCACTCCCCAGGAGCTGGTAAGGGCCAGGAAGGGACGGGACACCGCTTCGGGCGCTGAAAAGCGTCACCTACTCCATGCTGGCTTACGCTGGGGCGGCCGGGGAGTCGGCACTCCTGGTCCTGATCAACTCCTCCTGGCTGGCTGGCCGCCTGCCCTCTGCGTGGAAGGAGGCTGACATCCAGCCCATCCCTAAGCCCAGGGAACCCACCGGGCCGAGCCCCTTCTCCCTGATGAGCTGCACTGCCAAGACGGCGGAGAGGATGGTGCTGGCCCGCTCCTGTGGCGCCTAGGAGACCTCCATCCACACATTTTGGGCCCTTCACCACGGGGGTGGGCACCTCCAGCTTCATGGCCCTTCTGGGCCTAGTCGACAATCACCCCGCTCTCGCCGTCTTCCCCTCGCCCTGGAGAAAGGTTTTTGAGCTGGCCAACGTCCACGCCATCCGGGCCCCGCGCTAGTGCAGCGGGGCGTGCCGGGCAGACTCCTCAGCGGATTGAGGATTATCTCTGGTACCGCCGTGCTGGGGTTTCGGGTTCCAGGGGCACAAGTCCAGCTACAGACAACTGGAGAACGGCACGCCGCAGGGCGGGGTCCTCAGCCCCACCCTTTTCAAACCTCCTGATGGAGCAGCTGGTCAGCCTGCCGTTCCGGGAAGGCACGGCACTCAGCTACGCCGACGACTTGGTCCTGGTCGTCACTGGCCGGGGTGACCGGGGGGTCTCGGACCCAGCAAGCCCTTGACCTGGTCATTTGCAATTTGCAGAGAGCTGGGTCTAAAAAATATCGGCTGAGAATTTCCAAAGCCATGGTGTTCAAGGCCGCCACCCCCCTGGTCTGTCCTCTATAGATACAGGGCATCAGGCTGGTTTGACCCGCTCCTTCCAGACCTAGGGATGTGGCTTGACCCGGAGCCGCACCTTCACCAATCAGTCACGTATCTGAGGGAGAAGGGTGAGACCAGGCTCAACATCATGAGGGCCATGACCAGGACACACGCCGGGACCACGTCATCAGTGCTGCGCCTCTTCTACGGCATACTGTGCGCGCCCTTGGTGGACTACAGCGCGCCCCTGCTTGACCCCGCTGTCGCTCACTCAGCAGAGGAGGTTGGAGCTCCTTCAGAACCCCAAACATTGAGAACCTTGCTGGGGCACCGCGCTGGGCCAACACCCGTTTTCATGCAGGCGGAGGCCACGGTTGGTGCCCCTAGCCACCAGGGGTTTAACAGATCGTGGCCTGTCGGGTGGCCAAGATCCTTGCCAAGTAAGGGAGTCTGTCGCGCGGGACAGGCTGTCAGGGTCCTGCCCCCAACAGCAGCGGGACCTATTGCGGGCAACACCTGGCTGCAGAGGGTTGGCAGACGCCGCCATCCACCTCCTTCCCGGCCTCACCCACCTGCTGCTGGACGGACCTAACCGCCCCGCTGCCAGCTACGTCGCGCCACCCCGTGGCAGCCCCCTGCCGCCCAGGTGATTATCGCCGCACTGCCAGCTGGCAAGGCGTTTTTGCACGTGGGAGGAGCTGAAGGCAGCACGCCCTGCAAGCGGTGGCGCACGCCAATGTCCCCAGCAGCGTCGCCGTCTACTACCCCCGACGGGTCTGTCGACCCTGAGAGGGGCCTGACAGCGCTGCGGTGGTTACGGGAGGTGAGGTGCTGTCCTGGAGGACGCCCGACCATTGCTTCTGCTGCAGACAGAGCTGGTGGCGATATAGCGCGCCCTACAGCACGCCCTGGGCCGACAGGAGGAGGTCGTGGTGATTCACACCGACTCCATGGTCTGCCCTGCAGGTCCTACGGCAGCCCCACATACCGATGGAACAATGTGCAGTCACCACCGCCATCCTGGGCCACATCCAGGGCCTCGCCACGCAGGGCGCCGCATTAGTTCTCAACTGGGTGCCCAACCACGTAGGCCTGCGTGGCAACGAGGGGAGCCGATGAGGCGGCCTCGGAGGCCACCAGAATCCAGCGGTGACCTTGACTGTCTTGCCCAGCATACAGCGGGCCAAAGGCTGGCCAACGTGCTGCCGCCTGTGCCGAGGGTAAACAGTATCGCCAGCGGGGGCAGACTTCGAGGCAGGCAGCCTGGCACGCCTAGACCACAGACAACAACGAGCCGTTACGCCCCGCCCAAGGCCAAGAGAGAATTGGCCTTTGCCCCGCCCAGCAGCTGTCCCGGCCAAGGAGGTTGTCCTATTACCGATTCGGCTTGGCTACGGGACCCTGGAGGAGATGAGGGACGGGTTTGAGGATCGGCCCTGTGAACACTGTCCACACCTGTCCCCCCCGTCCCTTGGCACACTACCTGTTGTCCTGCGCCCCCACGGGGCGGCTCAGACAGCGCCCTCGGCCCGCTGGAGGACGCGGCCGCCCTCGTGCTGCGGCAGGTTCTGGAAAACCTGCCCCTCCGCTGGAAGTGGCGCTTGACGCCCCCACCCCACGATGAACAAAACTACTAGGGAGCGGAGTGACCTCAAAACCCCCCCCCACCTGTGACCTAACTGTTGCTGCGGTCCAGCGGCAGGCTGATGCCTGCTATTACCGTTTTATGTATATATGTATGTGTATTATATATATATATATAATTTTTTTTTTTTATTTATTTTAATTTTTTTTTTTCTCTTTATTTTTAATTTTATGTTTTTCCCCCCCTTGTTTGTTTGTTTTCTTCTGTCAAACTGTAATAGATGTGAATAAATAAAAAAATGAAAACAGGTTTTTCGCTAGCTTAATATGAGAGAGAGAGAGAGAGAGAGAGGAGGGGAGAGAGAGAGGGGAGAGAGAGAGAGAGAGAGAGAGAGCGGAGAGGGGAAGAGAGAGAGAGAGAGAACAAACAATACATTCCTCCGCACTGACTTATGCTTTAGTGGGTCGTATATTTATTTTACGTAAAAACTTATCTATTTATCTCGGCCATTGATCTGTTGATCTCGCTATCAGGGCATTCAGGGCTTGTATGTACGCGTAAATTGTGCTGTTTGTTGCGGACTGACAGGTGGAGGACAGATAAAAGTGGCCGTAAATATAGACGGAAATAAAAAACGTAACTACGATCAAATATAATTACCTTGGTAAATAAAAGATAGATAGATAAATAAAGGCACGCTTTAAACTAAGATATAGATAGACAAATAGGGTTTTTTCCGTTGTTAAATAGATAAAATATTGCTGAGAAAATAAACAATTAGGTTTGGGGTAAATATAGATAGTTTAGATATAAATAAGGGCACGCATAAAATAAGATATAAGTAGACAAATAGGGACTTTTTCTGTTTTTTAAAATAGAAAAATTTTGCCGAGAGGAGAGAAAAGAGAGAGAGAGAGGAGAGGGGAGAGAGAGAGAGAGAGAGAGAGGGGCCTGCGTGCCGGCATTAAGACATCACACTCGGGACACAATCAAGGGTTTTTATCTTCCCTGATGACACACTCGGCTAATACAAAATAACCGAGCCACGCACACCACAAAGCAAGTTATCTCCGCTATCTCCCCGTCAATCTCTAAACCCTTTCCCTCCTCCCCCTCGTCCTCCTCCTCCTCCTCCTCCTCCTCCTCCCTCCCCTCCTCCTCCTCCTCCCCACCGGCGGTTCTCTTCATGTACCCCTTTCTCCCCCTCCTCCTTCCCCTCCCCCTCTTCGTCTTACGTGAACTACGAAGGAGGAATAAAGATAAAGAAAAAACAAGGAATAAGAGAATAGAAGGTTATGAAAAAAAAAATACAATCGAAATGTATTTAAATGTTTGTGTTCATTGATGATAAAATCGTTGTTTTTTTTATATTAGAAACAGTAATGTGTTTTTATTGTGTGTACGTCCATGATCGTGTTTCGTGTGAGGTCTG
Source organism: Chionoecetes opilio (assembly GCA_016584305.1). Taxonomy (NCBI): domain Eukaryota; kingdom Metazoa; phylum Arthropoda; class Malacostraca; order Decapoda; family Majidae; genus Chionoecetes; species Chionoecetes opilio. The sequence goes on along the minus strand of JACEEZ010004002.1, from coordinate 462 downwards.
TTTGGTGTACACATATACGTGGGATGCATCTTAAACGTGTGTACATAATCACTGGAGTATAAACGTTTTTCAGGTTTACATGTACACCACCTAGCATTATGGTGTGTTGTGTGTGTGTGTGTGTGTGTGTGTGTGTGGGGGTGTGTGGTGTGTGTGTGTGTGTGTGTGTGGGTGTGTGTGTGTGGTGTGTTTTGTGTGTGTGTGTGGGTGTGTGTGGTGTGTGTGTGGTGTGTGTGTGTGTTTGTGTGTGTGTGTTGTGTGTGTGTGGCATAATAATGTTGCGTGATGCACAACCTTTCCTCTCCCTCTCCTTCCCCTCTCGCTCTCCCCCTTCCTTTCCCTCTCCCTCCCTCTCCTTTACCCTCATTCCCTCTCCCGCCCCCTCCCTCCTTCTCCCTTGCGTGTATGGGGAAGAAAAACCTCTGGGAAAGGAAGAAAACGTGGAAGAAACATCTAAACACC